>CANJKZ010000130.1:4045000-4525000 GCA_947471745.1 Closterium sp. Naga37s-1
AGAGCTGCCATGCCATTCCACTCCATGCCATGCATTATCATGTCATGTCATGCCACAGCATTCCCATGGCATTGCAAGAAACGTGCGACCAGGTCATGCAACCATGATGCCACGCACACACGATGCCACACACACACGATGCCACACACACACGATGCCACACACACACGATGCCACACACACACGGCATGCGCATTGATGGAAAGATGTATGCAGCTCAGGGCAATACCCCGCATGCAACACATCAACCCAGAATCGGACACATGTGATCGCTTCAGCCAGAAGCCAGTGAGCGAGGACCAGAAGTTGGCAGCGGCGGCGCAAAAGAAGGACAACACGAGAGACGATGCAGCAGATGCAGGAGATGCAGCAGATGCAGCAGATGCAGCAAATGCAGCAGATGCAGCAGATGCAGCAGATGCAGCAGATGCAGCAGATGCAGCAGATGCAGCATGCAGCATGGTGCCATCATCACGCGCTGCGCTGCTCGCCATCACATCACACTGTGTGCACCTGCGGGTGGGCGAAGAGGGATGCCACCGTGTGGGCCGACGCCAGCCACCACGCTGCTGCCTCCCACGCGCTCCCGCCGCCGCCACTGCCACCAGCACCATCAGCAGCAGAGGTTGTGGTGGGTAGGGGCGGCTTGACGACGGGGGTGGGCAGGCGGTGGGGTGGCGAGGCAGCGACGAGCACCACGTGCTTGTGGCGCTCCAAGCCTGCTGGTGGGGTGGCTGTGGGGGCAGGCGTGGGGCACAGCATCTGGAGGGGAAAAGGATGACGGTGAGGAGGAGGGGGCGAGGGGAGGGAAGGATGGAGGAGGGGGGAAGAGGACAGAGCAGGTGAGGTGGGAGGGTGGTGCTGGGCTGGGCTGCCACGGGCACCACGTGGCTGCAACAGGTAGCTCGTGGTGGATGTGGAGGTGAATGTGAATGGGTGGCATGGTGGAGGGAAGTGGTGCTTGGGTTGGGTTGGGTTTATGGTGACACATTTGCAGCACGAGGGGGGGGCGCAGGACTAGGAGGGCAGCATCGTTGTGCCAGAAGGAGGGCAGGAGGGGGAGCAGAAGAAGGGGGAGCAGCAGCAGCACCACCTCACCTCATCTCACCTCACCTCAATGCCCCCCCTGCCAGCCTCGACTCACCAGCAGCGCCTCAACTCACCAGCAGCGCCTCGACTCACCAGCAGCGCCTCGACTCACCAGCAGCGCCTCGACTCACCAGCAGCGCCTCGACTCACCAGCAGCGCCTCAACTCACCAGCAGCGCATCAACTCACCAGCAGCGCCTCGACTCACCAACAGCGCCTCAACTCACCAGCAGCGCCTCAACTCACCAGCAGCGCCTCAACTCACCAGCAGCGCCTCAACTCACCAGCAGCGCCTCAACTCACCAGCAGCGCCTCGACTCACCAGCAGCGCCTCGACTCACCAGCAGCGCCTCGACTCACCAGCAGCGCCTCAACTCACCAGCAGCGCATCAACTCACCAGCAGCGCCTCGACTCACCAACAGCGCCTCAACTCACCAGCAGCGCCTCAACTCACCAGCAGCGCCTCGACTCACCAACAGCGCCTCAACTCACCAGCAGCGCCTCAACTCACCAGCAGCGCCTCTGAGAGGCCTTCAGCAACGGCGGCGTCGGAAGCGCCGCCCCCCGAGAAGGAGAGGGCGTCGAGCCACGAGAGGAAGACGGCAGGTGAGGCTGTGAAGGGCGTCTGCTGCAGCAGCGAGGCTGGCGGGGTGCAGGACGGGGTGGGGGACGGGTGGAGGGTGGCGAGTGGAGGGGGGAGAGGGATCACGAGAGATTTTGTGCCGCCTCGTGAGAAGGAATGGCGTCGAGCCAGGCGCGGCGGACGATGGCGTCAAGGGCGTCTGCAGCAGCGAGGCTGATGGCGTGGCGGGCGGGTTGGGGGGGGGGGGGGGGTGGATGAAGTTGGAGGGCGGCGAAGGTGGGGGAGAGGGAGGAGAGCACAGATGGCAATGCGTCGCCTTGAGAGTTCCCTCTCGAGAGGTGAGGAGGGTACGACGTCTCAGCATCAGTTACGACTGGGAATGTCTTGCATGTTATAGGGCGGGGTGGAGAGTGTGGTGTGGAGGAGGGTATTTGAAGAAGGGCGAGTGGAGGGTGTGTGGAAGAACCGAGAGGCTGCAAACGGGAGAGGAGGAGAGGAAAGGAGGTTAGGATGCATCTAGCAGGGGCAACGTGGCGCAGCTGAGAAGGGCGCAGCTGAGAAGGGCGCAGCTGAGAAGGGCGCAGCTGAGAAGGGCGCAGCTGAGAAGGGCGCAGCTGAGAAGGGCGCACCTGAGAAGGGCGCACCTGAGAAGGGCGCACCTGAGAAGGGCGCAGCTGAGAAGGGCGCAGCTGAGAAGGGCGCACCTGAGAAGGGCGCACCTGAGAAGGGCGCACCTGAGAAGGGCGCACCTGAGAAGGGCGCAGCTGAGAAGGGCGCACCTGAGAAGGGCGCACCTGAGAAGGGCGCACCTGAGAAGGGCGCAGCTGAGAAGGGCGCAGCTGAGAAGGGCGCCTCACCTGGGAAGGGCGCCTCACCTGGGAAGGGCGCCTCACCTGGGAAGGGCGCCTCACCTGGGAAGGGCGCCTCACCTGGGAAGGACGCCTCACCTGGGAAGGGCGCCTCACCTGGGAAGGGTGCCTCACCTGGGAAGGGCGCCTCACCTGGGAAGGGCGCCTCACCTGGGAAGGGCGCCTCACCTGGGAAGGGCGCCTCACCTGGGAAGGGCGCCTCACCTGGGAAGGGCGCCTCACCTGGGAAGGGCGCCTCACCTGGGAAGGGCGCCTCACCTGGGAAGGGCGCCTCACCTGGGAAGGGCGCCTCACCTGGGAAGGGCGCCTCACCTGGGAAGGGCGCCTCACCTGGGAACGGCGCCTCACCTGGGAAGGGCGCCTCACCTGGGAAGGGCGCCTCACCTGGGAAGGACGCCTCACCTGGGAAGGGCGCCTCACCTGGGAAGGGCGCCTCACCTGGGAAGGGCGCCTCACCTGGGAAGGGCGCCTCACCTGGGAAGGACGCCTCACCTGGGAAGGGCGCCTCACCTGGGAAGGGCGCCTCACCTGGGAAGGGCGCCTCACCTGGGAAGGGCGCCTCACCTGGGAAGGGCGCCTCACCTGGGAAGGGCGCCTCACCTGGGAAGGGCGCCTCACCTGGGAAGGGCGCACGCTGCATCCATGATAGAACTTGGCACACCTGAGAAGGAGCCGTGCGAGTGGTAGACGACGAGAGCCAGCTCCACCGCTGCTGTGCCCGCCCTCTGCCACACGGTCAACAGCAGTCAACGCCATTCGACGCCAGTCAATGAGAGTGAACGTCAGTCAACTCCAGTCAACGCTAGTCAACGACCATCAGCACCAGTCAGCGAAAGTCAACCCGAGCCAACGCGAGTGAACAGGTGTCAAGGAGATTCAGTGTCATGGAAGTGAGTGGAATGGCAGGAGAGTGAGTGGCAGTGAGCATGCATGAGTGGATAGCATTTGTAGGCGGTGAGAGAAGGAAGGTGGAAGAGGTTGGAGGAGCAGCAAGGGAGTGAAGACGGGAGGAGGAGGGTGGAGGAGGCACGGGAACGGGGACGAGGAAATAGCCGAGACGTGCTCATATGCTGCTGAGACCCACCCTGACCCGCCCCGCCCTGCCCTGCCCCGCCCCGCCCCGCCCTGCCCTGCCCTGCCCCGCCCCGCCCCGCCCCACCCCGCCCTGCCCTGCCCCGCCGTGCCCCGCCCCGCCCTCCCCTGCCCTGCCCTGAACCGCCCTGACCCGCCCCGCCGTGCCCCGCCCCGCCCTGACCTGCGTGAGCGAGTCGACACTGCAGAATGCCCTGGCGACCACGGCATGCGCGGAGGCACGCGGGCGGAGGGCGAGGGGGGTGGCAGAGGGGGGGAGGAAATGGGGCGGAGGGAAAGGGGGCGGAGGGCAGGGGGGCAGAGGGAAGAGGGCGGAGGGCGAGGCACGGAGGGGAACGGGGAGAGGACAGGGATGCGATGAGGAGAGCAGGAATTGGAGGGAAAGGGACGAGAGAGCAGGACGAGAGGAGTGAGTGGATGGGATCGCATGGCGCGCTGCAGGGACGCGCTATAGCAGAGCGACGCTGCGGGGCACGCACGTGAGCAGCATGGAAGTGAAGCGGAGAGCCTAGTGGGAGGGCGCACGCACTACGCACTTGAGCAGCGGGTGCAGGTAGAGGCGTCGCAGCAGCGCCCACCACGGCCCCATGCTCGCCGTGCCCTCCACCACCACCACCACCTGCTTCACCGCCCCTCGCGGCCTCTGCTGCCCCGCCTGCTGCTGCTGCGGATGCGCCTGCGTCTGCGGTTGCGGCTGAGCCATGTGCAGCCGCGGCATCGGCGCCTGCGCGGCTGTGGGCTGCACGCCGCCCACGCCTGGCGGGACACCTCCCAGCGGCGCAGCCGCCATTCGCGCGGCGCTTCACCCGCCGCTCGTAGCTCGCGCCTGCGTGCAACCTCTCCGCGCTGCCTCGCTCCGCGATGTTTCCGCCGTTCCCGTGGGTCGCTGCAAGAAAGGCCCGCTGAGCATCAGGCGGTTCTTACGGGGAGGGCATTGGTGGGATTGTGCTGGTGACTAATCGCACTCGTCGCACACATTTTGGCTTATCGCGGAACTTTCCGTTGCAGGGACAATTTTAGCGCGAAGAACTGTGATGAGTGCAGTGTAGGGAGCGAGCGAGGATTGTACTAACGGGGCAACAAGACAAATGTGGGCCAAGTCATGAGGGCATGTCACCCTTGGTTCGTTCGCAGCTCATAATCAATGTTCAGGCTGGTAAGTAACGGTTGAAAGCGGTGAAGCGAACAAGCCGCCATAAATTGCTCATCAGCATCAAGCCGATTTCAGCAATTCGTGACTGTCAGCCATGCCTGCCGTAGCACCGTTGCTTCGCGTCCACTTCTCATCTCTCGCCGCGCTGCCACGCAAATCTTTGCTCCGACCGCTCAAGCCGCTCCTGACGCCGTCTCTCGCCAGGCTGCTCGTGGCGCCACCCTCAGCCTCATCGCGCCCAGCCGTAGTCGCCATGGCGGCCGAGTCGCGCGGGCTCCATTCATCCGCGAATATAGAATCCTCGTTAGGAGGCGAAACCGTGATTGAACTCTTGCCGTCGTGGGCGCAGCGAACGCTCTGTCCGGCCGGCAGTGGTTGCGGCGACGGCGAGTGCGAGCTGCTCCACGTGGACCCCACGTGGCGAGATGTCCTGTCGAGCCGACACGTTGCGCAGAGCAGGGACGGCAGTGGCGCGTGGGGGAGCAGGCCGCGGCTGATCGTGTGCGCGGGACCAGAGAGGTCGGGTGCGGCTGCCACCACCCACTCATCGCGCGCTCATAGCGTTGCTCCACGCACTGTGCTTGAGTCGTCTCAATAAGCACTGCTCTCGCCGGGGCTTTAAGCCCTGTATTGATCGACCTCATGGGTCCTTCAACCTCCTACCATCCAACTCCGCACCCTCATGCTCCGCGCCCTCATGCTCCGCGCCCTCATGCTCCGCGCCCTCATGCTCCGCGCCCTCATCCTCCGCAGCTGCCCGCCATCACTCCACCCATCATTTTCCACGCCCGCTCGCTCACACCAAGGCTTGAAGAGCAACCGCCGCGCCTCTGGATAACCCCTTGTTGGCCCATTGGTCTCCAACAGGTCTAAAGCTCGTGACCGCCGCCCCAGTTACTTTGACGAGTCGCACGACTTCCCTCACTGCACGTTCGCGCGCTCCACTCCCCATGCAATCCTCCTCCCTTTCCCCTCACCTCACTGAACCCCCTTCACATCCCCTTCCCCCCATCCCCTTCGCCCTCTACCCACACACTTCACACCCCCACCCGTCACCACCCGCATCCCCCCCCTGCGGGCTCCAAGGTCCAACACACACAGCTCTCTGGCCCTTGCTCACTGCACACCCCACATCACGGCCTTCCCTGTCTTCTCCCCTCCCCCCCCCTCCGCACCCACCCTCTTCCACCCAACCCCCCCTCCCATCTCCCTCACTCCACCCAACCCCCCCTCCCATCTCCCTCACTCCACCCAACCCCTCCTCCCATCTCACCCTTCCCCTCCCTGCCCGACTGCAGGCTCCACGTGGCTCTTCAACGCCGTCCGCCTGCTGCTCGCCCACTCGGGCCAGCTGGCGCTCTCCTATTGGCTGCACTCCATCTCCGCCAGCAAGCTGCGCGCCAGGGGGCTCACTCCACTCTGCAGCCGCGGACCTGGGGGGGAGGGGAGGGGAGAGGGGGGGGGAGGGGGGTCCGCGGAATTAGGGGGGAGAGGAGATGGGGAGGGGGTGAGGATGGATGGAGGGGAGTGGGGAGGAGTGAGCGTGGTGGTGAAGACACACGAGTGGGCGGAGGGGTGGGAGGAGGGCGAGTGGAGTGGGGTGGTGCTGCTGTGCTGACTGAGAGGGACGTGTGTGGCGTCGCTGACTCGTACCTCCGCGTCGGCTGGTTACCACACAGCATGCCGTGAGTCACACAGCATGCCGTGAGTCATACGGGGATCACAGCATGGCGTCTAGCCATCCACCTTGCCGCGTCCTCAGTTCTGCGTCACGTGTGAGCCCTTGCACCACTCACTGCGCCCACCTTGCACGGATTTCCTCCTCACCACTTCCACTCCTGCATCCCCCTGTGCCCCGCATCTCCTTCTCTCCGATGTCATTTAAGCCCCTCCTGGCCACACCCACTATCCGTGTCCCCAACACACTTGCACTGCCACACATTGATGCCACTGGCTCCTCATCAGTGATTGCCTTCACTCGATTCTCTCTTACCATCTTTCGTCTCTCTCCTCCTCTCCCTGCTGCATCGCACCTCGTGAGTGCCCCCCTTCATCTACAAGCACACTCGTCTCTGCCTTCGACTACACCAGCAGTGCGACCGTCACCCCCAAGCACACTCGTCTCTGCCTTTTCCCCCCTCTTCCTCACCCTCTCGCATGCACTCCCGCAGTCGCATCAGGGCCACCCGTCCCACTGCAAGCTCTGGACGAAGAACGTGTTTTACCTCGCCCTTCTCGTTCACCCGTCCCACTGTTCATTACTTTAACCTTCCCACCCCTCTGCATGCCTGCGTTTAGGCGCATCAAGGCCCACCTGCAATCCTACCTGCGTGACCAGCATCTTGTCTCTCCTCTTTTTGAAAAAAAATCCCACTCCTCTCTACCAACCCTGCTTCCTCTGCGCGTCTGCATGCAGGCGCATCAAGGCCCACATGCAGGCCTACCTGTGCGACCACCATCGCTGGAAGCAGCACGCTGCGGCCGTCATCCCCTTGGCCTCCATCGTGCCGCCCGGCAGCCCCTCGGAGCTGCTCTGCCTCTCCCGCCTCGCTGCCCTCCTGGGCCTCACCACCCTGGAAGGGGCGGCGGAAAGGGCAGCGGCTGAAGGGGTGCCGGAAGGGTCCGAACTTGAGGCGAATCTGAGCAGTGTGGGGAGAGGGGGGGGTGGTGCGAGGGCAGTGAACTTGCGTGCCGTGTCAAGCGCCCTTGCTCAGCTGCCGCTTCCCACAGGTGCGACCCTTTGACCTTCTCTTCTCCCTTTGCTGCGCCGCATGCTGGCGATCCAGCAGGCAAGCTGAGACGTTAATGCATCAGCATAGCACATGCCGTCGGCCCCACTTTACAGTCGCACTTTCCTTCCTAGTCCCCTTTTCCCCCCACCCCCCCTCCTTCTGCTCATTGGCCACTCTCCTCCCTCTGACCCGCCACCAACGTCACTGCAGGCTGGGCGCCTGACCCGGTGACCAAGCTGTGGCCGCGCCACAAGGGTTTAGCCCACGCAGACAAGGGGGGATCAGCACGGGGCCTGACGCGAGAGGAGAGGGTGGAGCTGCAGCAGTTTGTGGAGTCCCTGGCGCCACCTGATGCCTCTGCACCCACGGAGTAGCTCGCATGGTGATAACGCTGTAGCATTGCCACATCCTGGGAAGTACCCGTGGACATCCTGAAACGACACAGCGTGCAGCAGGCTGTGGAGTCCAGGCTGACCATTCCAAGATACGGTAATGCCATGTAACTGATGGAGTAAGAGAATGGCTAACGTGACTGTTAGCATGACACTACTGTACAATATTGATAATTTCAGGTGACTCGATGATGGTGAAAGAGCCCCAATAGGTGAGAAATAAGGTACTTCCGTATTTGAATTGCGTTTCTCACAGACTAATCAGCTATTCTATTCACTCTAACTCACAGTCCCCCTTCACACCTTTCCACCACCTTATACCGTACATGGCTTTCTGACTTTCTCTAGACTTTCTGGAATATGGATCGTACCCTTACAGCCCCTTATGGTGAGCTCAGTGAGGCGGGTACTCTGGAAGCGACTTCATCTGTTCACAGTGAATCAACAGCAATTTCCTGATGCGATGAAAGCACGCAAAGCTCTTGGGCAGGCATGGAAACCTTGACTCGTGAATCTCCAAGGTTCTCAGCTTCGGCGGGCAGGTGATGATTCCGGTCCATCCGCACTTAACTCCCATATTGGACAGCCTTAGGAAGCACGGTGAAGTGAAGGAATACCGTAGAGGCATTCCTGTCATAATGATAGTACAGCGGAATGGTTTGACTAGCAAAGATTGGGGTACAAGTACTAACCCTAGAATGTGTTGTACCCCATATGGAGTGCCCCACTATAGCCTAACAAGCACAATGGCAATTTGACACACCCCCATAGGCTAAGTGGGGGACAACAAGATGGTCACAAGACCAGTCAAGAGAGGCAAACAAAGCAAAGCTCAGGGTGGATCTCAAGATCACCAAGCAGTCCGAGCACAAGCAAGCGGCCTCAAGGCCAGTTCACATGCATAGTTATAATAGCAATGGCAGTACACTGATCACAACCTAGCACGTGAAAACATGCAGGTATACATATATATAGCAGTGTACAAAAAGGGCAAAGCTAGATCAAGAGACAAGCAGGTGAGGTGAAGCAGAGTGGGCACAAGCCCAAGAGCAGTTCAGAAATGCTGATGATCACTAGATCCGAGGGCCTTGGTGAAGACATCAGCAGTGTTGGCCTGTGAGGCCACGTAAGCAAGACGAAGCTGACCACGCTGCTGTAACTCTCGTGCGAGAAAGTAACGAAGCGCAATGTGATTCGTTATGTGCTCCAGCCTCTGATCTCGACACAAGGCAATCATGGCCTTGTTGTCGACGTACAGAACTGGAGGAGAACGAGGCGGCTCACCCAAGTCCGTCAGCAAGTTAGTCAGCTAGCGTAACTCCTGTGCAGCCATGGCCTTCGCGTAGATCTCAGCCTCACAACTGGAGCTGAGAACAGAAGACGAGCGGCTGGACCTCCAGGAGACAGAACCAGAGCCGAGACTGAAAGTGTAACCCTCTGACGAACGCTGAGTCTCCTGGTCGTTTGGCCCAGGAAGCGTCTGAGTGACCTGTGAGAACAACTCGGCCCCCTCCTCCAAGCACAAGCCCCATGCCTGATGTACTGGACACGTAGCGCAGCACCCTCTTAGCAGCTGTCAAGTGCTCCTTCCGGTGTCTACCGGGAGCAACGAAGCGGGCCAGGATGCTGAGAGGGTACGCGAGGTCAGGCCGAGTACATGAGGTACATGAGGCAACCCACAAGCTCTGGATACGTGTGAGAGTACGACGGCTTATGCTGGCTTTGCTAGCTTGCCTGGACTTTATTATGCTATTACTAGCTTAGGTTTTATTGATCCTACATAGATATGTTTGATTTCCTAGGTTAGGTGCATTCCTATATGTTATTCTAGTTATAGCACCGAACCAGGTTACGTGTACCGAACTCAAGCCTTTTCGGTTCCCACCAAATTGCTTTCTACCGAGTTCGGGAAGGTTATGTTCGGGACGCCTCGCGACCCTCAGAACATTCGCGTAACACCTGGGTTGCCTGCCTTGTGTCGAGCCTATATGTAGCATCGCCTCTCCCACGTGAATCATTGAATAGATTTCTCTTTCCTGAACCAGATCCTCACACTTGGTAATCAGAGCGGGTTTACACGCGAGGTCTTCAACCGCTTAAAACTGGCCTTTAAAAACCGCGGGGGCGACGACGAAAGCGCCGATACGGGTATGTAAAACCAGTTCCGCGCAATTTCTCTAGGGAAAATATGTCAATGGTAACTTACATGGGGCATTATAACGCGTACGGTAACGATTTCAACGCGTTTGGTAACTCGTTTAACGCGTTTGGTAACTCGCTTAACACGTTTGGTAACTCGCTTAACGCGTATGGTAACTATACACTAGCAGCCCATCACGCGAATGGTAACTACATGAAACTCCCGCCGAAATGATCCTGACAACGAGGACTTTTTCGAGTTTGAAAGCTTTTACGCACGGTTTTATCTTTCTTGAACAAGTCTCGCCGCGACTTTGAAGGACCCCATTTGTTCTATTACCACGGACCGAAAAGTTTCAGAGCCGTTTTAAATATATACGTAGCTCGTACAAAAACGGTGAAAATCGTATTTTTGATAGCATGATTGAGAATTTGCAAAATGATAAAAAAAAACAAACATTCCCCGAAAGGACCTCGGGGCTTTTACTTTTTGTAATTATTGCAACGTTGGAGAATTTTTGCATGTGGGAAAAATACACCTCTTTAAAATTACATGTTTCATGTTTTAAAAAAAGAACCATAAACGCCTTCTCGCAAGGAGTTTAGGGTCGCCTCTCAAATTCATTTGCCATCTGAAAAGGGTATATATTTGTTTGCCCCGACTGCACGATAGAATGAAGTACAAACAGTTTGCGGAAAGAGCGCCAGAATATCAGTTATGTAAGAAACTTTGTTTTCACAACACTTACGTTTTTGCAATTAGCTTGAAAATCGGAAAGTGTGTCAGGATTTCGGAAAGTGTGTCAGAATTTCGGAAAAATGTGTCAGAATTTCGGAGAGTGTGTCAGAGGTTTCTGCTTCAAGATTCGTCAATTTAGTCTGACGCGAGCGGGAAAACCCAGAATCAGGGTCATTTTGGGCGAGGGTTTCTTCTAGTTACCATTCGCGTGATGGGCTGCTAGTGTATAGTTACCATACGCGTTAAGCGAGTTACCAAACGTGTTAAGCGAGTTACCAAACGCGTTGAAATCGTTACCGTACGCGTTATAGTGCCCCATGTAAGTTACCATTGACATATTTTCCCGTCTTTCTAAGTCCCCCTCGATCCGGTTTTCGAAACCCCCTCAGGACTATAGGCAGAAAAGTTGGAATTTCGACCGTCAGATCGATTCGAATCTCAACGGTCCTGAAAATTTCGGTCAAAAAAGTTGGAATTTGGAGCGTGGGATCGAGTTTCTTCTCGACGGCCGAGATCGGACGCGAATATCGACTAAGGGAAAATTGCACAACGTACAGAATTCGAGCTCGTCGATTCTACAGTCAATTCGACTCGCAGTAAGTCGACCAGCACCTAGAATTCATTTATCTTCGTCGCACATCTTCCAGTAAATCGCCAAATGGAGCGAAATAGAGATAATTTTGTATGGGAAATCGCAGAGTTACGAGCCGAGCATGAGCAGATACGTGCGGCGCTTCCACGACTCGAAAAACTCCTTGCGAACCAGTCGGCAACCGCTACAGCAGCAGCGAATGCAACAGCGGCAGCAGCAGCAGCAGCAGCAGCAGCAGCAGCAGCGGCAACACCGACAATTCTACCTGCGACAACGGCAGCAGCTACACTTAACCTCGAAGCAGTGAAGCCGAGGCTACCAGAGGCGTTCGATCCTATAGTTAAAGGGAGCGACGTTCGTCGATTCGTAGCTGAACTCGAAATTTACTTCGAAGCCGTTGGATGCACGACCCCCACCCAAGACGCGATGCGCATACGGCTCGCAGCAACACTGTTACGTGGCCCAGCTCTAGAGTGGATTAACAACGAATTTGTCCAAGGCGAAGGGACGTGGACGCAGTTTCGGGGAGCACTGATCGAACAGTTCGACGCGCTGAACAGTAGCTACTACGGAACACGACGCAACAGCCCAAATAGTGGCATGGAGCAATCAGCACCACCCACGACTGCCGACCCGATGGAGAACGACAAGGGCGATGCGAAGCAGCGGCTAGCAAACAACGAGACGTGCGAATTTTGCGGCGCTACAGGACATCGTATCTTGGCGTGTTGGAAAATGAAGAAAAGACGTGCGGAGCTGAAGGGCAAGAACAGTGCGGCACCCCCGAAGCCGAAAACAGACAACGTGGCAACTTCGGAGAGGGCGAAAAAAGGAGAACATGATGGCGCGAATTTAAAACGTCACGACCAGCCGGCACCAGGGGAAATCGCCGAGACAAAAAGAGACTCCGCGAAACAAGACCCTGCACCGACTGGGAAACTCCAGCCGTACACCTCGACAGGTAAGAATTTTACTTCTCGTGGTTTTTAAGCCTTTATTAAGGGAGAGTCAGAAATTAAACCGGTACCGGGTAATATGGGGACCCTACCCTGGAGCGTTGATAAGGGTCGAGCGTTCCAAGGAGTTAATATTCTCTCCCAGCAGCACTGTTTAAAGGCTCCCCGCCGTTCCCCACAGGTGAAGCCTCCACATCTGCAAAGGCTTAGGGGAAGGTTCCAGGAACAGGAGAAGCTGTACCCGCATAGGATAAATCCTTCTAACCCTACTCAGGTGAAACCTGATATTGAGTCAGCAGCTTCGAGCGCAGGACCTAAGGACGATATATTTGACGTACCCTATGATCCTGTAAGCAAGACCATCTACAGCGACTCGGAGCAGCAGCATCCACCACTCCTCGAGGTGATCTGCAACAGGCGACGCCTCCAGGCACTAGTGGATAGTGGTGCGTCACACTCGGTGTGCGACCGCGGGACGTTGGAGAAAATTGGAGAGTCATCGGAGGAGACTCAGTTTACAGCAACGATGGTGGACGGTACAAAGCTTCCCATCCACGGCGAGACAACATTGCAGCTGCAGAGAGGGGCGTTGAGGTGGAAGCCGACGTTGCCGATCATGAACATCAAGGGATTATATTTAATCTTAGGGCGTGATTTTCTGAAGCGGTTCAACCCCGAGATAGACTGGGTCAACCGGAAAGCAAGCATCTACAACAACGGGAAACGTGTGGAGCTGCGAAGCTGGACGGATACAGGGGATGTCCCGGATACGACACTTGCACGGTTCGAGAGGACGGTGAACGAGAGTAACACGGGTTACTTAGCACTGGTTATGGCAGCAGCAGAGGAGGAGAAGCCGAACTCGGAGCTACCTGCAGCAGTACAGGAGGTGTTGGAGCAGTACAAAGATATCATGCCAGACGACCTGCCTGCAGGAGTACCTCCAGCGCGAACCCACGAGCACGAGATCGTGGAGGAACCAGGTGCGAAACCCGTCTCACGTGCACCATACCGCCTTAGTCCGACCGAACTGACAGACATGAAGAAACAGATTGAGTATCTACTGGACAGACAACTGATCCGCCCATCCACCTCTCCCTACGGTGCACCAGTTCTCTTCACTCCAAAGCCAGACGGTAGTTTACGGACGTGCATCGACTACTAGGCACTGAACAAACAGACAGTAAAAAACAAGTACCCCATACCGCGCATAGACGATCTTCTAGACCAACTGCGTGGTGCAACGATGTTTTCGAAGCTGGACCTACGGTCGGGTTACTGGCAGATCAAGATGGCAGACAACTCGATCCACAAGACGGCGTTCCGTACCAGATACGGCTCCTACGAATACTTGGTGATGCCGTTCGGACTCTGCAACGCACCAGCGACGTTCCAGGCGGAGATGAACCACATCCTACGGCCCCTGCTGGACGAGTGCGTAGTGGTGTACCTGGACGACATTCTCATCTACTCCAAGGTCATGAAAGAGCACGTGGAGCATTTGCGGAAAGCCTTCGAGATCCTGCGGGAGAACAAGTTCTACGTGAAGCTGTCGAAGAGCGATTTCGCCTTGAAGAATGTGCAGTTTCCCGGGCACATGGTGAGTGCCGAGGGCGTACACGTGGACCCGCGGAAGACCGAAGCCGTCAAGAAGTGGAAAGTACCGGAGAACATAAAGGAGTTGCAGCAGTTCCTAGGCTTCGCCAATTACTACAACATGTTCGTGCCGCAGTACGCTAAGATAGCAGCGCCACTGACTAACCTACTGAAAAAGGATACGCCCTACAAATGGGATACTCCTCATCAGCAAGCCATGGAGCAGCTACAGACAGCACTGACCACAGTGCCAGTACTCATCCTACCGGACCCAGACAAGGACTACGTGGTGGAAGCAGACGCTAGTGACCAAGTAGCCGGAGCAGTACTGACGCAGGATCACGGACGCGGTTTGCAGCCCATCGCCTACCTCAGTAAGAAATTACACGGAGCAGAACTCAACTACCCCATCCATGACAAGGAAGACTTAGCGATAGTCACAGCCTTCAAGGCGTGGAGGTGTTACTTAGAGGGAGCCAAGACCACAGTCTACACCGATCACTGCAGTCTCAAATACCTGAAGTCGCAGCCGACGCTTTCACGACGACAGGTGCGGTGGGTGGACTTCTTGGAAACTCACTTCCACTACGATATCGTCTACAAACCCGGGCTACACAACAAGGGAGACGCGTTGAGCCGCCCCGGACATGTTCCAGGCATTTAGCTCGACGGGATGAACCCTCTACTCAAGGGTCTATTCCAACATGGGTACTCCGTTGACGCAGAGATCGCTACAGCAGAGAAACAAAAGCTGTTACAGTGGGAGAAGGACTTAGCTGTAAGGAAGAGTTCAGGGAAGATTTGGGTACCGAACTATGCCCCGCTCCGACAGATTCTGCTGGAGGAGTTTCACGACGTACAGTACGCGGGACATTTCGGGAGCAACAAGACGTTAGCAGGGATAGCGAAGTATTACTAGTGGCCCGAGATGGCAGCAGACGTGCAGCAGTTCGTCACCTCATGCGACACGTGCCAGCGGATGAAGAGTAGCAAGCAGAAAAAAGCAGGGTTACTTCAGCCTCTACCCGTACCGGAGCAGCCATGGCAGGTCGTTAGCCTCGACTTCATCACGGGACTTCCTTCGACCTCACGAGGGCATGACACTATACTCATGGTGATCGACAAGTTCTCTAAGATGGGACACTTCATCCCGACCAACGCCACGGCTACAGCTGAAGCAACTGCTCGCCTCTTCTTCGACCGCATCATCACCATCCACGGCATCCCCGCTACATTCATCTCAGACAGAGACCCAAAGTTCACTAGTAAGTTCTGGAGGGAACTCATGGGTTTGTTGGGGACAAAACTTGCAATGTCTTCAGCATACCACCCCCAGACTGACAGACTGACAGAGCGACTCAATCAGGTGGTTGAACAGTTACTGCGCACCGCTTGCAAAGACGACGTCAGCCTCTGGGATTCACAGTTATCGACACTTGAGTTTGCTTACAACAACACGTCACATGCGGCCACAGGGAAATCTCCTTTCTTCCTGTGCTACGGACGGGAACCACTTACACCACAAAAGCCAACCATACCAGCACACGTCCAAGCCGCACATGACTTCGACACCACCATGCAGCAGCTATGGGAGAAGACTCAACGACGTCTCACCACGATGCAGACCTCCTAGAAGCAGTATGCCGATCGCCAGCGACGTGATCACGCCGTAGCAGTCGAAGATCAGGTGCTTCTCGACATGCGCAACTTGAACCTGTCTCACCTACCATCCAAGCTCCGGCCTCGCTTCTGTGGTCCTTTTCACGTTGAGGCACAGGTGACACCAGTAACATTCCGCTTGCGCTTACCTACTATGTGGAAGCTTCACAACGATTTCCATGTTCAGCTACTGAAGCCCTATAAGGACCCCAACCAACGGTTCCAGGGACGCCAGCTACCGGCACCACCACCTGTTCTCGTACAGGATGAACCAGAGTACGAGGTGGAACGAGTGCTCGCTCATCAACGCAGACGCGGCAACACGCTCGAGTTCCTAATACGCTGGAAGGGATACGACCCGTCGGAGGACAGTTGGGTTGCAGAAGCTGATATGGGCAACGCACGCCGTGCTCTCAAGGATTATCTTGTCAAGCAGGGTGTTTCTCACGCCACCCAGCTTTGAGGGGAGGACGTGTGAGAGTACGATGGCTTATGCTGGCTTTGCTAGCTTGCCTGTACTTTATTATGCTATTACTAGCTTAGATTTTATTTATCATGCATAGATATGCTTGATTTCCTAGGTTAGGTGCTTTCCTATATGTTATTATAGTTATAGCACCGAACCAGGTTACGTGTACCGAACTCAAGCCTTTTCGGTTCCCACCGAATTGCTTTCTACCGAGTTCGAGAAGGTTCTGTTCGGGACGCTTCGCGACCCTCTGAACATTCGCGTAACACCTGGGTTACTTGCTTTGTGTCGAGCCTATATATAGCCTCGCCTTGTACCCAGGTGAATCATTGAATAGATTTCTCTTTCTTGAACCAGATCCTCACAATACGGACCACTCGGCTCTACGGACTCGTCCATGTATGACTAAGTCAAAGTAATGGTGCACGCTGCTCTGTCCCGGGTGATCTGCAAGCCAAGATAGCTGCGCAGCTCACCCAGGTCAGTGCAAGTGTGTCTCTTCTGCAGCTCCGCCTTCACAATAAGAAAGTGCCTCGGTGTCAGCAGTAGCAAAGACCAAGTCGTCGACGTACAGAAGAATGTAGAACGGCGGCAGAGAAGAGTCGGTGCATAGAAACAGCGACGGGTCAGCAGTCGAATGAGCAAACCCAAGAGCCGCAAGTGTAGTCCTCAGTGTGTCGTGCCACTCGCGGGGTGCCTTGCGGAGACCATAGACTGGCCGCCGGAGGCTCCACTGAGTACCCTCAGGAAACGACCCAGTGAAGCCAGGTGGGCGGCGCAGCCAGATCTCCTCGTGAGGCTGCCCTGCAAGAAAGCTGTGCTGAAGGCAAGCGAGTGGAGCTCGTAGTCACGCTGTGCTGCAACGTGCAGTAACACCTGAAGAGTGGTCATCTTCGGGGTGGGGGAGAAGGTCTGGAAGAAGTCGACCCCCTGTCTCTGACTAAAGCCTCGTGCAACGTAATGCGCCTCGAAGGCAGGCGGTGAGCCTGGCGGCCGCTTCACCCTGAAAATCTACATGCCATCGACTTTGTTCGCCCCAGAAGGGGGAACTGCGTTGACGTAGGTGCTTGCGGACTTCCAGGAAGCCATCTCTGCATCCATGGCTGTCTGCCACTGAGAGGAGTACTGACCCGAGATCGCCTCTGCGTAAGAGCGCGGGGTCGGGATGTCTAGTGCATACGGGTCTCCCTCAGGGCAAAGCAGCATGGAAGCGAGATGAGGTACAGCAGCCGCGAGGCACTCGAGCTCAAACTGCCTGTCCTCAAGGACGTCACTGCCAAGGGCAAGCTCACCCCCGACAGACGGAGGACAGTCAGACTCAGACTCAGTAAGAAGACTCGCGAAGTAGTCAAGACGACAGGTAGCAGCAAAGTCAACAAGCTCAGTGACTGAGGCAGACGCAGCAGTAGACTCAAAGGAAGGGTCAGTGACAAGGGTGGCCAGGACACGCGTGACAGTAGGACTAGCAGCACGAGCAAGGTCAGACTCAGGGTCAGCAACGGCATGAAGAGAAGACGCTGGAGGCGAAGGCAGGACAACACACTATGGAACAGAAGAACGACAAAGTGCCATAGCGTGAGTGCCGGGAACAGGTGGAGGGCGAGCACGAGGAGCACGACGAGTACGAGCGTGACAGGACACGACGCATGTTCTCTACTCTCTGTCAGGGACTTTGTCACCTAAGTGTAAGGAGAAGGAGTAGGCAGGGGGGAGTCAGGCGGTAACAGAGTTCGAGACGAGTCAGGCGGTGGACACAGTAGAGGAGGAGTAAGGCCAGTGGAAGACGGAAGACTAAGAACCTGGCGAAGTGCCGAGTCAGGTGGTGGCAGCGACGACTGCGGCTGAGGCAAGAAAAACGGTCGCCGCTGCGCTGTACCCACAGTCCCAGAACCTCCAGCACCAGCGCCTCCAGCACCTTCAGCTCCAATACCTCCAGCACCAGCGCCTCCAGCACCTCCAGCTCCAGTACCTCCAGCACCAGCAGCTCCAGTACCTCCAGCACCAGTACCTCCTGCACTTGTACCTCCAGCACCAGTACCTCCAGCACCAGTGCCTCCAGCACCAGTGCCTCCAGCACCTCCAGCTCCAGTACCTCCAGCACCAGCACCTCCAGCACCTCCAGCACCATCACCTCCAGTACCTCCAGCACCAGCACCTCCAGCACCTCCAGCACCAGAACCTCCAGTACCTCCAGCTCCAGTACCTCCAGCACCAGTAGCCCCAGCTCCGTCACCAGAGCGGCCTTGCCAAAGAACCCACTCGGGAAGCTGCTGTGGCCACAGAGTCTCCTGCCGACGAGACTGCCACTGCTGTCCACTCCCAACACCTCCAGTAGGAGCACCCACGACTCCACCACCATTCGGACTCTCAGCACCCCCAGAACCAGCACCCCCAGACTCAGCACCCCCAGAACCAGCACCTCCAGAGTTAGCACCCCCAGAGTCCGCACCTCAGTGTCACCACCCCCAGAAGAACCAGAGTCCACGTCGACAGGCTGCAGAGGCGGTGAAGACGGCCGAGGCGGAAAATCAGAAGGGGTCTCCAAGCGCGGTGAGCGGCGAGTGTCCGCTATGTCGTCAGCAGCGGGGTCACCCCCCTCAGCTGGGCCAGAGGTGTCAGAGAAGACCTCCAAAGGCTCAAACAAGGGGGGTGGGTCAACATGAGACACACCTGAGGGAGCAGGAAAATGTGGGGGGAGGGGGTATACCGGGGGGGACCTGGAACCAGGAAGAGAGGAGGGGGGGGGACGGGGGATGTGCTATGGGGGTGGAGACGGTAGTAGCCGACCGACTCGTCAAAGTTGACGTCCTGGGAGGACAAGACGCGACGCGCGGCGGGGTGGTAAAACTGCCAGCCAGGCGCGTCGGTGGGAAAGCCAAGGAAGGCGCAGCGAACGGTGCGAGAAGAGAGCTTGCTCGCGGTGGTATCGCGGACAAGGGCAAGCGAACCCTAGACCCAAAACGCCGATGCATCGCCAACCTCCCCCGTCCAACGCAGTGTAGGCGAGGTCTCTGGCACGGAGACACGGGGCCCGAGGTTGAGCTTATGCGCGGCGTATCGGACCGCAAACGGCCACAGAAAGTGGGGAGCAGCCGCATGGATCATGGAGGTGCGAGCAACCTCCATGATCAAGCCAATGCGGCGCTCAGCAATCCCATTCTGTTGGAACCGAGCGCTCAGCTGGCGACGGACAGCACGGATCCAAGGGATCAAGTCACTGCGGACATCCGCCTTGCTCTGCAAGGGAAAGACCGTGGTGTAGCGCGTGTAGTTGTCAACAACCAGCAGAAATTAGCGCTCTCGGTCATGTCCAGTGACGCGGGCGGGGCCCCACACGTCCATGTGGAGAGTCTACAGAGGAGCAGTGTTCGGAGGAAACGAGGAGGAGTGAGGAGCGGCGAGCTGCCGCTCCTCGACGCAGGGAAGGCGCGGCGGTGCAGGCGAGCACAGGAGCGGGGGCAGGGACCTGGAGAGGCCAGAGACAAGGAGACGGGAGTGCATGCCGCGCAGACGCGTCAGGGAGAGGTGACCAAGACGGTGGTGCCAGAGGAGAGACGGGTGCGTGAGTAACCAACACGAGCAAGACGCAGCTAACTGGCCGGACGCAGCTACCAGTGCGGACTCAGTGGTAAGTGTGTACATGCCAGACCCGGGTCTCCGAGTGAACGTGGCAAGGTGGGCGCCAGTCCGTGAGTCCGTACAGATCGCCACAAACTCACCCCCAGGAGTAGTGGTAGTGACCAACTGGTCCTGGAGGACAGCGTTACTCACCAAGTTCGTAGTGAACGAGGGGAGGTGGAGACCTGTGAGTGAGCCGGAAGGGGCTGCCGGACACGGGAGAACGGTGGAGGCATATGCAACGACTCGGCCCCCAGAGGGGTCAGCCAGAGTGAGCGGGACAGGTGTAGTGAGCGGTGTGACTGTGATGCAGTCGCGGAAGAAGCAGCGAGACGCGCCTGAGTCAAGCGTGAAGGTGTGCAAAACCTCCGCCGGGGCTGCACCTGTGCTAGCAGGCTCACAGCCACCTAGATTAGTAGCCTCTACACTACCAAGGACACGTCGCTGGGAAACCCACTCCCGAAGCTGCTGCGGCGAGAGGGTCTCCGGCTGACACTGCTGCTGCTGCTGTCCACCCCCAGAACCTCCGCCTCCACCAGCGGCACCACCTGCAGGAGCAGACGTACAGGTATCTACACTCGCCTCCTCGACCAGCAGCTGCACATCCCCTAACAATGGAGGGCGCTGCCGTAGTGGCAGGGTGGCAGGAGAGAGGGAGGAGTAGTGTCTAACCACAACGTCGTAGAGAGTCTGGGCCGACGTCACCTGCCAAAAGTGGGCCCTCTGGTCGACCGGCAGGTGAGCTCGGATGGCAAGCTGTTCGACAACGTCGCGCTCCGTCCACTATGTGTAGGCAAGGCTGTCCGCTCGGTACCGCCACTGCACGTCCTCGTCAGCGTCAGCAGCAGGCTCAGTGGGAGTCGTGGGGGCCTGAAGGGACCCCGACGTGTGCTCGAGCAGGGAGACGCTATCTATAATGAAACGCCGGGTTTACATGCGGAGGCACGTAAGCCAGAACCCTAACTTGAAAGTGCGTCCGTCTGCGTCAACCGCTAAGACCGGGAGAGTGGCCATGACGGGCAGCGGCGCAAGGGCGGCAGTGGCAGCTGTAGTGGCAGCGGCGGCCAGCAAGGGCGGCGTGTTCACAGCTAGGGCAGCGCGCGGGTAGATAGGGCAGCGTGCGGGCAGCTAGGGCAGCACGCGAGCAGCTAGGGCAGAGCGCGGGCGGTTAGGGCAGCGTGCGGGCAATTGTGCGCGTGGGGCGCGCAGGGCAGCAGGGCGCGCGGAGAGCGCAGGCAGCAGGGCGCGCGGGGCGCGTAGGGCAGCAGGGCGCGCGGGGCGCGCAGGGCTGTAGGACTCGCGGGGCGCGCTGGCAGCAGGGTGCGCGAGGCGCGTGGGCAGCAGGGCGCACGGGGCACGCGGGCAGCAGGGCGTGCGGGGCGCGCGGGGCGCGCAGGGCAGCAGGGCGTGCGGGGCGCGTGGGCAGCAGGACGCGCGGGGCGCTCTGGCAGCAGAGCGCGCGGGGCGCGCAGAGCAGTAGGGCGCGCGGGGCGCGTGGGCAGCAGGGCGTGCGGGGCACGCGGGCAGCAGGGCGCGCGGGGCATGCAGGGCAGCAGGGCGCGCGTGGTGCGCAGGGCAGCAGGGCGCGGGGGGGGCGCGGGCAGCAGGGCGCACGGGGCGCGCAGGGCAGCAGGGCGCGCGGGGCATGCAGGCAGCAGGGCGCGCGGGGCGCGCTGGCAGCAGGGCGCGCGGGGCGCGCAGGGTAGCAGGGCGCGTGGGCAGCAGGGCGCGCGGGGCGCGGGGCAGCATGGCGAGCAGGGCAGCAGGGCGCGCGGGGCGCTCAGGGCAGCAGGGCGCGCGGGCAGCAGGACGCGCGGAGCGCGGGGGGGCAGCAGGGCGCGCGGGGCGCGGGGGGCAGCAGGGCGTGCGTGACGCGTGGGGCAGTAGGGCAGTGGCGCGCGACGTGCGGGGCAGTGGGGCAGTGGCGCTCGAGGCGCGGGGCAGCGGGGCAAACCTAAAATAATCGTAGGTTCGGCAGTCGACCTAACCTAGCGCATGATACCATGTCATACTGATAGTACAGCGGAATGGTTTGACTAGCAAGGATTGGGGTACAAGTACTAACCCTAGAATGTGTTGTGCCCCATATGGAGTGCCCCACTATAGCCTAACAAGCACAATGCCAATTTGACAATTCCAAGGTCCTGGATGATGGGAGAAGAGGATTGAGGATGAGAACTGGAATCGGAAATTTGCTGCGTGGTTGATCCACTTAAAGGAAAGTCAGGTTCGGGTGCGCAGTTAGCCGAGTCTCGTAACCAGGCCCAGCCCTCTGTAGCATGTGCCTCAGGTTGGGCAGAGCCCCAACCTGAGCGGTGGAGTGTATGGCTTGAAAGACCCTGAGGTTTGGAAAGAGGCAATCTGAGTCCGGGACTGGTGGGCAGCGGACGTTCACCAGCTTAAGCTGTGTGATTGTAGAGGAGGCCCATGGGGACAGGCTCTACTCATTATTAGAACTTCCATGCAGAGTCAAGGACTGTAGAGCAGGACGGAGAAAAGGGCGAGGAGTTTGGGTTTATCCCTGACCTTGTTGTTCTTGTTGGCCGAGCTCACCCTGCTCCTGCTCCTGCTGCTGTTGCTGTTGCTGTTGCTGTTGCTCCTCTTGCTGCTGCTGCTGCTTCTACGTCAGAAATGCACAGGTCTTTCAGGGATATCAGATGCCAGAGTCCCATCCCGAGCCTGGAGCTCAGCCTCGGAGAAGCCAGAGGCATGTGGAGCCGCGTCAGGCTCGGCAGGTGCCTGAGGGATGGCGGAAGGGCCAACCATTGGTCCGAAGTGATGGTCAACGAAGTCAACTGCTTCAAGCCCGCGAAGCGCGGCTCGTCCAGAGCCCTACCCTCCTCGTTGCCCACGTTCCCCACGTCAGCGGTTGCAGTTGTAACAGCCCCAGCAGTAGCAGCAGCAGCAGCAGCCTCGTTAAAGCCTATCACTCTCAACGCAGTTCGCCTCTCCAGCTGCACGCCTCTAGCTCGCCTCTCCTGCCCGCGCGCTGCTGCTCTGCTGATGCACAGATCCGTCTCCAGTTCCTCCAGCCGTTCCAGCCCCCATATCGAGTCCGGAAGCACTCTAATACATGAGAAGGGGATTTTCATATCGGGTACAAATGACAAGCTGCCATCGAAGTTGCGTGAGCCGATCTGAAAATTGAGAGTCAGCTTCCGAAGCGAATGTTCTAGGCCAAGAAACAGGCCCGGAGAGAGGCTTGGCGCCCGAGCCTGCGGGTGGACCTCGGTGCTCCACCCGAGCTCGTCGTGGTAACATATGCGTAGCTCTTCTAACACGCGCAATTGCGAAAACGAAGCGGCGGTGGCGGAAAAATACTCGTTCGCACAGGTGACGTGAAGATGAAGGGAAGGGAGGAAAGGGAACGTGGAAGTGAACGAGGTGGGTGAGAATGAGTCGGAGAAGGGATGATGCAGAGGAAGGGAGAGATTGCGGTTACCAAATCGGGCAACTCGTCAGGCACCACAAATCGAGGCATGTCAGTTTGCGCGTGGAACGACCAGAGGCGCGGGCAGGAATCAAGAATGTTGGCGAGGCCTTCACTCAGGATGGCGTTAAACGCGCTAAGATGGGATCGGAACGAAAAGTTTAGGGCAAATCTGATCTGGATCCGGCAAGAGCGGAGTGCGCGACACGTGGCGACTGCGGATAACGCTTTACGCAAGAAGACGGCCATTTCTCCAAACGTAAAGTGCGAATGCTTGGAAACAAGAGTGATTGAATCACTCGAGGGGTGATGAAATTGTTTTTTTCCAAAAAGGGGCCTTGTCTTCCGAAAACGCCCCATTGTCTCGATCGTCTTGTCGAGGCAAAGATGACAAGCAGAAAACGGGCGCAAGGCCGCGTCGAATACGACAGGGGTCTCTGGCCCAGATTGTTGCGCCCACCTGACCCAAAATTCTCGCTTGGGTAGAGGCCTAACTCGAGATGCAACACCGACTTTTGCGAGGGGTGCTGTCGGCGAAACGCTCGCGATAAGCGAGGTTACCCCACCAGACGGCCAACGACCCCTTCTTGTCGCACAACCGGTTGCGACGGGACGGTCGTCATGTCGTCGCCAAGCCAGTCGCAAGCGAACCCTCTACAGAGTGCTCCGCGGTCGAACACTTGTTGCCTTTTTTTACATCAGATTACAAGTGCTCGTTGCTCTGTACTCTGCAACGTTTGTTCGATTGCAAGCCTACCCTGTCAAACTTATGTTATAGCCTGTTTAGGCTGTAGTGGGTTAGACAATAGGGGGTACTACATTTCTAGGTTTCCCTATTTGTACCCAACTCATTTCTAGTCATTTCATTCCTCGTATTATTCTCACATGGTATAGAGCGGGTTCCCTAGTGGGACCGTTTTTTTTTTCCTAAGGGCCCACCACTACGACTTTTTTTCTCCCTTACCTGCCCGAAGCGCGCTTCGCGCCTGCCCTTAAGCGCCCCGTCGCGCCCTATAACGGCCCTTCGCGGCCTCTTTGCGCCCTTCGCGGCCCCTCTAACGGCCCTTCGCGGCCCCTTCGCGGCCCTTCGCGGCCCCTTCGCGGCCCTTCGCGGCCTCTCTCGCGGCCCTTCGCGGCCCCTTCGCGGTCCTTCGCGACCCCTCTCGCGGCCCTTCGCGGCCCCCCTCGCCGCCCTTCGCGGCCCCCTCACGACTCTTCGCGGCCCCTTCGTGGCCTTCGCGGCCCCCCTTCGCGGCCCTTCGCGACTCTTCGCCGCCCCTGCAGCAGCTGCCGTTGCCGGCTCCCCGCGTCGACCCGCCGCTGCGGCCCCGCCCTGCCCCTCTCACCGGTTGCGGCCTCCACCTGCAGCAGCCGCCGAGGAGCCCTGCAGCAGCTGCTGTCCCTGCCGCCGCCGCCGAGCCTGCCTCCGACAGTGTTGCGAGCCGCCGCCGCCGCTGCCGTCACTACTGCCCCGGCCCTGCCCTGCAGCCGAGCCGGGGCCCTGCCATGCCGCCCAGTCGCGGCCACCCTACCCACCCGCCCCTGGTAAGCGCACCGCCGAGCCGCGCCGCCCTGCCGAGCCGCGCCGCCCTGCCGAGCCGCGCCCTTTAGCCGAGTCGCGCTGCCGCTACTGCTGCTAGGCTACTGCTGCTGCTGTCATGGCTAGTCCCAATGTGCTTACCTTCGATGCTGAGGGGCGAGCTGTCGACTTTGAGGTCTCGATCGATGATCTGCAGCTTTTCCTGCAGTGTGATAGCAAGGACGGTATCTCACTGTTTGATCTCACCTCTGGCGCCTCTGCTGCACCTGCTGCTGATGCTGCCAGTACTGTTCGCTCACAGTGGATCACGCGTGATGCTGCTGCCCGTCTTGCTGTCCGTAGTCACCTGCCTTCTGCTGAGCGCGCACACTTTAGCCAGTACAAGACTGCTACCACTCTGTACACTGCTGTTGTTGCGCGCTACTCCTCCCCTGCCACTGCTGCCCTTAGCCGCCTCATGCTGCCGTACCTGTTCCCTGACCTAGCCGCTTTTGCCACAATCGCTGACCTCATTACACACCTTCGCACTAGTGACACCCGCTACCGCGCTGCGCTTCCTACCGAGTTCTGCGCCAAGAAACCCCCCCCTATGTACATCACTCTATACTACCTCGTTACCCGGCTCCCTGACTCCCTTTGCTCGGTCAGGGACCACTTCCTCTCGCTTTGCCCCACCACGCTCACCGTTGACCTCCTCGAGGAGCGCCTCCTTGCAGCTGAGAAGAGTATAGTCGCTGTAGGAGCCTCTCGTGGTGACCCCTGTGCCCCTTTCTTTGAGGGGTGCTCCCCCGTCCCTCTTTTGCCCTCTGTTGCCTCTGCTGCTGCTGTCGACCTCGTTGGCACCGAGTCGGTCGGCACTGCGTCTGCTCCTAGTGGCAGGCGCCGCAACAGCAAGGGCAAGTGGGGCAAGGGGGGTGGAGGGGACGGCGGGGGCGGCGGTAGTGGCGGTGGAGGAGGAGGAGGGGGTGGGGGTGGAGGTGGGAGTGGTGGCTGTTATAGTCACAATAGGCTTGAATGTGCCTAAAACGAAAGATAGAGAGCACAGACGGATTTCTGCACAGCGGCTTCAAACGTTGATAGCGTTCTGCCCACAGCTGCAAATGACTTGATTCAAATTGGATCTGGAGCGTCTTCACGTCGTCTAGAATTAGCAATTTAGATTGCACGATTTGATAAAGAATTGACGACACAGCGTCGGTTTGAACGAACGGTACTATGGCAGCCACTATAGTCTTAGAACACAAGATAGGAAGAGTTACGAGTTGGGAATGACTCCCAGCTCCTACAAACCCCAAGAGCCGAGGTACAGTGATGTGGAACAGTGCCACACTGTCCCCAACCACGAAGGGTCTCGAAACTACCCTTCACTAGGGCCTACACCAAGTGAAATGTTACACTACACAAAGTAATGTAACTATCTTCAATATCTTGAGGTGTACCCTTTTGGCAAGCTTCGAAATCACTTGAGGCTTGACACCAAGGCTCGGGCTCTTCATCACAAAGTCATCCTTGAGTTCTTGATGGGTCTGCTGCACACACCTGCGACACGCCGAACGTTCGACACAGGACAAAATAGAAACCGCGCACGACAAAGTAGAAACCGCGCGCGAGACACAAACGACCGCGTAACACGCGTCTAGCGATAACTCGCTATTGACTCGACACACACACTCGACATCATGACTCAACATTCACACACAATTATAAGCATGAAATATATATTATCCCATGCCCTCATACCATTCCATACACACACACATTCACGCACACGGACAACAAGCCGAGTGCAAACCGTAGGGTTGCACCAACAAACTCCCCCTCGGATTGTTGGCCTTAGGATATGTTGCTCTCTCAGTTCAGAGCCATCCCAGCCAGCTTGCAACACTTCCAATGCTGCTGCTCCACCAGCCTCTTGGTCATCATGTCAGCCGGCTGCCCCGTGGTCTTCACGTAGCGCAACTCAACTTCACCCGCGGTTACCATGCTCCTCGTCCAATGCCACTTCACCCTCATGTGCTTCGTGAGTCCATGCAACACAGGGTTCTTAGCAAGAGCAATGGCACCCTGGCTGTCGCAGTACAGTGGGGTAGGTCCTTGCTGCTCCTCCCCCAATTCAGCCAACAAACGCCGCTGCCACACAATCTCCCGTACGGCACGGAAGAGTGCCATGTACTCGGACTCCACCGAGCTCAAAGCTTGGTCAACCTGCTTCTTGCTCTCCCAAGCAGTTGGGCCTCCACCAACACAGCATATGAAGCCTCCCACACTTGTCATGTCCTCTGGTTCTGATGCATATGAAGCATCCGAGTAGGCGGTGAGGAACAAACGCCCGGGTTCAACACCATCCGCGCCCTTTTGGCGCCTTTGTGCCGCCGCCGAGTATTGCAGCCCAACGGTCGGTGTTTGGCCAAGATACTTGGCCACCCTCATTCCAGCTGCTACCTGCTCCTCATTAGGGCATTGCACAACCCTAGCCAGCTGCCCGGTAGCAAACGCGACGTCCGGTCGGGTGTTTACCGCCGCATACATGAGGCTGCCCACCAACGAGTGAAATCGGCGCCTCTCCTCTTCACCAACGCTCTCCTCCTTTGGTCCCTTCACACACCTGAACCCAGAGGGAAAGGGTGTAGCCACATGGCCTTCACTCTGCCCAAAGTTGGCAGCCAATGCCTCCAGGTACTTTCGTTGATGCACCCGCATGCACCGCTTCTCCACATCTCGTTCGATGTGGAGCCCAAGGTAGAAGCTCACGTCACCAAGGGCCTTGCACTTGAACTTGTCTTGAAGCTTCAGCATCACCTCCTTCACAAGGTCAGAAGAGGGTGAGAAAATGAGGATGTCATCCACATAAACCACCATGAAAATCCTCTGCTCCCCCTCGCCAAGCATGAACAAGGAGTGATCGGCCGTTGAGGGAGTGAAGCCGATCCCCTCCAACACTTCGCGCAGCTTCATGTACCATTGCCTAGGGGCCTGCTTCAGCCCATAGAGGGCCTTCTTCAGCTTCCACACTCTGCCACTACCATCATCAAACCCCTCTGGCTGCGCCATAAAAATCTCCTCCTCAAGGATGCCGTTAAGGAATGCCGTTACGATGTCCATTTGCTTTACTACCCATCCTTTGATGGCGGCTCCCGCGAATAGGGTTCGCAGCGTCGTCGGCTTCACCACAGGGGCAAACAGCTCCTTGAAGTCCACCTTCTCCTTCTGCTGGTACCCCTTGGCTACAAGCCTAGACTTGTAGCGCTCGATCTTGCCGTCGGCATCCGACTTGATTTTGAAGAGCCACTTGGACGTTATCGCCGTACGCCCCTCCGGTAGCTCCACCAATTCAAACGTGTCATTCTCCTCGATGCTCTTCAGCTCACTCTCCATGGCCTTCTTCCACTCCTCAGCATCACTACTCTCCAAAGCCTCCTTGAGAGTTGCTGGTTCTCCCGGCATCTCCACCGGAGAGAAGAACGCGAAGGCACACTCCTCGTAGTCACTCTCCTCGTCGTCTCCGACCATCATTGCCGCTCCGGCCAGGGCTGTCTTGCCCTGCTTTCCCGGCGCATCATAGGTCAGCCTATTAGGGGGTTGAACTCTCCTCTTCCCCCTTCCTTCCTCCTCAGCTGCAGGGACTTGAAGGCCTTGGCGTTGCTGCGGTGTGGCTCGAATCCGTGGAGCACTCGTAGTACGGGAAGGGAGTGACGGTGCACGCTCGCTCACTTGCTGCACCTCCTCCTCTTCTTCCTCTGCATCATTGGCCTCCTCTCCCCCATTCACAAGGGAGGATTGCCTTGTGGTTGTGCTGTCGCTGCTCAGCTCCAAAGGCAGCTCCACATGCTCCAAACCGGAACTCTTCACCTCCCCAAACCGCACGCCTATCTTCGCCTCATTCTCCGCCTTCCAATCCTTGTACATGAAGTTCTCCACGAACTTGCAGTCCCTGCTCAAAAAGAACTTCTTGGTGAATGGGTCCCAAAGAAGCCATCCCTTGCTGTTTTGAGCCATGCCCAAGTGCACGGCCCACACCGCCTTGGCACCAAGCTTGTTGTGCCGAAGATGCTTAGGCACGAGCGCCATGCACATGCACCCGAACACCCGAAGCATATCCACCTTTGGCTTCCTTCCTAGCCACTCCACATAGGGCACCCATTTGTCTGCTCCCACATGAGTCAAGGCTCTGTTCTTGGCCACACACGCGCTCCGCACCGCATCAGGCCAGAAATAGTCGGGTAGCCCGGCTTCAATGAGCAACCCGCGTGCCGCCTCCGTGATTGTGCGGTTCGCTCGCTCGGCGATGCCGTTCATTGCAGGGGAGTATGGCATGGTGAGGGAGTGCCGAATACCATTCTTCTTCAGCCACAACCCAACCTCCTTGCTCAGGAACTCTCCCCCTCGATCGGTGCGGATTGACTTGACTGGACGGTCTTGTTGCCGCTCCACCATCGGGAACCAATCCGTCTTCAACGTTTCAGCCACGTCGCTCTTCTTGGCCAGCACGTACACCCAAGTCATGCGGGTGTAGACGTCGACAATGGTGAGAAAATACTCAGCTCCAGCAGCTCCAAGCTTCAGGGGGCCCACCACGTCCATCACCACCTCATCAAGCGGTGCCTTTGCCGTTGCCTCCGAACTAGGGAACGGAAACCGGGTGAACTTGGCTTGAATGCACGTCGGGCAGCCAAGCACCTCATCGGGCTCCCCCTTCACACGTATGCCAGCAACCATCTCATTCTTCACTAGCTGCTGCAAGATGGGCAGGGCCACATGCCCCATGCGCCGATGCAAGGTGAGCCAATCACACTCCCCCGTAGCCGAAGTTGGATTGGAGAATGCCGCGCTCGCAATAGCGCCCCACATACTCTTTCCGCAGTCCTCCTCCGCTGCTGCCTCTGGGTTCTCCTCACCCTTTTGCTGCTCCTTGGTTGCTGCACCACTCTCCTTAGGTTCACTGAACTTGCTGGTCCCTCCAGGTTTGCTCTTCTTGAGCTCATTCTCCTTAGCGCGACCGTTCGCGCCATCGTCGCTACCGACCGCTCCATCCTTGGTGCTGATGCTTGCTGCCACTTGCCTCTCCTTAGGCATAGGGACCACTGGGATCTGCCACATCTCGTTGTAGACATCCCTGTCCTCATGAAGGTCCCAAAGAATTCGATCGCCAAGCCTTGCGGTGTAGGTCTTGGCTCCCTTCGAGTTCGTGTCCATGCCGGCCTTTGCCAACCGCCGCACGGAAATCAGGTTTGCAGCAAGGCTGGGCACCCAAAGCACGTTCTTGAGGCCCACCATCTTCCCATCAGCACCCTTGAACATGGCCTTGCCCATGCCTTTCACCTCTGCTCGCTGCCCCAAAGCCGATGTGACATGCTTCACCGGTGACGGCTCGAGTTCGGTGAGCAAGTCCGGGCGAGGTGTCATGCTATAGGTAGCGCCACTATCAATCACCCAATAGTCCAGGGGGTGTAGGGTCACCTTCCCCACAGCTGCTGGCTCCTCAAAGCCTTCATCCTTCTCTGGACCAGCCGGTACTTGCGTCGACACGAAGTAGAATAGACCCGGGTATCGATCGTCGCTCGGGTCCTTGTCGTTGTCTCCGCTCTTCATGTTTGCAGCTCCGCCACCGCGACCGCCACGGCCTCCACGGCCTCGTCCTCTCCCTCCTCCTGCTCCTCTACCCTCTTGGCCTTGAGCAGGGGTCCAACCATCAGGGAGTTTGTAGCAGTCGCGCCACATGTGTCCGCTCTTGTGGCAATAGTGACACTCGCCGTCGAATCGGCCGCGACCGCGTCCGTAGCTCTTGTCGTCGCTGCCGTAACCGCCACTCCTGCGGCCTCCGCCGAAGTTGCTGCCACCAAACCTTCCTCCCCCTCGTCCTCTGCCTCTTCCTCGACCATATCCACGGCCGATGCTCGCTGCCCCAGCGCCATCCGCACTCGCCAACTCACGGCGGCGGAAATCCTCTTGAAGGATAGCTCGCTTCACGTCTTCAAGCGAGAGGCGGGGCAAGTCGCGATTAAGGTTGATGATGAGCGAGGACCATGACTCTGGGAGTAAGGCCAGCAACTTGGTCTTCTTTTGGAGCTCACTGTAGTTCAAATCAGCTCCCTCAAGCCGCGTCAACAAGTCGAAGAATTTCTGCACCCCTTCTTCAACCGCTTCGTCTTCTTCAATTCGTAGTGCCGCCATTTGCCGTTCCAACACCACCGCTACCGCCGCTGTTGCAGGAGCATGTACACCCTTGAGAGCAGCCCATGCCTTTGGTCCTTTCTCTGGTTCACGCTGGAATGGCTTGATGTGACGGATCTGACTGCTCCCCAACGCTTGCCCAAGTAAGAGATAGCCTTGTGCGCTCTTCCGCACCCACGGGCTCTTCTCCGGGTCGTTCTCGGGGCGCTTCTCCGTTCCTTCCATCACCTCCAGCAGGTCATAGTGGTCAAAGATGTTCTCCATCTTGAAGGACCATTCAGCAAAGTTGTCACCGTTGAACTTGTCAAGCCCAAACACCCTAGGCTCATCCCTAGGTGGGCCAAGACTTGGTTGCATGGGCGCCATGGCTGAATCACGGGGTTGGCCTTGAGCTTGAGCTTCTCCACTGCCACCAGCACCTCTGCCACCCCTTTCCTCAGGTCCAGACATTGTCGAAACTGCTCCAAGGTGCTCTGATACCACTTGTTATAGTCACAATAGGCTTGAATGTGCCTAAAACGAAAGATAGAGAGCACAGACGGATTTCTGCACAGCGGATTCAAACGTTGATAGCGTTCTGCTCACAGCTGCAAATGACTTGATTCAAATTGGATCTGGAGCGTCTTTACGTCGTCTACAATTAGCAATTTAGATTGCACGATTTGATAAAGAATTGACGACACAGCGTCGGTTTGAACGAACGGTACTATGGCAGCCACTATAGTCTTAGAACACAAGATAGGAAGAGTTACGAGTTGGGAATGAATCCCAGTTCCTACAAACCCCAAGAGCCGAGGTACAGTGATGTGGAACAGTGCCACACTGTCCCCAACCACGAAGGGTCTCGAAACTACCCTTCACTAGGGCCTACACCAAGTGAAATGTTACACTACACAAAGTAATGTAACTATCTTCAATATCTTGAGGTGTACCCTTTTGGCAAGCTTCGAAATCACTTGAGGCTTGACACCAAGGCTCGGGCTCTTCATCACAAAGTCATCCTTGAGTTCTTGATGGGTCTGCTGCACACACCTGCGACACGCCGAACGTTCGACACAGGACAAAATAGAAACCGCGCACGACAAAGTAGAAACCGCGCGCGAGACACAAACGACCGCGTAACACGCGTCTAGCGATAACTCGCTATTGACTCGACACACACACTCGACATCATGACTCAACATTCACACACAATTATAAGCATGAAATATATATTATCCCATGCCCTCATACCATTCCATACACACACACATTCACGCACACGGACAACAAGCCGAGTGCAAACCGTAGGGTTGCACCAACAGTGGCGGGACTGGGGGCTTAGGTGGCGGCGGTGGAGGTGGAGGCGGCGGAGGCAGCGGGAGTGGGGGTGGTGGTGGCGGCGGCGGCGGAGGAGGTGGGAGTGGCGGGGGTGGTGGTGGGCAGCGGGGAGGCTCTAGCGGTGGCCAGCGCCAGCAGCAGCAGCGCCCCCGTGAGACCCCGTCGCCTCAGCAGCTTCGTGAGTGGTATGCTGGGCGTGGGAGGTCTGGGGGTGCTGGTCCCTGCACCTACGTTCTTCGCACCGGCGACCGCAGTGGAGAGACGTGCGGAGGCCCGCACACCACACCACGCTGCTTCGGCCGCCTGACTGACGCCTGGCGCACTCAGTTCCCTGGCTCTTCGGAGATCCCTCGCTGGGATATTCTGCTTAAGTCGGGGGTTGCTATCTTTGATCTTGATTATGATGCTATCCTTGCTGCTATGTATGATGTGTCTATTAGTGATGAGGGTGACTGTTACCTGTGTGTTCCGCCCGACCCGGGCATTGAGGCTGCTGCTCTAGGTGCTAGTGAGTCTGCTGCTCCAGGTGCTGGTGAGGCTGCTCTCTCCGGTACCACGTCGGCTCAGGTCTTGCACACTTTCACCCTTGACTCGGGTGCTTCCCGCTCCTTCTTTCGCGACTGCACCACCCTCTCGCCGCTCAGTCGGCCGGTGGCAGTCTCTCTGGCTGACCCCTCTGGGGGACCAGTTGTGGCCCGTTCCTCCACTGTTCTCCCCTGTCCTGCGGCTCCGTCCGGCTCGCTGTCTGGTCTTCACCTCCCCTCGTTCTCTACGAACTTGGTGGCGGGTGCTGATCTTCAGGATGGGGGTGTTCACCAGTTCACCCCTGCCCACCAGCGTGTGACGCACTGCACGTGTGCTCGGACGGGTCGTCACCTGGCCACGTTCACCCGTAGGCCAGGGTCCAGCCTGTACACCCTTACCACTGAGTCTCCTCCTCGTCAGGTAGCCGCGTCGGGTCAGGTGTTTGCTGCAGCGTCCCGGTCTGGCCCTGAGTCTGCCCCCTGCTCGTCTCACCTCCTGGCCCACGAGACTCTTCTTTGGCACCACCGCCTTGGTCACCCCTCCCTGCCTCGTCTTCGAGGCATGGCCTCCCGTGTCCTGGCCTCGGGTCTTTCTGAGTCCCTCCCTCCCCTTCCTCCGGGGCCTGCCCCTACCTGCGTTCCCCGCGTCGAGGGCCGGCAGCGCGCCGCTCCTCACTCCTCCGAGTTTCCTCCGACAGAGGCCCCACTGCTGACTCTTCACATGGACGTGTGGGGCCCAGCCCGCGTCCGTGGACAGGGTCACGAGCGTTACTTCCTGCTGGTCGTTGACGACTACTCGCGTTACACCACGGTCTTCCCCTTGCGCCGCAAGGGTGAGGTCACTGAGGTGTTGATCGACTGGATCCGCGCTGCTCGTCTCCAGCTCAGGAAGAGCTTCGGCTCGGACTTTCCTGTTGTGCGTCTGCACTCAGACAGAGGTGGTGAGTTTTCCTCTGACCTTCTGCGGGCCTTCTGTCGGGCGGAGGGCATCCGCCAGACGTTCACGCTTCCGGCCTCTCCACAGCAAAATGGGATTGCTGAGCGCCGCATTGGCATGGTCATGGATGTCGCTCGTACGTCCATGATCCATGCGGCTGCTCCCCACTTTCTGTGGCCGTTCGCGGTTCAGTACGCGGCGCATCAGATCAACCTCCAGCCCCGGGTCTCCATGCCGGAGACCACCCCCACTCTGCGGTGGACGGGGAAGGTTGGCGATGCGTCTGCGTTCCGTGTCTGGGGATCTCGAGCTTTCGTCCGCGACTTGTCTGCGGACAAGCTGTCCTCCCGTGCCGTTCCCTGCGTCTTCCTTGGCTTCCCCCCTGACGCGCCTGGTTGGCAGTTTTACCACCCCACCTCGCGCCGTGTTCTGTCCTCTCAGGACGTCACGTTTGACGAGTCGGTTCCTTACTACCGTCTCTTCCCCTACCGCACTGCCCCCCTCCCCCCCCCGCCGCTCTTCCTCGCGCCAGGTACTCCTCCGGAAGACCCCCTCCCCCCTCAGGGTCCTGCCCCCTCAGGTGTGTCTCAGGTAGACGCAGTCGAGCTTGTTGAGGTAGCTGTTGACTCAGGTGCTGCTGGGGGTGCTGAGCCTGAGGGTGCCAGGTCTGGGGGTGCTGAGCCTGGGGGTGCTGAGCCTGGGGTTGCTGAGCCTGGAGTTGCTGAGTCTGGGGGTGCTGAGACTGGAGGTCCTCCGAGTGTCCCGTTGCGGCGGGAGCCCCTCTCTCCACGGCAGCTTTGTGAGTGGTACGCTCGGCGCTGTAGCCGTGCTGCTGGAGCTGGGGGGCCTACTGCTGGAGGTGCTGCTGGTGCTGCTGGAGGTGCTGCTGGTGCTGGTGCTGCTGGAGGTGCTGCTGGTGCTGGAGCTGCTGGAGCCGCTGGTCCTGGAGGTGCTCGTACTGGTGCTGCTGAGGGAGTTGGAGCTGGAGGTGCTGGAGCTGCTGGAGCTGCTGGTACTGGTGCTACTGGAGGTACTGCTGGTGCTGGTGCTGCTGGTGCTGGAGCTGCTGGAGCCGCTGGTCCTGGAGGTGCTCTTACTGGTGCTGCTGAGGGAGTTGGAGCTGGAGGTGCTGGAGCTGCTGGAGCTTCTGGTGGTGCTGCGGGAGTTGTAGCTGGAGACCCTGGAGCTGAGGGTGCTGGTGCTGTCTCTGCTGGTTCAGGAGGCGCTGCGCGGCCGCGGCCGTACTACGTTCCGCTTCTTCAGCAGGTTCTTGGCCTCCCGCCTTCTACTGGTCCTACTCCTCCCCTGCTGAGTCCACCGCCTGTCCAGTCGCAGTCACAGTTACAGCCAGCCTCTCCACTACCTAGTCCTTCTCCTTACTCTGGGCCGACTAGAGGTCTTACGGAGCGTCGTGAGCCTGAGTCTCGTCCTGCCTCGCCTGTGTCTCGTCCAGAGTCGCCTGTACGCGCTGTCCGCACTGGTCGTCGTGTTCCGCGTGAGCGTCCTCCTCCTGTCCCTGGCACTCACTATATGGTTCTGCGTCCTTCCACTGCTCCACAGCGTGTCCCTCTGCCGTCTCCTCCTGCGTCCTCTCTTCCTGACGTTGCTGACCCGCCGTCAGACCTTGCTCGTGCTGCCAGTCCTACTGTCACGCGTCTTCTCGCTACTGTTGTCACTGACCCTTCCTTTGAGTCCACTGCTGCGTCTGCTCTAGTTGCTGAGCTTGTTGACTTTGCTGCCGCCTGTCGTCTAGACTACGCCGCTAGCCTTGTTGCTGAGTCTGAGTCTGTCTGTCCTCCGTCCGTCGGGGGTGAGTGTGCTCTTGGCACGGACGTCCTTGAGGACAAACAGGAGGAGTTTGAGTGCTTTGCCGCTGCTTTACCTCATCTCGTGTCCATGCTGATTGCCCCTGAGGGAGACCCGGATGCACCAGACATCCCGATCCCGCGCTCTTACGCAGAGGCGATAGAGGGTCCCTACTCCTCTCAGTGGCAGTCAGCCATGGACGCAGAGATGGCTTCCTGGAAGTCCACAGGCACCTACGTTGATGAGGTCACCCCACCTGGGGCGAACATCGTCAGTGGCATGTGGATTTTCAGGGTGAAGCGGCCGCCGGGTTCTCCGCCTATCTTCAAGGCGCGTTACGTTGCACGAGGCTTCAGTCAGCGTGAGGGAGTTGACTTCTTCCAGACCTTCTCCCCTACCCCGAAGATGACCACTCTTCGGGTTCTGCTGCACGTCGCCGCTCAGCGTGACTACGAGCTCCACTCTCTTGACTTCAGCACTGCTTTCCTACAGGGCAGCCTGCACGAGGAGATCTGGCTGCGCCGCCCACCTGGCTTCACTGGGTCGTTTCCTCCTCGTACCCAGTGGAGCCTCCAGCGGCCAGTCTACGGTCTCCGCCAGGCACCCCGTGAGTGGCACGACACACTGAGGACTACTCTTACTGCTCTTGGGTTTGCTCCTTCTACTGCTGACCCGTCGCTGTTTCTACGCACCGACACCACTCTGCCGCCGTTCTACGTTCTCGTGTACGTAGACGACTTGGTCTTTGCTACTGCTGACACTGAGGCACTCGCCCACGTGAAGTCGGAGCTGCAGAAGAGACACACGTGCACAGACCTGGGTGAGCTGACAAGCTATCTTGGCTTGCGGATCACCCGGGACAGAGCACAGTGCACCATCACCTTGACTCAGTCACACATGGTGCAGCAGGTCCTTCAGCGCTTCCGCTTCACGTACTCCTCACCACAGTCCACTCCTCTGCCTACCGGTCACTCGCTCTCAGCTCCACTTTCGGACGAGTCCGTAGAGCCGAGTGGCCCGTATCCAGAGCTTGTGGGCTGCCTCATGTACCTGATGACCTGCACTCGACCTGACCTAGCCTACCCTCTTAGAATCCTAGCACGCTATGTCGCTCCTGGCCGACACAGGAAGGAGCACATGGATGCTGCTAAGAGGGTGTTGCGCTACTTGTGCAGTACGTCGGGCATGGGGCTCGTGCTTGGAGGGCGAGGTCCAGTTGTCCTCACTGGTCACGCAGACGCTTCTTGGGATGACGACTTCGCTACGCAGCGGTCGTCACAGGGTTACACCTTCAGCCTTGGCTCCGGCTCTGTTTCGTGGCGGTCTACCCGCTCGTCTTCTGTTCTCAGCTCCAGTTGTGAGGCTGAGATCTACGCTGGGGCCATGGCTGCACAGGAGTTACGCTGGCTCACCTACCTGCTGACTGACCTGGGAGAGCCGCCTTGTTCTCCTCCAGTGCTGTACGTCGACAGCAAGGCCATGATTGCCTTGTGTCAGGAGCACAGACTGGAGCACAGAACGAAGCACATCGCTCTGCGCTACTTCCTTGCTCGAGAGTTGCAGCAGCGTGGTCAGCTTCGCCTTGCTTACGTGGCCACTCGGGCCAACACTGCTGATGTGTTCACCAAGGCGCTTCAGCCTTGTGATCATCAGCGTTTCTGTACTGTTCTAGGCCTTGTGCCTACTGTGCCTCACTTGCTTACCTCTTGACTCTGCTTGTATTGTGATCTCTATACATATACCTGCATGCTTACACTTGCTAGGTTGTGATCACTGTACCTCTTGTTATATATCAAACTGCATGTGAACTGGTCTTGTGACCGCTTGCTTGTGCTCGGAATTTGTGTGGTATCCTTGAGATCCACCCTGAGCTTGCTTTTCTTTTCTTGACTGGTCTTGTGACCTCTTGTTCTCCCCCACTTTGCCTATGGGGGTGTGTCAAACTTATGTTATAGCCTGTTTAGGCTGTAGTGGGTTAGACAATAGGGGGTACTACATTTCTTGGTTTCCCTATTTGTACCCAACTCATTTCTAGTCATTTCATTCCTCGTATTATTCTCACATACCCGCCATGGTTTCACGTAAAAGAGCAGTCACCATCGCGCGAATCCTCGCGGTCGGAATCATGCCGTAAACAACCTAGAAGATTTGTTACGTGCAGAAGTGTCAACCATATCCGACACTGTTCCGACAAAGAGACGCCGCTTGCCGCTCGACTACCGCCACCACTAAGCAAATGAGTTGCAACTCGTACAGTAGCAGAGAATCGAATATATTCATTAAGCTCTTATCGACGACACGGTGTATTCTGACATCAAAACTGAGTCGACCAATCGTTGACCAGGTTTCTCCTCTGTGGCAGGAACCAATACCAGACGACAACATCCCCAATTCGACCCAGGAGCCAACCGTCGACCCTGGAATTGGCGGGTGGCCATGTGATCCAGATCTGAAAACCGGGCGACCTGATTAGTGGATTCAGTTCAGAGTGTGGCTTCAAAGTTGGTTGTCACCCTCATTCTGGTCGTCACCTTGTTCACTTTTTTTCTTGATGGCCAATGTGAGGTCCTACGAGTGCAGTTGCACCCGCTTCAGCGATTTTGTTTCGCTAAGTACGCAACACCCACCCCCCCCGCCTCCAATCTCCCAATGCTTCGTTCGTAGAAAGTCTGCAGACGGTCATCATCCTGGACCCGGTTTTGCGTAGACGATTTGCGTAGTCCGCGTGGTTTTTTTTTTGGGCAGCCCGACCGTCCAAGTTTCCGATTGTAGAGTAGAACATAGGTTCTGCAGCTCGAGCCGAAGTCGACGTCGTGGCAGTTGTGGACGCATCTCGATAGCATTTCTGCAACACGCTAGTTTAGCAGTTTCTGCAATTCCTATTTGAGACGCTTATCTACCACCGAGCAATATTTCGACAACACCGATTTTCCGTCCTCTGTCGTAACACACCTCAGTAAATCTGCCTCTTCATCTGCCAACTGCTCTAAACCATTCCGAAGTGTTTCTCCGGAAAGATCAATCTGGGTAGAATATGATACTCTTCGACGACAGTATGGTCCTCCGCCACTCTACATTGTCGCATTAGTTTAGAACTCTGCGGATCCCTCCCTTTACATATTCTATGTTTTCTTTGTCAACGAAACCACTGCTGTGCCCTGACCTCGTACATCTATCGATTTGTCGATGAGCGGCCTCTCTTTGTTAGTAGTGATATCCTCGTAGGTAGGTTCGTTTTTGCGTGCACACTGATTCTGCCAAACCGATATGAGCTTTACCTATTTAGGCGCGGTTTAGTTATGTGTAGAGTCCAATGGACAAAGGTGGGATCGATTGGCTCGATGTTTTATGGCGACAAATGGGCGGGTGCGAGGAGAAGGACGACGACGAATTAACGGAAGCCGATGATGACATGGCGCATGATGCAGGCCACGATCTCATCTACGATGTCGATTGTGAAGGCACGTGGGCCGATGCTGCAGAGACTCAAGAGGAAGTTGTAGAAGAGGGGAACGCGGCTGCTGAAGAAGAGGGAGGCCCGGCACCAGGTGCAGAGGAATGGGCAGGTGGAGAAGAGGGAGGCCTGGAAGCAGGTGCAGAGGAAGGGGTCCGTGAAGAATTGGGAGGCCAGGAAGCAGGTGCAGAGGAAGCGGACGATGAAGAGACGGAGTTCGAATATTGCGACGCGATCCAGAACGATCAAGAAGGGCAAGCAGAGGGAGAGGACGACGAAGAGGAGGACACCGAGTACATGGACGCAAGCGAGGGAGACGACGATGATGACAGTTCGGATGACGCGGATGATGAAGAGACGGAGACCGATTTTAGCGATGCTAGTGATGACTACATGGAGGAGGGGGAAAGAGATGAGCAGGGTCAGGAGGGTGAGAGTTCAAGCCACAACAGAGCTTATGAGGGTGTAGGTGTTGAGCATTCAAACAACACTCGACTGTCTCAGAGCCAACTATCTGCACAGGAACGACCTTTGCAAGGACAACGGTCTGCGCGGGGTCGACGAACCTCACGGGGCCGACGACCTTCCCAGGGTTGGCGATCCGCGCAGAGCCAACGACATTCGCAGGGCCAATGATCTACGCAAAGACAATGACCTTCGCAGCGCCAAACACCATCGCAAGGCCAAGAGGGGGAGAATTTAAGCCACACTCGTCGTCCCCTATTTAACGAGGATCGTAGAGGCGATCCCATCTTCTTTGGGAGCGATCCCCCGCAGAGAGACGCCGACAGAGAGACCAGGAAAATGCGCGCAGCGGTGCATGCCAACGGGTTAACCGCAAAGACAAGAGGACAGTACGCCTGCAACTGGCGCCATTACAAGCGTTGGGTTACAATAGTGATGATGACCCTGCTGGCAAACGAGATTCCAGAGGCCGAGAAAATTGACCTGCAGAACCCAGACGAAGTTGGCATGTACATGGGCTACGACAAGAAACTCTCGTGGGAAGGGGTGGCAGACCCTAAGCAGCATCTACACGGACCTCGTGTTACCGGGTGGAGGATTATCCGCTACATGGAGTACTTGTTCTCTAAAACCCCTGAACAAGCGCCTACCCTCAAGGGAGATGCGCCTGTTGTTGCCAGGAGGGAGCCCAAGCCCAGCACGCCAAAGATGATAAAGGCGAAGATGAACGCTATTGCCTGCCTCGGCAGATGCGAGTCTGCCCTGTACGACTACCCCATTACGAAGATGCAAGACAAAGTCATGGAGGGCGGGGCGTTTATGAGGGTGAAGCTGGTCAACCTCAACGAGGAGCAAATCCGGTGAGCAATTCATTGTGGGAGATGTGAAGCACCGATGACACATTGTGCTCTTCATTAACGAAGACTCCGCAGAGTCGTAGCCGATCATCGTCGCTCCGAAATGCTTCGCGTATAACGCTGACCCACAATCTGTGCAGAATCGGCGCGGATCAGCACCGTGGGTCTCTCGACAATTGCTACAACGCAGATCAATACAGGGAGCTGCATCACAACATTCTTCCCGAAGATATTTTTTACGTCTATGCGAGGAGCAAGGATTTCCCATCTCAGGCCCTGTGGAGGGCTCTCGCCGTGAAGGTCATGATTCAGCTGGCGCACCAGGTAAACTCCAATGTTTGAGGTCACCGTCTTAGTGCATATCAGGTATTCAATTTCTGCATCTCTACGTCTTTGCATCCCACCCTCACCACCAGGTCGATAAATACAACGGTCGAAGGACCCCCTACAAACAGCATCACCCTGGGAGTGTCTCATCAAGTGCGGTCGGGATGTGGTCGCGCAAGACCTTGCAATGATGTGGATCCACTCTAGCGAGCACGACGAGTTCGACCCAAAGTCTCCACGATGCAACTGCACGCGGAACCCATATGTCCGACACCAGAGATGGCTACTTCGGCAATGTGGTGCGGCCGTGGCGTGACAGCACCACCGTGGCGGAGGCATGGGCGCTGTGGAACAAGTCTAGCTTCCTCGTGGAAGGCCGAGAAGACAACCTTTTGCATAAATTGCTCAAAGTTCAAGAGGGGGAAGGAAATTGAGGGAGAGAAAGGCAAGTTTGGACCCACTTTACGTCTGGCGACCAAGGATAGCACATGTGAAAAGCAGCTGCGTCGCATGAACAAAATTATGACAGCAATGGAAAGTTCAGGGTGGACGATTCGGTCGCGGCGACGACCGCGTCAGTGAACCTGCTCAATGAGGTGCTGTTCCAGTGTTCTCCGTCTACGTTCGTAGATGGGCTTATTGTCAAGGAGCAGAGGGGCCAGAAGAGGCAGCGAACATCGACGGTTGGGGGGGAAAGCGTCACGGACGATGCGAACGCCAGGATTTCGTACCTGCTCGTGTTGTATGGGCTGCGCGAAGACGCATGGGGGGAAACGCTGTTCGGCAATTTTGAGTGGGATTCGATCAAGGACGGAGAGTCGAAGAAGCCTTTGAGGATAAGGCCTGGCGCGCGAGCTGGGGAGTAGAAGCATGGGATTACGGAGGTGGGTGCGGTAGTTATGTGCAGAGTGTTTGCGTTCTCCACAATCGGAGAGAAACGATGTTAAACTCTACGCGCTACCTATCACCATTGTGTCTATATGCGCAGACAATTAGGATCTTTATTTGATGGCATGGAAGATTATGACTGAATAGATTGTGTTCGGTCAAAAAACCGTCCTGGATAATGCGGAGCACGGTAGAGTGCATTCTTCAAATTCAAATTTGTAGATACTGGGAAATTTGATTCACGCCAAAAACGCCTGAACGTTAGCCACGTAGAAGGACTTTGTGCGAAAGGCTTAGGGGTCGGCGTAGCTCAAGATGTGTTTAACGCAACACATCTAACACTTGATGAGGTTATCATGTTGGATATTGTTTCACTCTACACATCGGACAGTTGGATCCATGTTGAGCTGCAACAATAGTGCGCATCGGTAGATGATTGAAACTCGAAAGGATATCAACCATTTATCGACCATGTAGAGTATAAATGTTCGACAACAGCAGTTCGAAAGAAGTGGGCACTCTCGTACATTAACGTTTAATTGTCGCTTAGTAGATCACGTATTGGTATCCGAATCTTTGTGGATGTGTTGTTCTGCAGAGTTCAACGACTTAGACCACTAAGCAGCGGTAGATGGATGCAACAAATTCTATAGTAATCCTCTTTTGTATAAAAAAAAACGCTTTCACTCTTTATCTAAGCAGATCACCTATTAGTCGTACAAAGACTACTACGGTCAATCACTTGTTCCCCTTCTCCCCCTTCAGCCGCCGGCCACGTCGCGTCGGCAGAATGGAAAGGGCTACGCCTTCGTGACGAGCCAAGCCCGCCCCCCCCCCCCCCCCCCCCCCCCCCCCCCTCTTGCGAGGCTACATTCACACCAGTACACCATCACCCTGACTACCACCTTGGCGAGATTTGTCACTTCCATCACGTTGTTGAGTGGATTCTGGATCGCGACAATTTTGCGCCCCAACACCGAGGGCCATTCCTTCTTTACGAGCTTTTTGTCTGTGACTTGATGCAATGCAACTACGCCGCATCGAGCAGCTTCTGCAGCACACTTAAACAGCTCCTCGTCGTCGACGGTGCCGCGCGCGACGGTTATGGTGCCTGTTTTATAACCTTCTGCTGGAGTGCCATCGACGCTCCCCATAACGTGTAGAGCGCAGATGCTACTCCAGCAGCGAACACGGCAGGAGGGACTCCATCTGGGGCCGGCTCCAGACTAGTGCAGCCAATCAGCATTGCCCTGCCGATTCCTTCGCAGAGCCCAGTCTGCCAATTTGCTCCCATGGCCAGACGCTCGTTGGTTTTCCTCATGACGGAACTGAAATTGTGGAATGGGCATGACAAACAAACAACAATTCGTTGACAGCACCTCCAGCTCCAGTACCTCCAGCACCAGCAGCTCCAGTACCTCCAGCACCAGTACCTCCTGCACTTGTACCTCCAGCACCAGTACCTCCAGCACCAGTGCCTCCAGCACCTCCAGCTCCAGTACCTCCAGCACCAGCACCTCCAGCACCTCCAGCACCATCACCTCCAGTACCTCCAGCACCAGCACCTCCAGCACCTCCAACACCAGAACCTCCAGTACCTCCAGCTCCAGTACCTCCAGCACCAGTAGCCCCAGCTCCGTCACCAGAGCGGCCTTGCCAAAGAACCCACTCGGGAAGCTGCTGTGGCCACAGAGTCTCCTGCTGACGAGACTGCCACTGCTGTCCACTCCCAGCACCTCCAGTAGGAGCACCCACGACTCCACCACCATTCGGACTCTCAGCACCCTCAGAACCAGCACCCCCAGACTCAGCACCCCCAGAACCAGCACCTCCAGAGTTAGCACCCCCAGAGTCCGCACCTCTAGTGTCACCACCCCCAGAAGAACCAGAGTCCACGTCGTCAGGCTGCAAAGGCGGTGAAGACGGCCGAGGCGGAAAATCAGGAGGGGTCTCCAAGCGCGGTGAGCGGCGAGTGTCCGCTATGTCATCAGCAGCGGGGTCACCCCCCTCAGCTGGGCCAGAGGTGTCAGAGAAGACCTCCAAAGGCTCAGACCCCCTCAGCTCGTCTGGTTTAACACAAACCTTCCACTTCTTTTCCCCTCTCTCGGTCCCATCCCCTTCGCTAGCAACCGCTTCCTCTGCTCCCGTTCGCGACTCGCTATGTTCATCTCTGCCCCGTCTCGTCCCACGATCCCCATCTGAATGTTCAGGATTTTGTCGAAGCAGGACACCACCCGAGGTTCCCACAACCGATGACAGTCGAAGTCGTGCAGCAGCTACTCGCGCACTCTCCGACTTCAGGGCCCTCTTTTGCTCCTCTGCCAGCGCTTTCTCCTTCTCTTCTTCCTCTGCTAAACGCAACCTCTCTCCCTCAACTCTCGTCTTCTCCTCGTTCAATTGTTGACGTCGCTTCATGCCCTCCGCTTCATTTTTTGCTGCCTCTTCTATCAAACGCCTCTCTTCCGCTTCCATATCTGACAGTTGAGCGTCCAATTCTGCCCGCTTCTTGTATGCCACATGCTCCTCCACCCTCGCTGCCATCTTGCCGTCTGAAGTCACTCGTTCTTTCTCTTCCACCGCGTCGGTTTTGCCTCCCCCTTCATTTTGCACGTCCACTCCGTCGCCTTCTGCATCACCCTCACTCCTTTCCAAACCTGTCTCCTCCATCTGTTCCCCCATTGCCAGCTTCGCCCCCTCTTCCTCCTTACCTTTGCGCTCCTCTGTCTCTTACTGTTGGATCTCCACACTCTCACCCCCCTTTCTTACATCCTTATCTACCGCTTCCAACGCCACCGAAACCCCCATGGCCGCGCCTGGGATGTTAGTCTGTTGCAGGGGCGTTGAAGGGGCGGCATCTGCATTTGAACGCGCCAACGAAACTCTTGCGGGCGTACCTGCAGGCGACTGTGGAATGCTTGGTCTGCCAATTTCCATCTCTCGCCTCGTGTCTCGCTTCCCGTGCACAGCGGCCAGTATCTCTTCCTTCAGCGACTTTGCCAGCTGGCGTTGTTGTTCTGTTGTATCATCCCTTTGCTTCTGTAATGCCCAAGTGATCGCGTCATTCACATACCGTGTTAGAAAAGGCTTCAAGGACTGTCGAAGCGCCTCGATTGATACGGTCCTTGACACCACTTTGTCGTGCCGCATCCGTATGCGCCGCATTTCCCGGCTCTCTACTTTTTTCGGTCGTCCTCAAGATGTTGGTTCCACTTCTTTGCAGAGGATTGTCCGCCTTGACTGTGCTAATGAACCGGCCTTTCAACCTTGGTGTCTGTCTTCTTCTCGTCTGCAAATCTGTAGCCGGATCCATCACCCATGTGTCGGCATGCGCCTCCGCGACTTCCTCCTCTTTGTCCCCAAATGACAGCTCGCACGTGGAATCTGAGTCCGATTCGGCGTCCAACTCAACCATTTCGACTTCTGGATCATTGTTTGGCCCCGCGAAGTGAACGCGGCATGTCTCGATCATCCAGTCATGTATCTCCTCCTTCGGGTATGTTCCTCTGCCAAGTCCCGGAAAGGTTCCGCCGCTCTGCACCGAAAGCACAGACTTCCAGTTTTCCAGCAGCTTCCCCCAAATGTACGACACTAGCAGGCCAGAACCAACCTCCTTCCGGCCAAGATTCGACGTCCCCTGTTTTATAAAATAACGAGGTAAACTATAATTAGTAGTGTATTTGAGTACTAACATAGACCGCGAAAACGAATAGGGTTAGAACCTTACCACCACGTGCTCGAGAGTCTGACTCGCCAGCCTCGTCCTCATCATGCGGAGCACCTCCTCTTCTTGGAAATTATGAGCAATGTCATGTTGGCTATATTCGACCAGAAGTTGTTCCTTTAGCCATCTGCGGGCATCACCGTTTCGAACATGAGGGTTTGTAAAACACTAACCAAAACACTTCTCTGGCAAAATCAGTATGCGCGTGGGTCGGTAACCCAGACTTGGGGTCGTAGTGCATGACGCGCGTGCGGAAGAGAGGGTGTGAGAACCCTAAACCCTAAACCCTAATCCCAAGCAGATCGTCAGGATGGAGAACGACCATTAAGCTGATTTGTGCAGATGGCTTGAACGATACTCTGCACACAAACAAAACATCGTTAGAACAAGATATGCATTTGTATATTTGGAACAAGGCTATTGAAGAACAAGACCTGCATCGTGACCATAGAGGGATGATGATAGCCTCTTTGCCGAGAAGATCGTGATCGCCGCCCTTGCCAATGGGCTGCCGAGGCTGTAAAGCCATACACGCTCTAATAGTCGATGCCGGCAAGATGCGGGTCTTCGCTCGATGCTTTTGGCTGAGCGCCTCCTATATCTGTAGTCTGAGGAGGTTGGAAACATAACTCGGATGCTTATGTTGGACATTGAGGCATTATGGGGCAAATGATGCTTTGTAGAATGTCAATCTTGAATCTGAATTTAAAAGGGACTGTGCGTTGAGATGCGAGTCGCTGGACGATAATATCATTCTTACAAGATTGAGAAATCTAGCATGTTTTCGCTCCACTCCACTTCGTGCGAATCGAAAGCCTGGTATGCCGCCTGCGTAATCCTGACGGCTACCCCGCATCCTAGTAGAATATGAGGCTCTGCCATAAAATTCTAAATAACACACTCGTTTACTAAGCAGATCTATGAACGTCGCCCGTTGCGACCGGATGCACTAGCCTAGAGCCGTGCTACGAAAGGATGCTAATCCTAAATAGTAGTGAGTAGTAGCGCTAAGGATTGCGGACAACCGCAATTGGATGGGCACAAGGTTGGAGGTGTTAGATCTGTTCAATTGACGTCTTGTTCAATCAGCACAATACGATGGGAAAATGGGTGGTGGAGTTGGAGGCACAGACCCATCTTGGTCTGCACAGAATTGACGTCCCGTACACGGACGTTTTTGCAGAGGTATTGCGCAGAGTATTCCGAGTCGCGATTCTTATATGTTTGCTGGATAGGTGTCGATAGGGACGTTACTGATGGTCGCATGACGTTATTGGGTTTTGGCAGCGCTTATCTACATTTGCCACGTATTGTTAAACAGTGTCTCAAGTTAACATCGTTCGACAGGACCAATGTAGATCGGGCCCTCATGTGATTGCAGATTGTGGTTGCGGAGGATTGCTTGTGACACGTGTTGATCAACAAGTCATTCTTTAACTAAATATGCAGTCTCACATGTCACGTATTCAACCGCGTTGGCGCGCAGCTTAATGCTGCGCCAATGTGGCACGCCACGAGTTATCCGTGATCATCTTCAATTTGTAGACGTGTCGCGATTATTATCCGTAGGTTAGACATATGTCGATTGCAACGTCTCGCCTTGTCTGCGGTTTGTGGCAGCGCGTCGTGAAATATGCCACGTGTTGACATGCCGTTTACTCTACTGGTGGGTCGTTATTAACATTGCAATGTAATTGTTTCAATGTTAACATACTCAAGTGAGTCGCATGCGAAATTGATTGGGGGGGCGCCAAAGATTTAGACGTTACCTCGTTCACTAGCCACATGGATTTAGTTGTTACCTCGTTCATTGGCGGTGGAAGCAAAATTCTGATGATGCCATGTGTTATCGTTGACAGGAAATATCAGCTCCCACGCACGGTGCGTCTGCGCTCGTGATGGCACGCAGCATATTTAGAATGTTGCATGCCAACGTCAAAAGAGTTATATTTCCTACATGTACACCTCTATACTCCTTTTACAATTTCGCGTGCCGCGAGTTTACATAGTTGGATGTGACGTTTGTAGACCGTCACATCCCAATGTATTTGCAGATGGAGGGAGCGTCCGAGACTGTGCCATGTGTTGTTTAACAAGTATGCGGTAAACCTATTGTAGAAGGTCACATGTCACGTCTGCAACTGTGGGCCTCCCAGCCACAACTGCATCCGTACTTTTGCAAATATGTTGGCGCGCAGCATAATTCAGGGCCTCGGACAACGCAGCAAGCTGTGAACCAGAATAGGTTGACAATATTGTAAAAAGGCAACGTGTACCGCACAATGTAATGCGCCTATAACTTAGCGTCTGCACGCTTCTCACTTAAACATTCCAGCGCCGTACAATGCCATGAGCCCGAAACCCTTCAGATTCAACTTTTTGGCAGAGTTATAGATTCCAATGTGCACCCACATTCGTCTGCAGATTGTCACATTTGAGCATGTTTCCTCGCTGTAGATATTGAAACCATCGGAGGTAGTACATTTTTCATTTGTTTTGATTCCTCTGTAAATTATAAAATAAGCATTCGCATAAAACACGAACTCATAGCACGCAAATTGAGTGCTGAACAAGTGCGGCAAAATAGATTTCTACATATAATCACAGCTCCATCACATTAACAGCCGAAATCATACAGCCAAAGTATAAAGATTGAACACAACTACCCTAAAATACCAGCATCGACGTTCACATATTGGGTCCCCTATAGTGCAGAGATGCGTAACAATGACTCCGTAAAAAAGACAATCGTGTATGAAACGCTCGCTCTACATATTATAAGTTGGCCAATTTCGATGTTTAGAAAGTATTTGGCAATGTCGTAGAGGTTATTTCTTTACAGGTTATCAAGTCCGGAAGGTAATATTCTTCAGTACAAATATTAAAAGACGGTTAAAAATTGCAGTTTCTCCGTCGGCCCTCTCTACCCATCAGGCCCTGTCTACAGACGAAAGTGAAGACCAAGCCCAGCCACAGTGTGGTTGCACTTATACCAGTCTATCAAAACTCTGAACACCACCTTCGCGAGATTAGTAACGTGAGCCACGTTTGTCCTTGGATTCTGCAGCTCGACAATCTCACGCTCGAGAACCATGGACCAGTCCTCTACTCCAAGCTGTTCACCAGCATGGCGCAACATAGCTGCGATGGAGCAGTGTGCCGTTTCTACAGCAATCCCCGCAAGCACAGCGTCATGTGTGATGGTTCGTGCTGCCACGTTAGCGCCACGCATATAGTCAGCATATGTAACGCCGATTGACGCGGCCCACAGAGTATAAAGCGCAGAAGCAAGATCTACTGTGAACACCACCATCCCTACACCTCGGGTAGGCGTCACAACACCAATGCTCGCCTGCATAACCGACTGTCTAACACCTGTACAGAGCGCACGTTCCCAATCGTCACCTTCCAATAGCCGCTCCTTTGTTCTCAACACAACGATATCAAACCTGTGTTAGAGGAGCAAAACGAGCATCAGTACCGATTGCGTAGTTTAGGTAGTCGAAGATAAACTCGAAATCATGTCACTCACCTCTCCATCCTGTCGAGATGGAGTTCGTTTAACACGCTCCACACCCCAGTTGGCAACAGTTCAAACTCAATCTGGAGAGACCAGATGTGGATGTCATGCGGATTCATCCCATAGTATAGGAGGTCTGTGTCCGGAAAATAGGTCATCCAGCAAATCACAACTCAAAAGTTGCGGCTCTGTACTGTCTTGTGCAACCCCATGTTCCGCTTCCTTTCGCCGACCATCTGCTTTGAGAAGAACTTTGTGTGATCCTTTCCCTGATTTTGCACGAAAATCCAGGCGACTTGAATGGCATGGTAACCCCTCGACGCTTTCCTTGTTTGGCGGGCTCATCAGAGCCCGTGTCCTTCTTAAGCCCGTCCTCGTCCCCATCTCCATCTCCCGCGGCGTCAGCAACATAGACCTCTTGCGTACCACCTACGGAATTACGCAGAGGTGGCATCTTGGCCGCGTGTTTAGCGCTTTCACCCCCCTCTGCCTGAGACCACGTCGGCGAGATTAGAAGGGCCACATCGCCAACACTTCCAGAAAGTTGGTGAGCCATAGAACGAGCAAGAAAGCGCAGATATCTTAGAACTATCGCAAATTATGATGCTAGGATTGCTGTTACCAGAAAATTGTTGCTTCAGCATCTGGTTGCTATCTCTGCTTATACTCAATTATGGGGGCCAAGAATGATATGGGACGGTGGAGTTGAGAGTTTGGGTGGACAGCTGTCTTCTGTGGTACAGACTATACTTGGATGGTCCGATAGTAGCAGCGTCAATCTGCCATGCTGATTTTGTTTTTGATAAGAGTTTTGGCAAAGCAAGACGTAGGGTGACACGTGGCGGTTCAATTGCCACGCAAACGTTCTTGCAGAGGTACAGCGCAGAGAATTCCGGGTGGGGATTTCTATCAGCTTGATGGACAGGTGCCGATTGGGAGGTTTCTAGTTGACACATGACGTTATCGGGTTATGCCAGCTCATCCATATGAGCCACGTGTTGATCAAACAGTAGCCCAGCCTTTGACCGATCCGTGTCTCGTGCAAACATCGTTGGATGGGACCAATGTAGATTGGGATGTCATGTGATTGCAAATTGTGGCTGCAGATGACATATTGAGACACGTGTTGATTAACAAGGCCTGTATAAACTGTTTCCGCAATCTCACATGTCACGTCTGCAAGCGCGTTGGCGACAAACCACAAATGTTTTGAACATTATCCGTTTCAGCGCATATGATGCCGTTCTGCCAGTGCTAGCCGTAGATTGACACGTGGTTGATGAAATGCCAAACTTATACTGCAACTTCCAGCGTGGCACATTGCCACCGTATGGCCCACTCGTTCCGTGCTCCAAATATACGGTCTACCATGATATCCGTGATGTGATTGGTTTCTAATCGGCTAGATGCGTGTGTAGTTTCGATCCAATTGCACACCGCATAGGTGATTCCGAAAATATAGCGTACCACTTGCAGCAATCGACCTTGCGAAAATTCGATGTAGTAGACAGACACATCGTGTCTGCGTAAGTGCAATCTCGTCACAGCTTTGAAGAAACAAACACAACCTTATAAAGATGCAAGATATGAAACACGCACAGCACAACCGTGAATATAGAGAACAACCAATTCAAAAGACGTAGACCACGGTGTATTCGCACGGTGTTCCCTCTCTACGACCGCCAATGCAGAGTGTAGATTGTGCCCGCGTTTACTTTTTTGCAAACTTCATACCGACATTCTGGTGTCTAGCCAGCCCTAATGAAGACATGGAGTACTGACACCAGTAGACAACTACCCTAGCTACTACTGTAGCCATGCTATCCACGCCCTCGTTTATCTGGACGAAAGCACATCTTGATCGCCCCGTCAACAAGTGGCTCCCACGTCTCCTTCTCATGCAATACTGTCGACAAGCTTCGCAGAGCAGGGACTATATGACGTGCAACCTCTGCAGCACGCTCCGCCTCTTCAGTGTCGTCATGTGCCCTTCTGCGGCCTCCTTTGCTTCTGCGTGCCATGATGTGCTTGGAACGTTGGTTGATGCAGACCATAGTGTGCAGAGTGTCAAACATATAGCCTGTTTAGGCTGTAGTGGGTTAGACAATAGGGGGTACAGCATTTCTAGGGTTTCCCTATATGTACCCATCTCCTTTCTAGTTCATTCATTCCTCGTATTATTCTCACATGGTATAGAGCGGGTTCCCTAGTGGGACCGGTTTTTTTTTTTTAAGGGCCCACCACTACGATTTTTTTTCCTTACCTGCCCGAAGCGCGCTTCGCGCTTGCCTTATCTGCGCCCCGTGCGCCTGCTCTCCCGTCGCGCCCTCTGCCCTTAGCGGCCCGTCGCGCCCTGTAACGGCCCCTTCGCGGCCTCTTCGCGCCCTTCGCGGCCCCTCTCGCGGCCCTTCGCGGCCCCTTCGCGGCCCTTTGCGGCCCCTCTCGCGGCCCTTCGCGGCCCCTTCGCGGCCCTTCGCGGCCCCTCTCGCGGCCCTTCGCGGCCCCCTCGCGGCCCTTTGCGGCCCCCTCGCGGCTCTTCGCGCCCCTTTGCGGCCCTTCGCGGCCCCCCCTTCGCGGCCATGCGCGGCCACCTGCCCTGCAGCAGCTGCAGTCGCCCCTGCTGCCGCCGTAGCGGCCCTGCTGCCGCTGCCGAGCCTGCAGCCGCCCTGCCGGCCCTGCTGTCCCGGCCCTGCCCTCCCTCCCGCCTCGCCGCGGCCCCTTGCCCTGTCGACGCGCCCCGGCCCTTCACGCCCGCCACTGGTAAGCGCACCGCCGCACCCGCGCGCTGCTGCGCCCGCGCCGCCCTGCCGAGCCGCGCCGCCCTGCCGAGCCGCGCCGCGGTGCCGAGTCGCGCTACTGCTGCTGCCGCTAGGCCACTGCTGCTGCTCCTGCTGCTATGGCCAGCCCTAACGTACTCACCTTCGATTCTGAGGGTCGAGCGGTCGATTTTGAGGTCTGGGTCGATGATCTGCAGCTGTTCCTGCAGTGCGATAGCAAGGATGGAGTCTCACTTTTTGACCTCACTTCTGGCGCCTCTGCTGCACCTGCTGCTGATGCTGCCAGTACTGTTCGCTCACAGTGGACCACGCGCGATGCTGCTGCCCGTCTTGCTGTCCGTAGTCACCTGCTGAGCGCGCGCACTTTAGCCAGTACAAGACTGCTAGCACTCTGTACGCTGCTGTTGTTGCGCGCTACTCCTCCCCTGCCACTGCTGCCCTTAGCCGCCTCATGCTGCCGTACCTGTTCCCTGACCTAGCCGCTTTTGCCACAGTCGCTGACATCATTACGCACCTCCGCACTAGTGACACCCGCTACCGCGCTGCGCTTCCTGCCGAGTTCTGCGCCAAGAACCCCCCCCCTATGTACATCACTCTCTACTACCTCGTCACCCGGCTCCCTGACTCCCTTTGCTCGGTCAGGGACCACTTCCTCTCGCTTTGCCCCACCACGCTCACCGTTGACCTCCTCGAGGAGCGCCTCCTTGCAGCTGAGAAGAGTATAGTCGCTGTAGGAGCCTCTCGTGGTGACCCTCGTGCCCCTTTCTTTGAGGGGTGCTCCCCCGTCCCTCTTTTGCCCTCTGTTGCCTCTGCTGCTGCTGTCGACCTCGTTGGCACCGAGTCGGTCGGCGCTGCGTCTGCCCCTAGTTGGAAGCGCCGCTACGGCAAGGGCAAGGGGGCCAAGGGGGGTGGAGGGGATGGCGGGGGCGGCGGTGGTGGCGGTGGAGGAGGCGGAGGGGGTTGGGGTGGAGGTGGGAGTGGTGGCGGGAGTGGGGGCTTCGGTGGCGGCGGTGGAGGTGGAGGCGGCGGAGGCAGCGGGAGTGGGGGTGGAGGTGGCGGCGGCGGCGGCGGAGGTGGGGGTGGCGGCGGCGGTGGTGGGCAGCAGGGAGGCTCTAGCGGTGGCCAGCGCCAGCAGCAGCAGCGCTCCCGTGAGACCCCGTCGCCTCAGCAGCCTCGTGAGTGGTACGCTGGGCGTGGGAGGTCTGGGGGTGCTGGTCCCTGCACCTACGTTCTTCGCACCGGCGACCGCAGTGGAGAGACGTGCAGCGGTCCGCACACCACACCACGCTGCTTCGGCCGCCTGACTGACGCCTGGTGTACACAGTTCCCTGGCTCCACTGAGATCCCTCGCTGGGATATTCTGCTTAAGTCGGGGGTTGCTATCTTTGATCTTGATTATGATGCTATCCTTGCTGCTATGTATGCTGTGTCTATTAGTGATGAGGGTGACTGTTACCTGTGTGTTCCGCCCGACCCGGGCATTGAGGCTGCTGCTCTAGGTGCTAGTGAGTCCGCTGCTCCAGGTGCTGGTGAGGCTGCTCTCTCAGGTACCGCATCGGCTCAGGTATTGCACACTTTCACCCTTGACTCGGGTGCTTCCTGCTCCTTCTTTCGCGACTGCACCACACTCTTGCCGCTCAGTCGGCCGGTGGCAGTCTCTCTGGCTGACCCCTCTGGGGGACCAGTTGTGGCCCGTTCCTCCACTGTTCTCCCCTGTCCTGCGGCTCCGTCCGGCTCGCTGTCTGGTCTTCACCTCCCCTCGTTCTCTACGAACTTGGTGGCGGGTGCTGATCTTCAGGATGGGGGTGTTCACCAGTTCACCCCTGCCTATCAGCGTGTGACGCACTGCACGTGTGCTCGGACGGGCCGTCACCTGGCCACGTTCACCCGTCGGCCAGGGTCCAGCCTGTACACCCTTACCACTGAGTCTCCTCCTGTCACTGCGACTGGTCAGGTAGCCGCGTCGGTTCAGGTGTTTGCTGCAGCGTCCCGGTCTGACCCTGAGTCTGCCCCCTGCTCGTGTCGCCTCCTGTCTCACGAGACTCTCCTTTGGCACCACCGCCTTGGTCACCCCTCCCTGCCTCGTCTTCGAGGCATGGCCTCCCGTGTCCTTGTCTCAGGTCTTCCTGAGTCCCTCCCACCCCTTCCTCCGGGGCCTGCCATTACCTGCGTTCCCTGCGTCGAGGGCCGGCAGCGCGCCGCTCCTCACTCCTCCGAGTTTCCTCCGACAGAGGCTCCCCTGCAGACTCTTCAGATGGACGTGTGGGGCCCAGCCCGCGTCCGTGGACAGGGTCACGAGCGTTACTTCCTGCTGGTTGTTGACGACTACTCGCGTTACACCACGGTCTTCCCCTTGCGCCGCAAGGGTGAGGTCACTGAGGTGTTGATCGACTGGATCCGCGCTGCTCGTCTCCAGCTCAGAGAGAGTTTCGGCTCAGACTTTCCTGTTCTACGAGCTTTCTGTCGGGCGAAGGGCATCCGCCAGACGTTCACGCTTCCGGCCTCTCCACAGCAAAATGGGATTGCTGAGCGCCGCATTGGCATGGTCATGGATGTCGCTCGTACGTCCATGATCCATGCGGCTGCTCCCCATTTTCTGTGGCCGTTCGCGGTTCAGTACGCGGCGCATCAGATCAACCTCCAGCCCCGGGTCTCCATGCCGGAGACCACCCCCACTCTGCGGTGGACGGGGAAGGTTGGCGATGCGTCTGCGTTCCGTGTCTGGGGATCTCGAGCTTTCGTCCGCGACTTGTCTGCGGACAAGCTGTCCTCCCGTGCCGTTCCCTGCGTCTTCCTTGGCTTCCCCCCTGACACGCCTGGTTGGCAGTTTTACCACCCCACCTCGCGCCGTGTTCTGTCCTCTCAGGACGTCACGTTTGACGAGTCGGTTCCTTACTACCGTCTCTTCCCCTACCGCACTGCCCCCCTCCCCCCCCCGCCACTCTTCCTCGTGCCAGGTACTCCTCCGGTAGACCCCCTACCCCCTCAGGGTCCTGCCCCCTCAGGTGTGTCTCAGGTAGACGCAGTCGAGCCTGTTGAGGTAGCTGTTGACTCCGGTGCTGCTAGGGGTGCTGAGCCTGCGGGTGCCGGTTCTGGGGGTGCTGAGCCTGGGGTTGCTGAGTCTGGGGGTGCTGCGCCTGGGGGTGCTGTTTCTGGGGGTGCTGAGACTGGAGGTCCTCCGAGTGTCCCGTCGCGGCGGGAGCCACTCTCTCCACGGCAGCTTCGTGAGTGGTACGCTCGGCGCTGTAGCCGTGCTGCTGGAGCTAGGGGGCCTGCTGCTGGAGGTGCTGCTGGTGCTGGAGCTGCTGGAGGTGCTGCTGGTGCTGGAGCTGCTGGTGGTGCTGCTGGAGGTGCTGCTGGTGCTGGAGCTGCTGGAGGTGCTGCTGGTGCTGGAGCTGCTGGTGGTGCTGCTGGAGGTGCTGCTGGTGCTGGAGCTGCTGGAGGTGCTGCTGGTGCTGGAGCTGCTGGTGGTGCTGCTGGAGGTGCTGCTGGTGCTGGAGCTGCTGGAGGTGCTAGTGCTGGAGGTACTGGCGCTGCTGGAGGTCCTGCTGGTGTTGGAGCTGCTGGCGGTGCTGGAGCCGCTGGTCCTGGAGGTGCTCGTACTGGAGGTACTGGACCTGCTGCGGGAGTTGGAGCTGGAGGTGCTGGAGCTGTTGGAGCTGGTGGTGCTGCGGGAGTTGTAGCTGGAGACCCTGGAGCTGAGGGTGCTGGTGCTGTCTCTTCTGGTTCAGGACACGCTGCGCGCCGGCGGCCGTACTACGTTCCGCTCCTTCAGCAGGTTCTTGGCCTCCCGCCCTCTACTGGTCCTACTCCTCCCCTACTGAGTCCACCGCCTGTCCTGTCGCAGTCACAGTTACAGCCAGCCTCTCCACTCCCTGGTCCTTCTCCTTACTCTGGACCGACTAGAGGTCTTACGGAGCGTCGTGAGCCTGATTCTCGTCCTGCGTCGCCTGAGTCTCGTCCAGAGTCGCCTGTACGAGCTGTCCCCACTGGTCGTCGTGTTCCGCGTGAGCGTCCTCCACAGCGTGTTCCTCTGCCATCTCCTCCTGCGTCCTCTCTTCATGATGGTCCGGACCCGGAGTCTGACTCCCTTCGTGCTGCCAGTCCTACTGTCACGCGTTTCCTCGCTACTGTTGTCACTGACCCTTCCTTTGAGTCCACTGCTGCGTCTGCTCTAGTTGCTGAGCTTGTTGATTTTGTTGCCGTCTGTCGTCTAGACTACGCCACAAGCCTTGTTGCTGAGTCTGAGTCTGTCTGTCCTCCGTCCGTCGGGGGTGAGTGTGCTCTTGGCACGGACGTCCTTGAGGACAGACAGGAGGAGTTTGAGTGCTTTGCCGCTGCTTTACCTCATCTCGTGTCCATGCTGATTGCCCCTGAGGGAGACCCGGATGCACCAGACATCCCAACCCCGCGCTCTTACGCAGAGGCGATAGAGGGTCCCTACTCCTCTCAGTGGCAGTCAGCCATGGACGCAGAGATGGCTTCCTAGAAGTCCACAGGCACCTACGTCAACGAGGTTCCCCCGCCTGGGGCGAACATCGTCAGTGGCATGTGGATTTTCAGGGTGAAGCGGCCGCCGGGTTCTCCGCCTGTCTTCAAGGCGCGTTACGTTGCACGAGGCTTCAGTCAGCGTGAGGGAGTTGACTTCTTCCAGACCTTCTCCCCTACCCCGAAGATGACCACTCTTCGGGTTCTGCTGCACGTCGCCGCTCAGCGTGACTACGAGCTCCACTCTCTTGACTTCAGCACTGCTTTCCTACAGGGCAGCCTGCACGAGGAGATCTGGCTGCGCCGCCCACCTGGCTTCACTGGGTCGTTTCCTCCTGGTACCCAGTGGAGCCTCCGGCGGCCAGTCTACGGTCTCCGCCAGGCACCCCGTGAGTGGCACGACACACTGAGGACTACTCTTACTGCTCTTGGGTTTGCTCCTTCTACTGCTGACCCGTCGCTGTTTCTACGCACCGACACCACTCTGCCGCCGTTCTACGTTCTCGTGTACGTAGACGACTTGGTCTTTGCTACTGCTGACACTGAGGCACTCGCCCACGTGAAGTCGGAGCTGCAGAAGAGACACACGTGCACAGACCTGGGTGAGCTGACAAGCTATCTTGGCTTGCGGATCACCCGGGACAGAGCACAGCGCACCATCACCTTGACTCAGTCACACATGGTGCAGCAGGTCCTTCAGCGCTTCCGCTTCACGTACTCCTCACCACAGTCCACTCCTCTGCCTACCGGTCACTCGCTCTCAGCTCCACTTTCGGACGAGTCCGTAGAGCCGAGTGGCCCGTATCCAGAGCTTGTGGGCTGCCTCATGTACCTGATGACCTGCACTCGACCTGACCTAGCCTACCCTCTTAGAATCCTAGCACGCTATGTCGCTCCTGGCCGACACAGGAAGGAGCACATGGATGCTGCTAAGAGGGTGTTGCGCTACTTGTGCAGTACGTCGGGCATGGGGCTCGTGCTTGGAGGGCGAGGTCCAGTTGTCCTCACTGGTCACGCAGACGCTTTTTGGGATGACGACTTCGCTACGCAGCGGTCGTCACAGGGTTACACCTTCAGCCTTGGCTCCGGCTCTGTTTCGTGGCGGTCTACCCGCTCGTCTTCTGTTCTCAGCTCCAGTTGTGAGGCTGAGATCTACGCTGGGGCCATGGCTGCTCAAGAGTTACGCTGGCTCACCTACCTGCTGACCGACCTTGGAGAGCCGCCTTGTTCTCCTCCAGTGCTGTACGTCGACAACAAGGCCATGATTGCCTTGTGTCAGGAGCACAGACTGGAGCACAGAAGGAAGCACATCGCTCTGCGCTACTTCCTTGCTCGAGAGTTGCAGCAGCGTGGTCAGCTTCATCTTGCTTACGTGGCCATTCACGTCAACACTGCTGATGTCTTCACCAAGGCACTCCAGCCTTGTGATCATCAGCGTTTCTGTACTGTTCTAGGCCTTGTGCCTACTCTGCCTCACTTGCTTACTTCTTGACTCTGCTTGTACTGTGATCCTTATATATGTCTACGTGCATGTTTACACTTGCTAGGTTGTGATCACTGTACTTGTTGTTTTTTTCAAACTGCATGTGAACTGGTCTTGTGACCGCTTGCTTGTGCTCGGAATTTGTGTGGTATCCTTGAGATCCACCCTGAGCTTGCTTTGCTTTTCTGAACTGGTCTTGTGACCTCTTGTTCTCCCCCACTTTGCCTATGGGGGTGTGTCAAACATATAGCCTGTTTAGGCTGTAGTGGGTTAGACAATAGGGGGTACAGCATTTCTAGGGTCTCCCTATATGTACCCATCTCCTTTCTAGTTCATTCATTTCTCGTATTATTCTCACACAGAGCGCAGCAGCGATTCATGTCGCGTATGTAACTTGGTCAACATTTTGTGGTGCGCTTGGTACCCCAGCCTTCGGGCCAAGTAGGGCTGCACGAGCCACCCCAACAAGGAGGGCGATCTTAAACCTAGACTTCTTCGCAATCAGGTTAGTCGTTTTCTTCATCATGACTCTGAAACTGCAAAAGGGAACAAAGTCGGACGAAGGGTTAGGATTCAGATCAAAACTTGCACGATGGCGCCTGAGTCCAAGTGTTATCGATACTCACTTGTGGAACCGGTCCAGTGACAGCTCGTTTATGACACTCCACACGCCCGTCGGCACTGTCGAATTGGAGGTATGCATTCCACTTTTGTACATCTGCGGCGGGATCCCGTTAGAAGCGAGGTCACAATCTGGAAAGTACGCCAGCCAGCAGACGCAGACGGTGAAGTTTCTGCTCCAGGCCTCCTTATGTGATCCCATGTTCCGCTTCTTACCCCCTATTGTTGCTCAGATGTGTACCTTATCATCTCGTCGTTACCCTTGTTTCGCTCAAACAATCCGGGAGCCTTGAACGGCCGCTCCACTCCAGCTCTCTTGCCCACGTCGTCAACCTCGACTGTTGGCTGCTCATGTGGCTCATTGTCGGCCCTCTCTACCTCAGCTTCGCCCACATGCACCACCTGCAGAATCCCAGTACCTGGTACTGTCCCCTTGCCCCCACCCCGCGATGCATCAACTACATGCACACCCCCCTCCCCTAGCTATGTAATGTTGACAGAGCATAGCCTCTTCGCTGCCGGTCGTTCAGCGTCACCCTCTGACTGTAGTTGTAGACGTCTCCTGTCCCCCACTGCTTCTTGAGATTCCATCTCCTCCACATGCTTGACAACCCTTGTCGCAACCTCGGTCTCCCTCTCCCTATGCGTACGCCCATCATACTCTCGTTGAATCTGCCCCAATCCAATAATTGCATTCCTCTCCTGCATCTCCCCTTGCTTCTGCGCTCTTTTTGCTGCCGCCTTTGCTCTCCTTTCCTCCCTCTCCCTTTGCCTACGAGCATCATTAACGTCATCTTCAGAACGATCATCTGCAGATCGTACGTTTACCGAGTTTACTGGATGCGACCCTTCAGCAGGTCCGACCCCTCAAGCTTCTCCAGCACCCCGACAGTCCTTGAACTACCGCCACCGTTCCTAATCCCCTCTCCGCCGCGTTCATGTCTCGTAGAGTTTCCCCCTCAGGTAGTTCTTGCGCGTCGCGTGGCAACAATGGTCGAGAAGCCAATTCTCCCTCCGTCGGCTGCGCCCCCACCTGCCGCGCCGTCCTAATCCTCTCAACCAGGCCAGCGGCAATCGACATTCCTCGTCGTGCTGTCTGCCCAGGTTGGGATGTTCGGATTGGTGGTTCGGCATCTTGTTCAGCCAAATCTCCTCGTCCCCTCCCTCCCTCCGAATCCTCTTCATGCCGTTCGGGGACCCCCTCTCCATTGCGACTCACGGCCTCCGTTCCCCTTACATCTGCCTCGCTATCACTGTGCCGCCGATGCGCCTCCGTCCTCTCCTGCTCGTCCTCCATTACCAGCCGCGCCAGCTCGTCCTCCACTCGCTTTTGCTCTAACTCCATCTCCCTCTGCCGTCGTTCAGATTCCGCCCTCTCCCGCGTAGCCTCCTCCTCAAGGCGCTTCCACCTTGCCTCCGCCATTTCAAGTGCTGCTGCCCTTGCTGCACGCCTCTGCGCGGCCACCCGTTCCTGTTCGAGTCTTTGTCTCGCCTTCTCCGCCACTCTCGCAGCTCGTTCTGCCTCCTCTACCACTCTTTGCCGCTCCGTTTCTTCCTCGCGCCGCTTTCGCTGTGCCTCCTGCCTAGCACGTTCCTCATTCGTTCTTGCTATGTCACTCTCTGCACGCCCCCTCCTGGACACATCGCCGTGTTCGCTAGGTCTCATCTGCGCCTACCCTTCACCTCTCACCCGTTCTGGATCTCCCTCGACCCGTTTTTGCCTTGTCTCCTCTCCTGCAAGGCCTTCCTCACCTGCGGTTGGTATGACATCCTCTGCACGCCGTTTCTCTGCCGTCGTATGCAGTTCGAATCTTCTACCCCCCTCCCCCGATTCCACTCTTCTCCCTCGAACGAAGGGTGATTATCCTCTGCATTGTCCAACGCAATTACTTTGAATGTTCCCATCTTTGTAGGCCTCTCTGTCTCCAACCACCCCTATTTGCTCGTAAACCCCATCTCTCGACATGTTGGCGGCTGCGGCGAGCGCAACATCTAGAGAGATGTCACTCACGAAAGGTTGGGAAATCTGCGGACCGTGCATCGGATTTGGCTGCTGCCCCAGGCCACGTCCATCTAGCATATTTGTAGAGACTGGCGGAGCGTACAGAACTTGCCCGACCTTTTTCCTCCCTGAGAGTTTTTCATCCATCGCTGCCATAATTTCGGCTTTCAAACTTTCCAGCTTCTCGCAATTTTCGGCCATCCCCGATTTGATGTCTGCTAGTGTTTCTTGGACGTTGGCGAACACAACCTTCTTCATCGTCTCCATGTAGTCGTGGGGCAGAACCACCCTAAGCCTTCCCTCCATTGCCGCCCTACCATTGCCGCGTCCATCCCCTCTTTCACATTCTCCTTCATCGACCTCAAAAGTGCCTCGTACTCCCTTGCGACTGCACGCTGGATCGTTTCGGCTACTCTACGATGGAGCCCTTCGATCGAAGTGCTTATTTCCGTCCTTGTCTGCGCAGCTCTCTGACGCTCCATGATTGCGATCGCCTTAGCTTCTCTATATTCGCGCAGCATGTTTTCTGCGTCTTGGTTGTCTCTGTCCAGCGGGCAATGCGCGTACATGCGAATTGGAGTTGGCGGAGGTTTCCACTAATCCTTGCACTCTGTTGTACGGAGCTGTTGGCGACAGCCTGCGCGACTTGGGTAAGCCGGCGTAGAACCTCGCTCGTACTGTCCATACCTCTACCTACACCGGTTGCTCCCGCCTCTACAAACCCGTCATCTGTCTCCTCCAAAATCGCTGCACCTTGCATGACCCTTTCCCGCAGTGCGGTCTTGGCTGCCCTCCATTCTGGATCCACCTCATTAAGAACTAACCCTGTACTAGCCTATAACTATATATTATATTAACATATAAACATATAATTTGACAGAAGGCATCTACAGCAGGAACGACAGGCAGGGCATGTTTGGCGGGTCGCAGCACGAGCACCAGGAAGCGCGGCAGCGCTATCAGCAGCGTGTGTGGGGCGGCGCTAGTGCGAGCGCGAGCACGAGTGGCAGCACGTGCGTGAGCGGGAGCGGCAGCACGGGCGTGAGCAGCAGCGTGAGCGCGAGTGCGTGCGAAAGCGTGAGCGCAAGCAGTAGTGCGTGAACAACGGCATGCTAGCGCGAGGGGATGTGAGCACAATGGGGATGAGTAATAGGGAGATGAGTGGCGTGATGATTAGAGGGGCTGTGGGCTGTGGTGCTGAGCATAAGTGACAAGAAAGGGCCCGCCCTCACTTGGGCAAAGTCGACCTCTCCGCCAGTTGCGCAAATGTGTGCAATCGGCTGTTTTTCGTGGTCAACGTCGACTTTGAGAAACTCTTGTGGAAATGCGACGAAGTGCCTGCCGACGAGATTAACCCATCGTCCTCGTCTTGCACCGCCAGAAATGTGGCTCGCTGTAGTTCGCCATTTTCCCGTGCAGCAAGTTAGAGTCCGGCTTGACGGTGCGGAGTAATTAGCACTAGTGCAAGGTCAATCAATGTTTCGCCTACCTAGCAGACTCGAAGAATGCCGCCCTCGATTTCGGCTGCGGACCGAAGTCTCGCCGTCTGGTCGGCTACGCGGACGCCAACGACACTGGCAACAAGCAGATGCGCAGCAGCACAAACGTAGCTGTCCCATAGACAAGCTAGTGCAGCATGTGTCTAACATTGTCCTCGACCGAGTCAAAGTACATCACAGCAACAGAAGCCAGTAAGGAGGCACGCCGCCTTTGCTTCCTTCTTGACAGATTCCAACTCCTCGATGCCCGGACGCCGACTGTCTTTAATGTGGACAATCAGCCAGTGATCGCGGTCGCAGAAGGCTTGAGGCAGAAAAGCAGCCTAAAGCACATGGAGCAATGCTATATCTGGCTGCAGCAGATGGTGAAGCGCAAGACGTGTCATCTAACTAACTGAACGAGACCGATGAAGTAACAGCATGCAGGAGTAGAAATACCAAACCTAACATGCAAATGTGTTGTGCACCGTACAAAGTAGCTCAACCTAGCCTATAACTAAAAATACAATATTTCTACACACCCCCATATGCTAGGTGAGGGACATCTCAAGAGCAAGAGAAGTAACAACTCAGGGCGGGTCAACTAGTCCAACCACTGAGACAAGCAGCCACAAGACCAGTCAAATCAGAACAAGCAAGGCATGTGATGCAACACAGGGTCGTACAACTAGTTTAACCTCTGGGACAAATGGCCACAACACCAGTTTATGAGTTCATATATATGTAAACAGCATCACAAGCAGGACAAGATATGCAAGGCAAATTGTAACCAAGTCAGAACCTGCCAGAACAAGACCAAGCTGCGTGCAGAAACGGTGGTGATCACCAGGCTGAAGTGCCGTGGTGAAGATGTCTGAAGTGTTGGCCTCTGAGGCCACAAGAACCATGCGTGCCTGGTTACACTGCTGCAAGTCACGCAGCAGGAAGTAATGCAGCTGAATGTGCTTCACCCTGCCCTCCAGTATCGGCTTGCGACACAACAGGAGCATGACCTTGTTGTCCGTGAACAAGACCAGAGCAGAACGAGGCGGATCACCTAAGTTTGTGAGCAAGAAGGTCGGCAGCGGAGCTCTTGCGCAGCCATAGCACTGGCGTAAATTTCGCCCTCAACAATCAACGAGGCAATACACGACAATGTCTGAAAACCAACACTGGGGATGCCCGATTGATCCTAGGGAAGGGTTACAGGCTCGCTGGCCTAGGGGGTTATGGGCGCACTGACCCGCTACTTAACAAGCCCTTTTATCCCAATGGTCTAGTGATTGGGATTCTGACATGGTATCAGAGCTAAGGTCTTGGGTTCGAATCCCCATGTGTGCACATCCTGGCGGTGCCGCTGTGCCGTGTCCTAAGGCATCCCTGTGCGGGGGGGTGTCTGAAAACCAACACTGGGGATGCCCGATTGATCCTAGGGAAGGGTTACAGGCTCGCTGGCCTGGGGGGTTATGGGCGCACTGACCCGCTACTTAACAAGCCATTTTATCCCAATGGTCTAGTGATTGGGATTCTGACAGACGACCGAGTCAACCTCCACGAAACAAATTCTGTGCTAAGGCTGAAGTAATAGCCCTGAGAGGACCTGCAAGTCTTTGAGCAGTCAGCCCAAGAAGCATCGATGTGGCCAGTGGGTACAACTGACTGGCGTCCTCCAAACACAAACCCCATGCCTAATGTACTCGCCAGATAGCATAGTACCCCCTTGCGGCCGTCCAGTAGACATGTCGGTGTCTCCCTGTCGTGACAAAACGAGCAATGATGCTGAGAGGGAATGCGAGGGTTGGACGAGTGCAAGTCATCAAGTACATAAGGCACCCCACCAGCTCTGTGTACTGACCACTAGGCTCAGCGGGCTCATCAGGAACAGGACCCGTCAGCCCACAGCGCGGCAGCAGCGGCAGCAAGCGGGCAGCAGTAGCAGCAGTGCGTGACAGCAGCAGTGCGCGCAATAGGGCAGTAGGGCAGCGCGCGCCTGGAGGCAGCAGCGCAGGGCAGGCAAAACGAATCTACGATGATACCATGTGAGAATGAGAACAGCGGAATGAATTGGACTAGCAAGGGTTCGGTACAAATAGCTAACCCTAACAAGTTGCACTCCCTACAGCATGCATCACTATAGCCTAGCACAAACATTGATACATATAGTTTCACAAGGCCGCCAGCAGCGTGCACGCTAGCAGCCAGCGCGCTAGCAGTGCACGCATGCCAGCGCGCTTGCCAGCACACGCTTACCAGCAGCGGCGCACGCCAGCCAGTCAGCTGCCAGCGCACGCTGCCAGCCAGCATGTGCGGAGATAACTCTATCAACGGGAGCTAGACTACGGGCTAGGCACGGGGTAGGAGGGATCTCTGAGTTCGTTCGTTCCTTAGTCGTTTCCAAGTGCTCACACTACTTGCTAGTTCACCAGGAGAATTGGCAAGAGTTCCACTAGGAAAAGTTCAGAACAATGATACAACGAAGTTGGCAAGACAAGGCTACATCAGAGCTAGCATGCAAGCAGGTCGACTGCCAGCGCAGCATGGTCGACCGCGCTCCAGCACGACTTGGTCGACCGCGCTCTAGCAGTGCAAAGTCGGCGGCGTGCCAACGCTGCAGGTTGACGGCGTGCCAGCGTTGCTCCCGCTGAACAGCAGCGCACCTACTTCGCAGGTGCTCGCAGATGATTGGCGTGCAATGCCTTGTCACCTGCACAACGCACACACCAAGTCGTCCTCGTGCTGACGATTGCACCTGATCAGCCACGTCGACCTCGGGATACCACCACCGAGGTCGATCTCGCCAATACCACCTGGGCGACCGTCGCACTCCTTCGCAGAACCTCGTCACCCAGGTAACCTGGTTGACCGGGCAACCACCACGTCGACCAGCTGCTTCCTTGTGTGCTCGTCGACCTCCCAATTCGACGACCACCTTCAGTCGACCTCACCAGGTCGACCACAACCTTGGTCGACCAGCTCCAGGTCGACAACCCACCTGGTCGACCAACTCCAGGTCGACCAGCACACCTGTCAGCCGACCACACCCAGTCGGCTTCCCCTGGTCGACATACCCAAGTCGACACCCTCTACTGGTCGACCTCCCAAGTCGACCAGCCGAAGTTGGCGCCCTCCCAAAGTCGGCGCCCTTGCAGTGGCCCCCGTGCAGGTTGACCAGACCCGTCGACCAGCTCCCCCACTGATGCAGGTCGGCTGCTCTCCTCACACCCGACCACCAGGTCGGCTCCGCCCAAGCGAGGACGGGGCCTAACACAACTCCCGTGGACAGCATGCACGCCTCAGCTGCGGCGCACCGCTAGCGCGCGCCCCAGCAGCCGCCTCCGCTAGCCCGCTGCCGCCAACGCGCTACCGGCATGCGCACCAGCAGCAGCCTGCCGCCAGCGCACGCTAGCAGCGCGCTGCTAGCCACATGCCAGCCGCTTGCTGCTAGCTCCCGCTAGCAGCAGCTCGCCACCGCCCGCACTAGCAACAGCCGCGCCTACCCCTGCTACAGCCGCACCAACCCTGCTATACCCGCGCCATCCCTGCTGCAACCACGCCAGCCCTGCTGCAACCACGCCAGCTCTGCTTCAGCCGCGCCAACCATGCTATAGCTGCGCCAGCTGAGCTACAGCCGCGCCAGTTCCTGCCAAGCTAACTACAGCCTCGCCAACCGTTCCTTGAGCCATTCCTAGCGCTGTTCCTTGAGCCGTTCCTAGCGCATTTCCTAGAGCCGTTCCTAGCGCTGTTCCTACCGCCACTTCTAGCGCCATCCCTCGCGCTATTCTTAGCCCGCTGATTAGAACGGCCATCGCCTAGGCCCGGCTAGCACTAGTTATGGCGTCCAACAGGGTCCTACGCTTGGACGCCGAAGGCCGTACGATCGACTTCGCCACATGGCTACTGCACACCAAGCTCCATCTCCAGCTAGAGCCAGCATCAGGATGGTGACACCATGTACGTCACACTTCGAGTGAGCTGCCTGCCCCTCCCGTCTCCCACTCCTCTTCCTCCTGTGCATACGTCGACAAACCGAGAAACTTTTGCTGCGCAGCACATTGCGTCGTCTGTGTGGCAGTCTCGCGACGCTGCTGCTCGCCTCGCTCTTAGTCGCCTCCTCTCGCCGACCGAGTGCATTCACTTTAGCCAGGTCACATTGGCACAAGAGTGCTGTCATGTTTCTAACTGCAGGAGTAGTAACAAACAATATAGAAACAAGACTTGTAGGAGGTGTAGGAAAATCTTATAGGGAATCTGGCAGGAAGGAAAAGAATCAGGCGGGACCCAAGGGATTTGGGCGAAAAGGTGGTTCCGTTGCAAAACAACGGTAACCAGCAGGTTGAATACTTAGGCAAGAGCCAGAGGATGAGTGCCTTGCTTGCGTGTTTGTTTTCACATCTAGCTTAAGTGAGCCTAATTATCCTAGCGCCAAGCACCCTGAGAAGCCAACCTTCGCAAGCCAGTAAGGCACTCGTGTGTTATCAGAGAGTCTGCCGAGCTAGCAAGCTGTGTAGGTGTTAGTACAGGCGTCTAGAGCAGACGATTTTTTTAACAAAAACGCAAGAGATCGCCGACGCGGAATGAGCGATAGATAAAAACTAAGATCAGGACAGCAATACTGGCACGAGGAGATTCAAGCAGCGCCAAGCTAACGGGCTCAAGCCAGCACAACCGTAACGAGAGAACCGACGGCGAATATAGCGGATCCCGGCACGGCAGCCTTGGAACCTTACAGGACCCCACACCAACGCTCGCGGGAAGCCGAACCAACCATGAATGACCCTCGCCAAGCTGCATCCGACCTTGGAGAGATGCCACACGAACTGCAATGGGCGCAAGAAACGAGGGCCAGGTGGGAAACTACGAGGGAAGAGAAATCGCCGAAGCCGATGCCAGGGATGAACCCAGCGGCTGGAAGCGGGCAAGAGGATTGGCTGCACACCAGGAGGGGAAGAGAAATGCGCACGCCGCCCCACCACGAGATCACGGAAACCAGAGTCGCGACATTGCCGCCAGAAGCAATGTCACATGATTCTGCGAGGGAAAGGCGAGGGGCGGCGACGGCGTTACCGAAGCTAGAGGTAGCAGAGCGTTTCACCGGAATACCCGGGTCAGGGCCAACCCTGAAGAATTACTTGATGCAGTTGGAGATGATTAAGTACTATTGGGAAAGAGACGGCCTAGATCCCGCGGAGTTCTTTCGCGGAATGGTGGCGACACTCGCAGGGGAGGCAGAAACTTCCTACCGCATGGTGCGCAAAGAGATCCTTGAGGAGCTGGCATGCGGAGAAATAGAAAATCCGACGGCGCGTTTTCTGCAAATGCTACGGAAGGAGTTCCTGGGCCAGACGAAGGCGCGAGTAGAAGAGTTCAGGGAGTTTTGCCGCAAGAAAGAAGAATCACTGCTCGCGTACTATTGCCGACTACGGGAGCTAGCAGAGGACCTGGAGAGCAAGGAGGAAAGGCTGCTGGTACGGAAGTTTGTACGAGGTTTAGATGAGGAGCTGAGGAGTGTAGTCAGGAATACCGTGTACGGGGTGGGCGCAGACATCACTCTAAGGAAAGTATACGGACTAGCAAAAAGGACCGAGCATGCGCAGAGGATGTTGGATCTCGAGGACGGAGAAACACGCGGGAAAGCGAGGACATCCTGGGCGGCAGCAACTATGACGGAGCCCGAGACTGAAGTGAAGAAGTGATGGACGCAGGTGTCATGAATGCGGAGAAAGCGGGCACCTGAAGAGAGACTGCCCGAAAGCGCCAACCTGTGACAACTGCGGAAAAAGGGGGCACAGGAAGGACACGTGCTACAGCAGGAGGAGAGCAGAGGAGATGGCCAGCAGGGAAGAGCTGCAGGAAGAGATCAGGAAGCTGCAGTTGAAGCTGGACAACACTCCTAAGGCGGAGGTGCGAGGCAGGGCAATGCTCGCATATGATGAGATAGAGGGAGCGGAGGAGAGTGAAGACGAATACGTGAAGGAATATTCGTGCATGGCATTTCCCAGGGACAGAGACGAGATAGACTTGCGACCTAGGGCGAATCAAAGCCAGCAAATTGGAGTAAGCAGGGAACGGCTGCCAAGGCTAATCCAGGGAGAAGGAGCAAGGCTCCCAGAGATGCGCAAACACCCTAACGAGAGGCTGGTCTGCCAGGCATCGGTGCTAATTGCAGAAAAAGGGAGCATGACGGTGGGAGGGCTACCGGTGGGGCAAGCATTAATTGACACGGGGGCGCACCATGTACTGATCGGCAAGGGTCTAGCCAAGCAGCTGAAGCTGGACTTACCAGGAAGGCTGGTAGAGCGAGGCATCCTTCTCATGACGGCGGAGGGAGGAGAGCCGAAATGGATGCCTCGCACTCAACGGCCGATTGAAGTGGTACTAAGGCCAGGCACGGAGAAGGGATGCTGCATCCGCGTCAACTGTGGGGTCTCTGAGTTGGAAGACTATGATGTCTTGGTCGGCATGGAACTATTATACCGAGTAGGAGCCACAATTTGTACCTGGCAAGAGGTGCTCTACAGGGTGCAGAACTGGGATCCAGAAAGCTCAGTGGGGACCCTGCTTGTAAAGTTCATCCGGCAGGAACCGAGAGAAGCATACAGAGCCCAAAGGACAAATCTATCCGGGGAGCTGGATGACTGGAGCTGGGAACAGTATGCAGATAAGTACGAGCGCCGAACGGAAAGAAGGCTGAAAGGGGAGGATCCGGTATCTCTGAAAGAACGCGTCACCCGGGTATGGGCGCTGGAAAGCGCTCTATGTGTGATGGAGCTGTACGGAGGCATCGGTACCAGCTTGGCGGCGGCGCTCAAAGTGGGCTGCATGGTCAGGAAATGGATACACGTGGAAAAGGACCCAGTGGTAAGGCGGATGGCAAGGCACCACGCACAGCTACTGCTGCAAGAATACCCGCAGCAGCTGCTGGCCAGCGCAATTCCCGCAGAGGAAGACGCCACTGTAGACGATGTAAGAGACATCACCGAGGAGCAGCTCGGGAAATGGGGGCAGATTGACCTGATAGTTGCTGGATGGGAGTACCAGGGCTATTCCAGACGGGGGAAGGGAGAGGCATGGAGGATGCACGGGGGGCATCATTCAGGGATCTGAAAGAGTGTTGGAGATGGTGCAGAAAAAGCAGGGCGAGGTGCTGTATATCTTGGAAAATGTGGACCTAGCGGAGAATAGGAGGGAGCCAGTGAAAAGAGCACTCGCGGAGATTGAGGAAGCCGTGGGGAGAGGACAGGCAGCAGATGCGGCACAGCTAGGCTCCAGAGCACACAGGCCCAGAAGGTACTGGCAGAACGGCATTTCAGAGGCGAGCCTGAGGCACTCTTTGGAACAGATGCAGAGACCAGAGCCAAGACTGGTCAGTGACATCTTGGGACCAAACAGGCTACCATCCCCAGTAAAAACCCTAGACCATCCCTCGAAGTATCAGTGCAACGAGCCGAGGAAGCCGAGGCAGGCGCTGCCTACAATAGTGGCATATGAGGGAGCCAGGGGTTTCATCATGGAGGGGGAGTTGCCGGGGCCAGGAATGGTGTATGATGTGAGGAGCAACAGATGGGAGGAGCCAACTGCCGAAGAACGGGAACTAGCCATGGGACACCGCTGGGGAGCCACAGCACACCCGCAAGTGACGGAGAAGCAGAGAAGGGCAGCGCTGGGGCGATCCATGGACCTGAATATGATGAGCTGGTTGATAGAAACCATACGCATGCATCTAAAAACGAAAGAGATACAAAGAGGCAGAGACAAGAGGGGAGGGGCGTGAAGGAGCGCGAACGGGAGAAGCACTCAATAGCAAGTCACACTTACCTAAACCAGTCCAGGTGAGATTCACAACCAGTTGGCACTTGGCAGCATCCCAACCAACTCACACGGGTCTTGATCGCCAAATGACGTGATTTATGCCAAGCATCATCACAGCTAGTGGAGTCATTTAGGTGGCACTACGCATCACATCACACGACGGATCATGCACCACAAAAAACTCACCAAACACCGTGTTGGCGGGATTTGCAGTCACTTGGCTCGTCGCCGCATCGCCAATCAGCCGCTCAGTGCCAGTGAAGGCTACAATCGAGGGCGCGCTTGCTATAATCTCCACCCGGTCGTGTTGCCACACGCCCGCGTCTAACAAGTGGGGCGTGCACTGGAGGCAGCATGAAGCGCACGGGAGGCGAAAGCATGCAGCAGCAGCGTGCAGCTGCGAACGTGGGCAGCAAAGGGGCGAAAGTGTGCAGGACGTGGGGGACCCACGTGAGAAGGGCGAAACAGCGGTTTCGTGCCTTGGTTGACTTGGGCGAAGTGCAGCGTGGGACAGGTGGCAAAATTCCGTATTGGAAGGCTGGGCTTGTAACACGTGTGGGTTAGCAGTGAGATGTACAAGTGTAAATAGAAATAGGATGCAACTCGATGTCGGGGCTGACCACCCGAATCGACATTCCGAGCTGCATTTCTGAAATACCGTACATATATATAATGCATTTGTAGGAATTAAAGAGTAGTTATTGTTTCTCTTTCTATTTGTTGTTCCTTTCTTCTAAGGAAAATCCCTTGGAGTAAATTTCAGAGCAGAAACAACTTCAACAAGCCCAAGTGCCGTGAGCTTGTTCCACTTGGTCTCAGAGCCTGTTTTTTCCTCGTGAATTGCTACCAGGTGAGTTTTGCACCATGGGAGATCAGAGCGTGATGCCGCGGTTCGAGAGCTCGTAGCTAAGGAGGTGCAGGCTGCCTTGCAGAACGTAGCTGCACAACAGGGAGTAGCTACAGCTCCGGGAAGCGCAGTGGGATATACTTCCCATGTTAGAGCATCGCTGCCAGACACGTTTGTCCCTGGTAAAGGACAACCGGTGGTTCGACGATGGCTCTTCCTAGTGGAGGAATATCTGCGCTTGAGTCACGTGGCTGGAGAGGAGTGGGCGCCGTTCGCTGGAACGCTACTCTGAGGCTCTGCAATTGCATGGTGGCAATCGGTGCGACCCGCCATCCAGACTTGGCAGCAATTCAAAGAAGCTCTTGTTGTGTCATTCGAACCAATCAACGCGATGGCGAAAGCGCGTGATCGTCTTGCAAATCTGCGGCAGCGTACTTCTGTAGCAGAATGCATCGCTGAATTTCGAGACATCTCCACCGAAATTTCAGACCTGTCTACGGCTGAGGCGCTAGACAAGTTTAAGCGCGGCTTGAAGGATGACGTTAGGGTGGAAGTGGAGGTGCAGGGCTGCAACACGCTTGAGGACATGGCACGTGTCGCTGAGCGCTATGACGAGATTCACTTTGGTAGCCGACGCAACCGTTTCAACCGTGGGATGCGGTTCAGCCCGAACATGTTCCAGCCTATCCGTGGGGAGCAGCATGGAGGTGCAGGACCGACACCGATGGAGCTGGATACAATTGATAAGAACAAGGAGAAGAGGAAGGGCTTTGCTGGAAATTGTTTCAAGTGTGGGAAACGCGGTCACAAGGCACTCGACTGCCCTACCAAGCCCAGGCAGCCGGGAAACAAGCCTCACCAGTAGCTTTGGGGCGAGTTTCTGGCGGTGTGGAGTGCCCCACCTTGCTGACTCCATCCTCAACACCGCTGCAGCAGGAGTCGGAAGGAGCAATAGTACTTCGGGGACAGATTCGTGGTAAGGAGGTAAAGATGTTGCTTCATCAAATTTCATCTCTTCACGGCTGGTGCATGAATTGCAGTTACCAGTGCAGAGCGGAACAGTGGAGAGTACGGTGCGCATGGCGGATGGTGTAGTGAGAAGATGTGGACCTGAGTTGTACCCGGTCAGCTACTACATAGGAGAGTTTCATGGAAAAATCCCTTTCCAACAGATTGGGCTTGACGGTCATGACATCATCTTGGGCAGGAACTGGTTGGCAGCAGTGAACCCTCAGGTGGATTGGAGAACCAGGGAGGTACGTGTGCTGTTTGGGGGAAGGTTTGTTCGCCTACTAGTGGTGCAGCAGCAGGAGGAGATGACCTTGCAGCTGATTTCTGTAAAGCAGTTTGGTAAGGCCATATGGGGGGAGGAAGCAGTCTTTCTAGGTCTCATCACAGAGGTTCAGCTTACATAACCTGACACAGTAACACCAACGGTTTCAGCATCACAGACGGATGAGGAGTTGACACGGGGTGTGGAGAAGCTGCTGGGAATTTTTTCAGGGGTGTTTCCCGTAGACTTACCGGCTGGACTTCCTCCTAAGCGAGCTGCTGATCACAGGATTGAGCTGATTCCTGGATCTACCCCACCTGTTAGACCGACCTACAAGATGAGTGCAGTGGAGCTGAAGAAGCTGAAGAAGCAGTTAGAGGACCTGTTAGCTAAGGAGTTCATGCAGCCTATTTCCTCTCCATACGCTTCTCCGGGGCTGTTTGTGAGGAAGAAGGATGGTTCTCTGCGGATGTGTGTAGATTACCGCGGGCTGAACAAGATAACAGTGAAGAAACAGTACCTACTGCCACGGATAGATGAGCTGTTCGAGCAAGTTGGTGAGGCACGGTACTTCTCGAAGCTGGATCTGCGTTCGGGGTATCATCAGGTGCGGATTCAGAGTGAGGACATCCCAAAAACAGCCTTCCGAACATGATATGGTCACTATGAGTTTCGTGCGTTGCCCTTTGGTCTCACCAACGCTCCAACCACCTTCGAAGGCATGATGCAGAGCATTTTCAGTGACTTCATTGACCAGTTTCTGGTGGTTTTCATTGATGACTTGCTAGTTTACAGTCGCACTCGTGAGCACCACCTAAAGCGCCTTGAGCTGGTCCTTGCACGTCTGAATGGGCACAGGCTGTTTGCTAAGCGTTCCAAGGGTGAGTTTTCCAAAACTAAGCTCTCATTTCTGGGTCATGTCATCTCTCATGGGAAGCTGGAGGTAGACAACAGCAAGGTAGCAGTGCTGAAGCAGTGGAAGCAGTCGAGTACAGTGAAGGAGGTGCAGGCCTTCTTGGGGTTAGCTAACTACTACCGGCGGTTTGTGAAGGGGTTTGCAGCAGAGGAAGCACTCTGACTGATCTCTTACGGAAGGACAACATTTTCTTGGGGACCATTGCAGCAGCAAGCTTTTCAGCAGCTCAACACTTGCCTGACTTCACAACCTGCCCTAGCAGTACCAAATTCAGAGCTCCCGTACTTCATATGGTGTGATGCATCTAATGTTGCCCTTGGAGCCATTCTCTGCCAGGAGCAGGAAGCTGGGCTGCAGCCAATAGCCTTTGAGTCACGGAAGCTCACTGCTGTAGAGCGCACATATCCCATTCACAAGAGAGAGGCACTTGCTGTGGTGCATGCACTAAAGAAGTGGCGCTGTTATGTAGAGATGCAGCCCGTCACAATCTTCCACGCCCACGTCGGCGTCGCCCACTGCAGCAGGTCGGCTGCGCTCCCTGCACACCCGACAACAAAGTCGGCTCCGCCCAAGCGAGCACAGGGCCAACACATGACTCCCGTTGATAGTGGGGGACCCACGTGAGAAGGGCGAAACAGCGGTTTCGTGCCTTGGTTGACTTGGGCGAAGTGCAGCGTGGGACAGGTGGCAAAATTCCGTAATTGGAAGGCTGGGATTGTAACACGTGTGGGTTGGCAGTGAGATGTACAAGTGTAAATAGAAATAGGATGCGACTCGATGTCGGGGCTGGCCACCTGAATCGACATTCCGAGCCGCAATTCTGAAATGTAAATACTGTACATATATAAAATGCATTCGTAGGAATTAGAGAGAAGTTGCTGTTTCTCTTTCTGTTTGTTGTTCCCTTCTTCGACTCCACCACCACTAGGACGATCAGCACCCGCAAGGTGTACCCCACTATAGCCTACAGTAACAAATGTGCATACTTTGACACGAAACTGTACTGTACCCACTAAAGTGCGAGTACAGGAAGGAATCTTGCTTCCTTACACTCTCCCACCTTCTAATTATGGCCTTCCCCATAACATAGGCCAGGGCTGACGTAAAAAAAAAAAAAAAAAAAAAAAAACAACAACAACAACAACAACAAACAAACAAACAAACAAACAAAAAAACAAAACAAAAAACAAAACTGAAAACTGTCGGATTTTTTGGGGGAGGGGGGGGGAGGGAGGGATTTGTTTTTTCTTTTTTTTTCTGAGGCATATCCAAAGAAAGACTCTTCTGATTTTTCAGGTAAAAAAAAAAAACACAAAAAAAGGCCAATGTAGTATGCTGGGAATCTGGCATTATTCATAGTGTAATCAACGTCTACTACATCCGTACCTAGTACTAGACTAGTTAGTACATACCTACCTAGAACCTACCTACATACCTACACTTCACACTAGATTTCAGGCACTACCATCTCAATCCTATCATCATCTGCATCTCCCTCATCGTCTAAGAGAAAAGGGTTGTCTATGGCATCAAGGAGGCCCTCCTCCCCGTCTTCATCTGACTCGGGGTGCTCCCAGTCAAAGCCGTGCACCTCCTTCTCTTGTGCCTCCTCATCATTGAGGGCCTTCCACTTGCGCTTCCTCACCGTTGATGCAAAGAGAGGGGACTCCTCAGGGCGCCTGGGCTTCTCTCGCCATTTGGCAAGAGCAGCTGTCCAGTCGACCTCGTAGTCCAGCAGCGAGATGGCCATCAGCTCTGCCAGTCGTGCGTTGCCCAAAGCGCCCCTCACCCATGACTTGATCATATTATGCCGCAAAAAACCACGCTCGCACTCGACTTCCGACAGCGGCATTACCGCAGTACCTTGCCACATCCGCATGATGTTCGGCAACCGCCTGAAAAACCAACACCAAAAAAGGGGAAAGTAGAGGAGAGGAGTGAGAACAATCAGGCAAAGGAGCAGCAAAGATGAGCAGCAGTAGTGGTAAACGCACCTAGTAGCCTCAGCAGTGTTCATGAAGTTGTGCAGGCCCTGGAAGAACCCCTTGTCTTCATGGTGTGCCTCCATGATAGGCGCCCACGAGACAAGTTCCTTCTCGTCGGCACTCAAGTCGAAGCCTGGGAGCTTGTGATAAAATATCGCACTACACCCGTAGAGGTACTCTCGCACTTTACGGTCGCGAAGCTGCCGTTGCTCGGTCCACTTGCTTGCGCGGAACAACTTCGTCGGCGCCAGCTTCCTGAGGTCTGCAAGCCGGAAGTTGAGCATGTTTACACACTCCTATGCAAACTTGGTGCACAGCTTCTCGCACTCCTTGTAGGAGCTGCCGTACACGTGCTTGTCCAGGTGCCGCTCGTGTAGCTTGTACACATGAGATATGGGCTGTCCGTCAGTGTCGACTCCGCGCACCCTCACTTTCTTCCCCTTACCCCTCACGTACAGCGCCAAGGATTCTGACAGCACAGGGCTTTCACCGGCTCCAAGCACGTCCTTGCACTCGAGGTAGCGCTGCCGCAGGTCCATCGTAGCCTTGTCAATGTCCTTCGGTATCTCTGTCATGTCAACCTTGTTATGTGATGCTATCATTTGCATTCACGTCTGTCTGCCTCCCATCTTATGTTCGTGCGTTGCATGCGTGGTGTGAGCGTGTGCAAGAATTTGTATTTGGTGTGGTTTGGATTTTCTGAGTGTGTGTGAATGTTATTTGGCTTGAGAAGATATCTGAAGTGACTCATCTGCTCAAGAGCTTTCCGACGAACCAAGAATCGTCGCGATTGGAGCAAGAACGACGAAGTTATGGTCGTTCGAAGTTTTGATTGGAATGCGACGACTTTGGGAAGTTTGTTGAGTGACTCAATATGGGGTATAGACTTTTGGGGGTTGGGAAATTCGTCACAATCACTCTAGATGATGCCAAGTGGTTGGGAGAAGCCAAACCAGGTTGGCAAGTGTGGCCAAGTTGGGTGAGGTGGATGGCATGGGTTGGGAAAGTGACAAAGGTCAAAATTGGGGTGCCTATAGGGAGGGGAATTGTGTGGTATGGGGTTTCCTTGGTTGGGGACTCCTTGGGTACCTTCCCTCTCGTCCTCCTCATCCCCTCCTACCTGGTTTCCAGCTACTCTAATTTTCTTGTGTGGTAATTTTGTGAGAGATTCTGATTAAGTTTTCTATGGCAGCATACCCCCTAGTGCGCCGAAATTCATAACTCGAGTTATACTCCATCTTTTGGTACGATTCAAATTAAGAAAGATAGCCACGGTCACGGGCTACAAGATACTCGAGTTTGAGAGAATTCTAACGGTGCGTTGTTCGTCGACGGCGTTCCGTGTGACGACGACTTTTCTGTCCAGAATTATAGTTGACGATTTTGAGATATTTCGGACCCTAATCTTCATAGACTCCGTCCTTAGTCTCCAACAAACCTGCAGTAGGAGAAGACATGGTTTGGACAACATGTTAGTGGTCTACGAGGTTTATGGAGCCAACAAGCATACTACAGTGTAAAGACCGTCACTGTCTCACCTCTCGTTCTAGAACTTAAGGTTGAGGTCGTTCATGATGCCCAGAATGTCTGCAAGACAGAACAGTTAGAACAGAAACTTGTACGATATGATTGTCTCGTACAACTTGTGGTTGTTCTCGTAGAGCAGAACGATGGAGGCGCCAAGCACCCTGCACAAGCGACGCGCTGCCTCATCGCGTGACAACCACCTCGCGGTGTGGATGCCTTGGACTTCGAGGTTTGTCTTGTGTATGGTCTTCTGCAGGTATTGAAATCGCTGGCTCGAGTTGCTCGAGCTGGACAACAAAGCAGCCATGGTCCGGATGACCTTGTCAATCATGTCCAGGTCTGGACATGCAGTGGAGGCGACTTGAACCGCTAGCGCTTCCCTGCAGTGAAGGCAAATATCAAGGGAGTACTGAATCAGACCAGGTGTGACATTCGAATCAGATGTACACGGCCACTATGCACCTATGCGCAATGAGGGATGTGCTCGCGAAAACGTGTGACCAGCCCGGTGTCACGGCCAATCATCACGCTGGTGCTGTCGGTGCTCATCGCATAGATGCGATGCATGTCCACTCCCACAGTCTGCAAATGGCTTTGAATAACAGAGAGGAGAGAAGCAGCGTCACACTTCTCGACCTGGAGGTGCGCAAAGAACTCAGTGACAGGGCGGTGATGTGAAGGAAGGTAAGATACACAATGAGGTGCTTCCCCCATGTGCAGTCGGTGCTCTCGTCGCAGCTGATGCCCAAGAACGGTGAGGACTGAATGTGTCGCATCTGCAAAGACTGCAGCAGAGAAGCGAGACAGTGCACCATTTCTTGGAAACCGTACATGTCAAAACAATATCAGTGAACGGAAAGTTAGATTAAGTATTTAAAACACGGTTACATCAGTAAGCATGGTAGTCGGCCATAAGCCAACAGATACCCACCAGGTGAGGCACACGCCGTACGCCTGCTCAAGAATGTCTGGCGTGTCCCGCTCAGACATGAAGCGCACGAGACGCCCAAACATGGAGATGGCCGCATCCACCTTACAGATAAATTCTGTTGTTTGCAGGAGACGAATCACCCTGCGGCCCTCCACGTCCCTCGTCGGGAAATCGTCCAGGCGCTTCTGCTTGCCCTCAAGCGCTTCAGCGAACTCCATCTGCCAGCCCACCGCTTCTTTGTGGATGGTGGAATGCTCGTGAATACGCATGGTTTGCGTTTGCAGTCACAAGCACCGTCACTGCTTGACGAGTACTTGGTCGTCCCCTTGCCATACGAACGGCAAATGACGCATTTGAGAGTGGGGTGCCCATCCTTGGCTCGGACAAGGAGAAGAATTGAGAACAACGGCAGCTATTTAGACTTATAATTGGCCTTCGCCAGCAACCACTTCTGCTCTACATTTTCTTCGGCAAACAACTTAATTGGGGAAGGCTCATCAGGAATGTATACAGTCGGTGACGGCGATGGGATGGTCTCTTGTACCTTCCGCCGCTAATCATGATGCTCTACATCCATTTCTAGGTACGTTGTTTTTTCGCTGTAGACTTGGTGGCAGTACAAGGCACGGTGTAACGCACGGTAGTGGCCGTTTTTAGGGTCTATGGGAGCAAAGGTCCCTTGCTAGATGATGCTACTGCGGGAGGTAGCTGATAGTGCGCTACTAGAGGTGCAGCAATCGGCGTGGACTGCGGTGGGGAACGAGGCTCTTCCGGTTCTAGCTGCCGTGATGCTGCCGGGATGATTGTCGCGGGGCGTAGACAGTCCAGGCCTGACCTACCAACGGCAGGGTTAGCGACACTGTCCAGACCCCAACCTACCAGACACTGTCGTAAAATCCGAACAACAGGCTGATGGGTGGTTGACTGCCATCGGTGGTCACGTACCGCCATGCCCATCACGTGTCTATGCTGTATAGCACTGCCACTGCTGTACCATGCACGTCGCAGTGCAAAACGATCTGACTGCTCCTGCACACTACATTTCCCCCGTTGATACCACGTGGCTGCTAAGATTTTGCCACGTTAAGGAAACAGCGCAAAATCGGCGGCATTTCATAGAAAAACGGGTGGCAAAATATGCGAAGTGCAGATTCTGCATGTGATAGCGAGGTGATTGTAATCATTCTATGGCAACTAATGACGTATACGAAAATTCGTAGGAAATGAAGATTTTATCAGTATTAAATGAAACATAAGTCTCAAGCACCCATGTCTGACAATCTTAAACTTTGAAAAAACAGGATTCATAAGGAAATTGTCTCAAATTTCAGACAATCAAACTATTTTAGCATGATAAAGTCAGAACAGACATAGGCGCAAGGCTTATTTTTCATTTTTAGATACTCTTATTAGCAGTGTCGTCCTTTTGGAATGACTGATTATCAGTAAATCTCCTGGTGATTTTGTCAGAATGTGATATTTGTCTAGCCTGCAGTGGGGTACTCTATAGCGAGTATAGCCCAAGTTAGGGTTTCCTATATGTACTCAACTGCCTGCTAGTGCAAAGACTCTTCTCTGTTCTCATTCTTCTTTCCTACTTTCTGACATGCTATCAGAGCGATTACGCTCTTGGCCTGTGGGCCCACCTGCTTCCGCTGCTGTCATGTCTGTCGCGCGCCCCGTGGCGCGCGACGTTTTTTCTTCCCGCCACGCGCTCGGGGCGCATGGCGGTTTTCTGGCGCGCGGCGGTTTACTGCCTCACGCGTCACCCCGGGGACCCGCGCGTCCCCCCCGTCGACCGTCGCGCCGCCCCCGGGGACCCGCGCGTCCCTCCCCGTCGACCCGCGCACTGCCCCCGTCGACCCGCGAGTCGCCCCAGGGGACCAGCACGCGCTGCCCCGTCGACCCGCGCGCTGCCCCGTCGACCCGCGCGCCGCCCCGAGGGGACCCGCGCGCGCTGCCCCGTCGACCCGCGCGCAGCCCCTGTCGACCCGCGCATCGCCCCAGGGGACCCGCGCGCGCTGCCCCGTGGACCCGCGCGCGCTGCCCTGTGGACCCGCGCGCCGTCCCTTGCCCTCGTGCGCCGCGGGGCAGCTTCTTTCCCGCGCGCCCACCCCCCCCCCCCCCCCCCCTGCCCCCCCCCCCCCCCCCCGTTCTCCTTCCTCTCCCTGCTGCGCGTGCAGCCGTGGGGTGGAGGGTATGGGGGTGGCGGGTATGGGAGTGGCGGGTGTGTGAGCCGTCCCCTGCTCCTCCTCCTCCTCCGTCTCCCACTGCTGCAGCTACCGCTGAGGGGGGTGGGTGTGTGGGAGCCGAGGGAGTGGCGCTAGGGGGGTGTCGTGGGAGTGGAGCTAGGGGTGCAGCAAGGGGTGTGTGAAAGGGGTGTGGGACAGTTGGGGGAGGTTGAGCGGAGGTAGCCCGGGGCCCTTGCTCCGGTAGCCCAGTATGAGCCAGCCGCGCCAGTTGCCCGTGGGTCCGTTGCTCCTGCCGCTCGTCTTAGCCGCGGAGCCAGTTACTCCTATAGTCCGGGGCCCTTGCTCCGGTAGCCACTCCGTATGCGCGGCTCATGTTGCCCGTGTGTCTACGGCTTCACCCGTCGCCTCTTATCTCCTCTCCTCTCACAGTCCCCCCTCCTCCTCCTCACTTGCCCTTTGTGAATGCCTCTAGCTTTGCTTGTACTTGTGAACCTGCTCTATGACTGCTTGCTGTGCTGATTATACCCCACTTTGACTATGGGGGTGTGTCAGAATGTGATATTTGTCTAGCCTGCAGTGGGGTACTCTATAGCGAGTATAGCCCAAGTTAGGGTTTCCTATATGTACTCAACTGCCTGCTAGTGCAAAGACTCTTCTCTGTTCTCATTCTTCCTTCCTACTTTTTGACAGATTTCTGTTCACCGTTAGGTTAATGGTTGTTTCTGAATATATATATGTATATACTTTTAAGCAATGTTGTACATTTTTTTGTTACCCTGGTGTGTGTGAGATTTTACTAGAATATTACGCATCGGCTTTGAATTTCATTAAAACATAAGCAGTCATCATTGCATGGGTTTTCATCTGGCTCCACATCGCTATTGTCAGAGCTGTCCAGGATGTTCTCCTTCCCTTTGCCTAAGCACGGTCTGACAGGGGGCATCTTCTTTCGCAAGTTGTCTGGTCCTCTGCTTTTGCTAGATGTCTACGACCTGGTCTTCCACCATGTTCAGTGTCATGAGTTTTTTGAAGCGTGCATCGCAGTGTGAAGCTACGCTCAAATTCGACTGTACTGAGTGGCAGAGCAGCCAAAGCCTACCACAGGGTCGTAAGGTTAGGGTGGCTTCGTGGCCAATCCTTTATTCTAAGCATGCTCTGCAAACCCTGGTGGAAGTTCTCGTTTTCGTGGTGTCTTGACATGATGTGACAGACACTCTTCAGTTCCAACTGTATGCACATGTGGTTATAACCTGCCAACGAGCGATAGAAACAAGCGTGCATTAATGTACAGTACACAATGTTTGACAATCTATAATCTAAGGCTCAATTAAGACCACCCTGAAAAACATATTTCACGCGCAGCTTACCTTTGTAAAACATTAAACATACCAGGTAGTTTCCCTGTGAAGAGTTCGGCGTTTTGTACCAGCCAGGTGAGGCACTTTCGCTCTCGTTGCTCCAGCTTCGTACACCACCATTCCACCGTGAAGAGCTTCAAGCCGGCCATCCGCTTCAGGTCCCACATGCTCACGTTCATGTTTCCGACAATTTCTTGCACAGAGGATGTGCACGGCTCCGAACTTGTGGCCCTTGATTGGTTCTTTTCTCAACCGGAATCAATGAGACATGAGTTGCCCACCTCTACCGTACGATTTCCACGCATATTATAGTGTAGTCAACTTCATATGTGATTAGCGTGATGTACACCTATTTATACGGGCAGAACAAAAGGGTTTCTTGAAAGTTAAAAAACCACACTTACCCCAAACTAAAAGCCACTTCACTAACCTTACACTGCTGGAAGAAACGGTTTAGAATGTTAAGCCGTCCCAAAATGTCAGCTAAGAACAGACGGAAGTGAAACTTCAGCGTTTGTACTGTAGCCGCCATATTGTGTCATGTAACCCTTACCAAAAGTGAAGTGAAACGTCTGCTCCGACCGCCGCCGACGTATTGCTGGACGGGCTCGAAGTCAACAAAAACGCCGAGACACAGCAGCAGCACCCTTTGACGCCAGTGGCGCCTGTGGCACCTGTTGTGCCAGTGGCGAATGTGGCTGGCGTGCCACACGCGCCTGACGCGGAGCACGCGCCAGCGACACACGCGGCCACGTGCCGTTGCGTCAGTGACAGAGGCGCCGTACAACCTCGTCTGACGCGACGGCTGACCCGGCGTTGACCGACGCCTTGACCCCGGACCAGGTCAAGGTGCTGATGTCCCTGATACAGTAGCACCCCGTCAGCATTAGAGCCGTGGAAACTGCAACACCAGCTGCATCCGCATCCGCTAAAAAAGAAGTGCAAGAAAGGAAAAGGGAGCACGAGGTGCAACGGCGAACCGGCACAACAAAGAAGCAGCGGCCAGCGTTCCACCTGCACCAGTGGCCGACAACAACACCGACAAATCCAACGATGATGACGGTGAGGCTCCAGTCAACACCACCGATTTCCATTATGTGGACCACCTCCCCCCCCCCTTCTCCTCTACTAGCCCAATTTGTTCGGCGGCAACGTTTATCCACCCGGCCGTACGGGAGAAAGCGGAGGTCATGGAGGACCTGAGGGCCTACCTGAAACATGCGGAGTACAATCTGCAACACTGCGATACGACGGGCGGACTTGAAATGGTCGTCAACGGCCTCGACTATATCTCAGCGCGCTTCAAGATGCTCCAAGTCGAGGACGCATCCGATCACCGCGTCGCCAAGCGCTTCAAAATGTACCAGCAGAAGAGCTTGCTCACCTCCCGGCTGTTCAAGCAAGCAATGGCGGATGTGGCAGCCATGGACCGAGCGACTGGTGCCCATGCTCGCTCCAACCGTGGTGAAAGCCACAGCGCAACAACGTTTGCCCCAACTCGTGGCCCGCCGCCCCCGGTTGGCTTCCAAGTCTTTCGAGGCTCCTGCATCCGCTACGGACAGCCGGGCCGCGTGGCCAATGCTTGCCTTCGGAACGGGCACAGTGGCCAAGGACCCGCACCCGGCGTGTAGGGGTCGGGCCTGTCAAGGAGAAAAGGCCCCGCCCTCGCTTGGGCGAAGTCGACCATGCTTTTCGGAGCACAACGGTGTTCATTTCGTGGTCATCGGCGACTTCAGGGACTTTTATCTGTGTGCGACAGCCTCCGGGACTCTGATCTCTCTACGACGGGTCGTCTTTCGACGAGATTAATTCGTCGAGGTCGAAGTGTTGTTTCTGCTCTACGAAACTGCCCGTCGACGAGGCACTTGTCGCCGGGAGGAAATCGGCGTCGAAATTGAGCTTCGCTGGTCGACGAAATTGTGGGAATAGGCATTTCGACGAAACGCTGGTTGACAAAATTGAGCTCGACGAAGGGCATCGCAAGCAGAGCGTTTTCAGGTCGACCGAAATTACTTGTCTCCGAAATTCACAATATACGCGAATTTCGACCAATCGCGAAACAACAAATTTCGACGAACCAGATGCTCTCGGAGAATGTACTCCCCGGGAGAATTCGATTTAGTAAGGAAACTGAACCTGAAACACATTTTTACTAACAGTAAAAACGTATAAAACTGTGAATGTTGTAAACCTGAGCAGCTGTCAACTCAATTGGAAGACACATGTGCTTGTCGTTTCACCTGCCGTTGCTGACTCGGCAAAGGTGTATGCTTGTCGAGGAACGTTCTCTTCAGGGTTCTCTCTTCTACTATTTGGTTCTCCTTGCTTGTGCTCTATTCTCAATGTTCTTTACAATTTCTTAGTGAAACTCTTGCCAATTTTTTCCGTAAACGCAGCAAGCAGTAAGAACGCTAGTAGAACTCTGCGATCACCCGCACGACCCCTCGCCCTCCTCCGTATGTGAATCAAGAAAACAGGAATGAAATGACTAAGTGAAATCACCTGCCACTCTCCTGTCTTCCCGACTCTTCCCGCCGGCGCCCGGCCGTGGAGACACCGGAGGCGGAGGACCTGCCACTCTCCTGTCTTCCCGACTCTTCCCGCCGGCGCCCGGCCGTGGAGACACCGGAGGCGGAGGACCTGCCACTCTCCTGTCTTCCCGACTCTTCCCGCCGGCGCCCGGCCGTGGAGACACCGGAGGCGGAGGACCTGCCACTCTCCTGTCTTCCCGACTCTTCCCGCCGGCGCCCGGCCGTGGAGACACCGGAGGCGGAGGACCTGCCACTCTCCTGTCTTCCCGACTCTTCCCGCCGGCGCCCGGCCGTGGAGACACCGGAGGCGGAGGACCTGCCACTCTCCTGTCTTCCCGACTCTTCCCGCCGGCGCCCGGCCGTGGAGACACCGGAGGCGGAGGACCTGCCACTCTCCTGTCTTCCCGACTCTTCCCGCCGGCGCCCGGCCGTGGAGACACCGGAGGCGGAGGACCTGCCACTCTCCTGTCTTCCCGACTCTTCCCGCCGGCGCCCGGCCGTGGAGACACCGGAGGCGGAGGACCTGCCACTCTCAGGTCTTCCCGACTCTTCCCGCCGGAGCTGACACTCTCAAGTCTTTCCGACTCTTCCCGCCGTGGAGACATTGGAGGTAGAGGACTTGCCACCTCATGGAGACATAGGAGGTGGAGGACCTGCCACATTTTAGACTTCCTGATTGTGACACGACTTTCAGAGGAGTGCGCAGTGCCGTCGTCATAGCATTTAACATCTCAAGGATACAGCACACTCGATATTAACGAATACATATAGTCTTTTAAATGATCTAATGGAAAAGAGAGAGGAGGGTGGAACTAGAGAAGTGAAAACTGCAAATGAGACTAGGTGGCAAGTCCCGTGGACCTGCCGAAAGGTAAAGGAGCCTGTCTCCTTTACAGCAAACCCCTCTTTAAGTCGAATCATAATCTGTATTTTTTTTGTTACAAATTATTTTTCATATTGTGACTCGACTTTCAGAGGAGTGTGCAGTGCAGTGCAGTCGTCAAACGAGACATCAAGGGAGTGTTCGGCGACAGCCCCTCTCGAATCGGTTGGGCTGGATCGAATAGGGTCCGGGAGTGCACGAGAGGCGCCAACAAGCCCGCGATCGAGTTTGGTAATGTATAGTTCGTTGGCCCTGTCGCTACGCCACAGAACAAGACCTTTGAAGAGTCGGTCCGTCACTCCAACATCGACAGCCACAGTTGCCGCCGATTTACGGAAAGAATGGGTGCCGAGTAGATCTGGGTTAAGGCCGATGCGGGCAAAGCCGTTGTGGCACCAACTCCGCACGGTCGCATACGGAGGGGAATGGTCGGAAGAGGAAGCCCCGACACCCGGCTGAAACATGTGAATCAAGAAAACAGGAATGAAATGACTAAGTGAAAGTTGGGTACAAAAGGCAAACCCTAGGAAACTGTACCCCATATGTGCTACCCCACTATAGCCTACAGTAACTATGTCAAATAACTCTGACACACCCCCATAGGCAAAGTGGGGGAGAACAAGGGGTCACAAGACCAGTCAAGCAAAGCAAAGCAAGCTCAGGGTGGATCACAAAGTCACCACACATTCCGAGCACAAGTTCAAGGCCACAAGGCCAGTTCACATGCAGGATTACATATATATATAAGGCTAAACAAGCAAGAGCAGGAGTATATATATATGCAACAGTACAAACAAGGTCAAGAGGTGAGCAAGTGAGGCAAGGTAGGCACAAGACCCAGCTGAGTACAGAAGCGCTGATGATCACAAGGCGCAAGTGCCTTGGTGAAGATATCAGCAGTGTTGGCCTCAGAGGCCACGTACGCAAGTCGCAGCTGACCACGCTGCTGTAGCTCACGAGCAAGGAAGTAGCGAAGAGCAATGTGCTTCGTTCTGTGCTCCAGTCTCTGCTCTCGACACAAGGCCAGCATGGCCTTGTTGTCTACGTAGAGCACTGGAGGAGAACGAGGCGGCTCTCCGAGGTCAGTCAGCAGGTAGGTGAGCCAGCGAAGCTCCTGTGCAGCCATGGCCCCGGCGTAGATCTCAGCCTCGCAACTGGAGCCGAGAACAGAAGACGAGCGAGTAGCCCGCCACGAAACAGAGCCGGAACCAAGGCTGAAGGTGTAACCCTGTGACGACCGCTGCGTAGCCTGGTCGTCAGCCCAAGAAGCGTCTGCGTGTCCAGTGAGGAACACTGGACTCTGCCCTCCAAGCACAAGCCCCATGCCCGATGTACTGCACAAGTAGCGCAACACCCTCTTCGCTGCAGCCATGTGCTCCGGTCTGTGTCTCCCAGGAGCAACATAGCGTGCAAGAATGCTAAGAGAGTATGCAAGGTCAGGTCGTGTGCAGGTCATCAGGTACATGAGGCAGCCAACAAGCTCTGGGTACGGGCCACTCGACTCTACGGACTCATCCGAAGGCAGAGCTGAGAGCGAGTGGCGAGTAGGCAGAGGAGTGGCCTGAGGCGAGGAGTACGTGAAGCCGAAGCGCTGAAGGACCTGCTGCACCATGTGTGACTGAGTCAGGGTAATGGTGCGGCGTGCTCTGTCCCGGGTGATCTGCAAGCCAAGGTAGCTGCGCAGTTCACCCAGGTCTGTGCACGTGTGTCTCTTCTGCAGCTCGGACTTCACGTGGGCGAGTCCAGCAGTGTCAGCTGTGGCAAAGACCAAGTCGTCGACGTACACGAGGATGTAGAACGGCTGCAAAGAAGTGTCGGTGCGCAGAAACAGCGACGGGTCGGCAGTAGAGGGAGCAAACCCAAGAGCCGCAAGTGTAGTCCTCAGTGTGTCGTGCCACTCACGCGGTGCCTGGCGGAGACCGTAGACTGGCCGCCGGAGGCTCCACTGGGTGCCAGGAGGAAAAGACCCAGTGAAGCCAGGTGGGCGACGCAGCCAGATCTCCTCGTGCAGGCTGCCCTGCAAGAAAGCAGTGCTGAAGTCAAGAGAGTGCAGCTCGTAGTCGCGGTGAGCAGCTATGTGCAGCAGTACCCGAAGAGTGGTCATCTTCGGGGTGGGAGAGAAGGTCTGAAAGTAGTCAACTCCCTGCCGCTGACTGAAGCCACGAGCCACGTAACGCGCCTTGAAGACAGGCGGAGAACCCGGCGGCCGCTTCACCCTGAAAATCCACATGCCACTGACAATGTTCGCCCCAAGCGGGGGAACCTCGTCAACGTAGGTGCCTGTGGACTTCCAGGAAGCCATCTCTGCGTCCATAGCTGCCTGCCACTGAGAGGAGTAGGGACCCTCTATCGCCTCCGCGTAAGAGCGCGGAGTCGGGATGTCAAGTGCATCCGGGTCTCCCTCAGGGGTAAGCAGTACGGACACGAGATGAGGTGAAGCAGCAGCCAAACACTGGAACTCCTCCTGCCTGTCCTCAAGGACGTCCGTGCCAAGGGCACACTCACCCCCGACGGACGGAGGACAGACAGACTCAGACTCAGCAACAAGACTAGCAGCGTAGTCTAGACGACAGCGAGCAGCAAAGTCGACGAGCTCAGTAACTAGGGCAGACGCAGCAGTGGACTCAAAGGAAGGGTCAGTGACAACAGTAGCAAGGAGACGCGTGACAGTAGGACTGGCAGCACGAAGAGAGTCCGACTCCGGGTCAGGAAGAGCAGGAAGAGAGGACTCAGGAGGAGAAGGCAAAGGGGCACGCAGAGGAGCAGTGGACGGACGCAGAGACATCCGGTGCGTGCCAGGGACAGGAGGAGGACGCTGACGCGAACCACGACCACTAGTGCGAGAGGCACGGACAGGCGACGCAGGGCGAGACGCAGGCTCACGACGCTCAGCAAGACCTCCAGTAGGACCAGTGTAGGGAGAAGGAGCGGGCAGTGGGGAGGCAGGCTGTAACTGTAACTGTGACGGGACAGGCTGTGGACACTCTAAGGGAGGAGGAGGACCAGTAGAAGGCGGGAGACCAAGAACCTGCTGAAGGAGCGGAACGAAGTACGGCCGAGGCCGTGTGGCGACTCCAGACACAGCAGGGACAGCACCAGTACCCCCAGCGGCAGCACCAGCGCCAGCAGTACCTCCAGCTCCAGCACCCCCAGCAGGACCGCCTCCAGGACCGACAGCAGTAGCCTCAGCGCCAACACCCTCAGCAGCTCCAGCTCCAGTCGTACCCGCAGGCCCAGCAGCTCCAGTACTCCCAGTACGAGCACCTCCGGGACCCGCGGCACCAGCACCCTCAGCAGCCGAAGAACCTCCAGCTCCAGCAGCACGCCTCCAGCGCCGGGCAAACCACTCGCGCAGCTCCTGTGGAGAGAGTGCCTCCCGTCGAGACGAAGCACCCGGAGAACCTCCAGGCTCAGCACCGCCAGACGCCACACGAGCAGGCCCAGCTCCCTCAGGCTCCGCACCCCCAGGCTCAGCACCTCCAGGCGTAGCACCCCCAGGCGTAGCACTCCCAGGCTCAGCACCCCCAGGCTCAGCACCCCCGGTAGTAGCACCCCCAGGCTCAGCACCCTCAGGCTCAGCACCCCCAGTAGTAGCACCCTCAGGCTCAGCACCCCCAGGCGTAGCACCCACACGCTCAGCACCCCCAGAGTCAGCACCCCCAGGCTCAGCACCCTCAGCAGCACCAGAGTCACCAGTAACCTCGACAGGCTCGACTGCGTCTACCTGGGACACACCTGAAGGGGCAGGACCCTGAGGGGGGAGGGGGTCTACCGGGGGGGGACCTGGGACAAGGAAGAGCGGTGGCGGGGGGAGGGACGGAGTGCGGTAGGGGAAGAGGCGGTAGTAGGGGACCGACTCGTCAAACGTGACGTCCTGGGAGGACAGAACACGGCGAGAGGTGGGGTGGTAGAACTGCCACCCTGGCGCGTCAGGGGGGAAGCCAAGGAAGACGCAAGGAGCAGCACGAGGGGACAGCTTGTCCGCAGACAAGTCGCGGACAAACGCCCGAGATCCCCAGACACGGAACGCAGACGCATCGCCAACCTTCCCCGTCCACAGCAAAGCTGGGGAGGTCTCCGGCATGGAGACCCTGGGGTGAAGGTTGATCTGATGCGCCGCGTACCAAACCGCAAACGGCCACAGAAAATGGGGGGCAGCCGCATGCATCATGGACGTACGAGCGACATCCATGATCATGCCAATGCGGCGCTCAGCAATCCCATTTTGCTGTGGAGAGTCCGGAAGCGTGAAGGTCTGGCGGATGCCTCGTGCACGACAGTAGGCTCGCAGAAGGCCAGAGGAGAACTCTCCACCTCTGTCAGAGTGCAGACGCTGAACAGGAAAGTCCGAGCCGAAGCTCTGCCTGAGCTGGAGACGAGCTGCGCGGATCCAGTCGATCAACACCTCAGTGACATCACCCTTGCTGCGCAAGGGGAAGACTGTGGTGTAACGCGAGTAGTCGTCAACCACCAGCAGGAAGTAGCGCTCGTGACCCTGTCCACGGACGCGGGCCGGGCCCCACACGTCCATGTGAAGCGTCTGCAGCGGGGCCTCTGTCGGAGGAAACTGGGAGGAGTGAGGGGCAGCCCGCTGCCGCCCCTCGACACAGGGGACGCAGGTAGGGCCAGGCCCCGGAGGAAGGGGAGGGAGGGACCGGGGAAGACCAGAGACAAGGACACGGGAGGCCATGCTTCGGAGACGAAGCAGGGAGGGGTGACCAAGGCGGTGGTGCCAGAGGAGAGTCTCGTGAGACAGGATGCGACACGAACAGGGGGCAGACTCAGGACCAGACCTGGACGCTGCAGCAAACACCTGACCCGACGCAGCTACCTGACCAGACGTAGTGACTGGAGGAGACGCAGTGGTCAGGGTGTACAGGCTCGACCCCGGCCGACGGGTAAACGTGGCCAGGTGTCGGCCTGTCCGAGCGTCCGTGCAGTGGGTCACCCGCTGACTCGCAGGAGTGAACTGGTGAACCCCCGCATCCTGTAGGTCAGCACCACTCACCAAGTTCGTAGAGAACGAGGGAAGGTAAAGACCAGACAGGGTGCCAGAGGGGGCCGCCGGACACGGGAGGACAGTGGAGAAGTGAGCAAGGACAGGACCCCCAGAGGGGTCTGCCAGAGAGACTGCAACTGGCCGGCTAAGCGGCGTGAGTGTGGTGCGGTCTCGAAAGAAGGAGCGAGAAGCCCCCGAGTCAAGGGTGAAGGTGTGGGAGGCCGAAGCCGACGCAGAACCTGAGAGAGCAGACTCACCAGCACCTGAGGGAGCAGACGCACCTAGAGCAGCAGCCTCGCTAGCACCTAGAGCAGCAGCCTCACCAGTACCTAGAGCAGCAGTCTCAATGCCCGGGTCGGGCGGAAAACACCGGTAACAGTCACCCTCATCACTAATAGTCACAGTATACATGGCAGCAAGAATAGCATCAAAGTCAAGGTCAAAGACAGCCACACCCGCCCTAGACAGCTCACCCCAGCGGGGGATCTCAGTGGCCTCAGGGAACTGGTGACGCCAAGCGTCCGTCAGGCGGCCAAAGCAGCGCTGGGTGGAGTGCGCACCCCCGCACTGTTCACCCGCGCGGTCGCCGGTGCGGAGGACGTAGGCGCACGGACCAGTACCCCCACCCCTCTGGCGTGCAGTGTACCACTCACGGAGCTGCTGAGGGGAGGGGATGTCACGAGTGCGCTGCTGCTGCTGCTGCTGCTGCTGGCGCTGACCACCACCGGAGCCGACCCTCTGCGCAGCGCCACCCCGACCAGCTCCACCTCCTCCGCCGCCTCCTCCTCCACCGCCGCCACCTCCGCTCCCTCCGCCACTGCCGCTGCCGCCTCCGCCTCCACTGCCGCCACCGACACCTCCACCCCCGCCACCACCCCCACCGCCACCCCCACCTCCTCCACCGCCTCCACTGCCGCCTCCACCGCCCCCGCTAGCTCCTCCAGCGCCCCTGCCCCCCTTGCCCTTGCCAGGGCGGCGTCTCCCGCTAGGGGTAGACGCCGCACCGACCGACTCAAGCCCAACGAGGTCGGCCGCAGCAGCCGAGGCAACAGAGGGCAAAAGGGGGGAGGGGGAACACCCCTCAAAGATGGGGGTGCGAGGGTCACCACGAGAGGCTCCTACAGCTACTATGCTCTTCTCTGCTGCTAGGAGGGACTTCTCGAGGAGGTCAACGGTGAGAGTGGTGGGGCAAACTGAGAGGAAGTGGTCCCTGACTACGCGAAGGGAGTCAGGGAGCCGGGTGACTATGTAGTAGAGGGTGATGTACATGGGGGGGGGGTTCTTGGCGCAGAACTCAGCAGGAAGTGCAGCGCGGTAGCGAGTGTCACTAGTGCGTAGGTGCGTAATGAGGTCAGCGACTGTGGGAAAGGCAGCAAGGTCAGGGAAGAGGTACGGTAGCATGAGGCGACTCAGTGCAGCAGTGGCAGGGGAGGAGTAGCGTGCAACTACAGCGTCGTACAAGGTCTGAGCACTCTTGTACTGGCTAAAGTGCGCACGCTCAGAGGTAGGCAGGTGGCGACGCACAGCAAGACGTGCAGCAGCATCGCGCGTGGCCCACTGGGAGCGAACAGTTGCGTCAGCATCAGTGGCGGGGGCAGGAGAGGCACCAGAAGTGAGGTCAAAGAGGGAGAGGCCGTCTGCCCTATCGCACTGTAAGAAAAGCTGCAGGTCATCTATCCAGACGTCAAAGTCAATGGCCCGACCCTCAGCGTCAAAAGCGAGGACACTAGGGGTAGCCATGACAGCAGTAGACTAGCAGCGCAAACAGTGGGGTGAGGGCAGTGCTGTGAGAGAGGCGCTGCTCTTACCGGACAGGGCGGCTCGGGCGGCTCGGCTGCAGGGCGGCTCGGCGACTCAGCTGCTGGGCGGCTCGGCTGCTGGGCGGCTCGGCGGCTCGGCTGCTGGGCGGCTCAGCGGCTCGGCTGCTGGGCGGCTCGGCGGCTCTGCTGCTGGGCGGCTCGGCTGCTGGGCGGCTCGGCGGCTCGGCTGCTGGGCGGCTCGGTGGCTCAGCTGCTGGGCGGCTTAGCGGGGCCGCTGAGAGGGCCGCGTCAGGGGCCGCTGGGAGGAGGCGGCGGGGCCGCTGAGAGGAGGCGGCGGGGCCGCTGAGAGGAGGCGGCGGGGCCGGAAAGGTAGGTGGCGGGGCCGCGTCAGGGGCCGCGGCAGGGGCCGCGTCAGGGGCCGCGGCAGGGCCACGTCAGGGCGCCGCGTCAGGGGCCGCGTCAGGGCGCCGCCAGGGGCCGCGGCAGGGCCGCGTCAGGGCCGCGTAAGGGGCCGCGGCAGGGGCCGCGTCAGGGGCCGCGTCAGGGCCGCGTCAGGGCCGCGGCAGAGCCGCGTCAGGGCCGCGTCAGGGGCCGCTTCAGGGCCGCGGCAGGGGCCGCAGCAGTCCGCGTCAGGGCCGCGTCAGGGGCCGCGGCAGGGCCGCGTCAGGGCCGCGGCAGGGGCCGCGTCAGGGCGCCGCGTCAGGGGCCGCGTCAGGGCGCCGCCAGGGGCCGCGGCAGGGCCGCGTCAGGGCCGCGTCAGGGCCGCGGCAGAGCCGCGTCAGGGCCGCGTCAGGGGCCGCTTCAGGGCCGCGGCAGGGGCCGCGGCAGGCCGCGTAGTCCACTCCCGTTGTAGGGTGACTCTCCGCATGGTACAGTGAGCGGGGATCGAACACGCGACCTTCAGATTAGCCGACCTTTGCGTTCATTACCTAAGTTGTTGTAGGCCAGCAGCCATCTAGACCGCCATGGTCGACGAGGAAGTCGCAGCAGGCGTAGAGGATACCCTTCAGGCGCGGTTAGATGATGTTCGGGCACGCCACGCGGCTGGCGAGTACGGCGGAGCGAACGTGGAGGTTCTGCTCCTTGGAACCCGCGTGCAGTGGGCGCGCGATCATCCAACGACCCGTACTGAGGCGGATGGTATGCCCGCCACTCAACGAAGGCATCGTCGACGAGAGAGTCGACGCTGGTGACCAATTCGGCAGCGACGAAGGCACGAGGATGACCCGCGGAGTGATTTGGGCCGCCGACGTCGGCGTCGGCGGAGTACAGGCGCGAGTTCAGCGTTCGGCGGCAGCGAGAAGCTCGAACGGCAATATCGATGGTCGACGTCGTTCTCCTGAGCGGAGTGGAGTCAGGCCGACTTCGTCGATTCATGCATCGGCGGGTCGAGACGGAGGCATCGCGCCGGCGTACGACTACTTCAAATTTTCGCCAGACAAGATCGCTATGCCGAAGCCGCTCGAAGGTCGACACGACTTGATTACGTGGTCGGAATCCATCGAGCCTCAGCTGGAGATTGCCGGATTGAAGAAGTTCGTCGACGGCGATGTGGAGGCGCCGGGCGATGACGACTTTGAGCTCTGGGCGGAATTTTGCGCTGCTCACCTTCTGACCTTCATGGTCATTTCGAGATGCTTCTCGCCGCTGGTGCAAGTCGCCTTGAAGCCGTGCAGACTTCGTGTGGACCCCGTCTACCAAGCGTGGCAGTACATTATGCACACCTACAAGGCGGCCGACGACCTCTACGTTGCCCAACTGGAGCAGCGTGACCAACATTCGCATGGGTGAGCAGGAGTCGACGACTGAGGGTTGTAATCGAGCTCGGCGAATTTTGGCCGAACTGCGGATGGCCGGCGTCGACAACTCGGTGATGTCGTATGTCACGCACGTCCTCGAGGGTCTCCCGGCGGGCTACAATCGCATGCGTCGGATGCTGGCGATGCCCGGCGTGCGTGAGTCAATGACAACGACAAGTTCATGCAGGAGTCCGAGAGGCCCACGGAACTGCTTCCGCAGGCCAAATACATCGCCCCGTCGAAGCAGGGACGTCAGTCGGGGCAGCGTCGGAAGTCGGGCGGAGGCGGAAAGTTGTCGAACATGAAGTCGACAGAGGGCGCTGACCGCGGGAAGTCAGCAAAGGGCAATGATCGCAGTAGTAGTGGTTCGGGTCGAGGAGGACGCCGCTGCTACGTTTGCGGAGACCCTGACCACCTCTCGTATGACTGCCCCGACCGCGACGAGTCTGACGACGACCAGGAAGGAAGTCGTGGGAAGTCTGAAAACGGTCGCCGATCAGAGGACGCGAAGTCTGACGCAGACCGTCGCCGGCGAGATCAGAAGCCAGCGTCGTCGAAAATGGGGTCGACATCAGAGGGCGGTGCTTCGAGGGGCGGAACAGCCTCGTGTTCGATGGTTGGCGTGGTCAAGCCGACTATTTCTCTGGCGCGGAGGCCGGCGAAGACTTCCAGGCAGTCGTAGCAGCCGTGCTGGCGAATTTGACCATGGTGCTCCTCGACAGCGGCTACTCTCATCATCTGATCGGAACGCGACAAGCTTTCGTCGACATGTAGCCTGGAGGTGAAATCCGTCACGTGCGCGGCTTCAACGGGGCGCTTCAAAACGTCGAAGGCCGTGGCACACTTGCTCTGAAAGGGGAGGCCGGGAAGCCGATTCTTATCCCCGACGTGTTGTACGTCCCGGGCGTGCAGGCGAACCTGCTGTCGGCTGGCTAGCTGAAGGACAGTGGCGTGAAGCTGCAGGACGAGGGCGATGAGATGCTGCTCGTTTCCGCTGAATGAGATGTGCTCGGTCGAGCACGCTACTCCGGCCGGGTTCTCTGCACCGACCTCCGCCCCTTCTCATCGAAACCGACGTCGACTTCGACGGAGACAGTTGCTCTGCGGACGGTCGTCTCGGCGACGAAGTCAACGCCGGACATGTGGCACACTAGGCTCGCGCACGTCGGCGTCGACACGAGTACGAGTTCGGCGAAGCATGAAGTTGCCGTCGGTCTGGACATCAAGCAGTCGACCGGAGCCGACCTGCCGTGTCCCTCCTGCATCGGCGGCAAGCTGGCGCGGCATACTTTCCCAGAGAAGGGCTCGGACGCTGAAAACACGCTCGACGTCATGCATATTGACCTTTGCGGCCCCTTTCGTGTGGCCACCGCGGATGGGAGCCTCTATTTACTCCTCCTCAAGGACCGCAAGACACGCTTTGTGTGGGTCTGCCCAATCGCGAAAAAGAGCGATGTGCTCGGCGTATTCGAGAAGTGGCTGAAGGTGGTGGAGCGGCAGACGTCGAAAACGGTGAAGATGCTCCGCTCTGATCGCCGAGGCGAATTCCTTGGCAGGATATTCACCGATCTTGTCGAGGATAAGGGTATCCTCCACAACCTCATGTGCCCCTACACTCCGCAGCAGAATGGCATGGCGGAGCGGGAGATGCGCACGGTCGTCGAGGCCGTGCGGACGATGCTGCTTCACATGGGGGTGAAGCATAACTGGTGGCACCTCGCCCTTCGCCACGCCGTCTGGGTGCGCAACTGTCTCGAACGGGCTTCACGCCAGAGATGTACTGTGACTGATGCATTTTCAGCCACTTCCTCTCGACATCCCTCTCAATCTGCAGCCCCAAGTAATAATGGACATCCCTAAGCATCTTGCACTTGAAGTTGTCCATCAACAGCTTCTGAGCCCTCTCAATCTGCTCCATGGAAGGTGAGAACAGCAGTATGTCATCGACATACACCAGCAGCAAGAGCTGCTGCTCCCCCTCTCCGAGCAAGAACAAGCTGTGGTCAGCTTGGGATGTTTTGAAGCCTCCACCCAGCAGCACTTTCTCCAACTTCTCGTACCAGCACCTAGGTGCTTGCTTAAGGCCATAGATAGCCTTCTTAAGCTTGCACACCCGGCTAGTACCATCACCATAGCCGTCGGGCTGCTTCATGTAGATATCCTCCAACAGTATTCCATTAAGGAATGCAATGGTGATAATCATCTGCTTCACATGCCATCCCTTCACAGCTGCGCTCACCAGCAGGGTCCTCAATGTTACTGGCTTAGCCACAGGAGCAAATATCGCATTGAAGTCGATCTTCTCTTTCTGCTGAAACCCTTCGGCAACCAAGCGGCTCTTGAACCGCTCCAGTGCTCCATCAGCATCCGTCTTCACTTTGAAGACCCACTTGCTGCTGATGGGCCGTCGCTCTTCGGGTAGCTCAACAAGCTCCCAAGTCCCATTCATAATGAGACCATTGAACTCCGCATCCATGGCAGCCTTCCACTCTTCCTTTTGGGGTCCATTGAGTGCCTCCTCCAACGTAACTGGTTCTCCCAAAAAGCCAAAAGCCATCTGTTCATCATCTCCCTCATCAGCCAGAACCACCATGGCACCCTGCTTGGGTCCTCCCAAACGGCTGTACATCAACCTTGAAGGTGGTGCTGCCACTCTCTTCTCGCGGGTGGTAGTCTGCTGCCCAAGTGGTGAAGCTCTTTTCAGCACACTCCCTTTCGTGAAGTTGGCTGGTGCAGCAGGCTCAGGCTGAGATGGTGAGTCCTCACGCACTGATTCATCCTCCAACCCCTCCTCTGCAGCAGGACCAGCAACTTGCTGATCACCACCGCCACTGTGGTCACTGGTCAGCTCTGACCCAGGGAGATCATCGAGGTGCACTTGAACCTCCTCCACTGCGGACCGCTCAATCTCCTGCAGGCGCAAGCCAATCTGCAATTGCTGCTGCTGCTGCCAGTCCTTGTACATGACGTCCTCCACAAATTTGACGTCACGATTGACCAGCGTTTTCTTGCTCTTGGGGTCCCATATCAGCCACCCCTTCAAGTCAGGCGCATCCCAAGATGGACGGCCCACACAGCAGCCACTTCAAGCTTGTGCCTCTGGTCCTTAGGCACCATCACAAGACCCATGCAGCCCCACACACGCAGCATGTCAATGGCTGGCTTCTTGCCAAGCCAACGCTCATACGGCACCCAGTGCTTCTCGCCAACATGCGTCAATACCCTGTTCTTGACAGTAATGACATGGCGGACAGTGTCAGGCCAGAACTTGTAGGGCATTCCAGCAGCCTCCAACAAGGTCTTGGCCGCCTCGCCAATGGTCCGGTTGGCACGCTCGACAATGCCGTTTTGCTGCGGTGTTCCAGGGCAGGTCAGCTGGTGTCGGATGCCGTTCCTTTTGAGAATGTCTGTATCTTTGGCTATAGTTGACCGTTTCCTGCAAACTTTGGTGCGTTGGAATCGTTCTTCTGAGCTCTATCATGCTGCTATAGTAGTGAAATTCTACAACAGTGTCATGCGCCGGATGATGGCGACGCCCGGCGTGCGGGAGTCGCTCGACGAGGACACCCTCACCAGCCACATCATCAAGGATGAGGCGATGCATGTTAGAGACTAAGGACGGAGTCTATGAAGATTAGGAGCCAAAATATCTCAACATCGTTGGGCCTAGTTTCTGAACAGAAAAGTCGAGTTACTTCAGATATCTGCTCAAGCCAAATAACGTTCACACGCACACACAAACACTCAGAAAATCCAAACAACACCAAACACAAATTCTTGCACACGCTCACACCACGCATGCAACACACGAATATATGATGGGAGACAGACAGACGTGAATGCAAATGATAGCATCACATAACAAACTCCCCCTCTGGCTGCCTACCATCATCCCGCTTGCCAAAGCTCAAGCATGCACCCTCAATGCACACTCATCCCAGCAATTTTCATGCCCTTCCAGTGCTCAGGTCCAGCTAGGCACTTGGTGAGAATGTCAGCCGCCTGCTGATAGGTCTTCACAATCTGCAGCCGCACTTCCTTGTCCAGGAGCCTCCTCACACAGTGCCACTTTGGCCTGATGTGCTTTGTCAGGCCCTGAAGGTATGCATTCTTTGCCTGCTTCACAGCCGACTCATTGTCACAAAACATTACAGTCGGCTTCCTCTGGCACACTCCGATCTCCTCCAACAAACGCCTCAGCCACACCACCTCCTTCACCCCATGATGAAGGGCCATGTACTCAGTCTCACACGAGGACAGCCCCACCTCGTTCTGCTTCTTGCTGTGCCAGCTCACTGCACCACCTCCAAACAGGCACACATAACCTCCAATGCTGGTGCCATCCGCCTTTACAGAGTTGAAGCTAGCGTCGGTGTAGCAAGTCAAGAGCATCTCCCCCTAGCTCAAATCAGCTGCACCCCTCTGCAGCCTTTGTCGCACAGCACTGTACTCCAAACCCACAGATGCTGTAGCACTCACATAGCAGACCAACCTCTTGGCCGCTTCTAGCTGCTCATGACTAGTGCGTGAGACCACACTAGCAAGCCTGGATGTAGCAAAGGCAATGTAAGGCCGCGTGTGGTTTGCCGCATAGTTGAGTGCCCCCACCATGGAATGAAACAGCTTCCTGTCACTCTCACCCACCACCTCCTCATCAGCTCAGGGCTCCACAGTGAAACCCGAAGGTAGTGGGGTGGCTGGCTTTCCTCCATCTTGCAGCCCATACTTCTCAGCCAGCCCCTCACAGTACTTTCTCTGGTGCAACCTCAACACTCCCTTGTCAAGGTCTCTCTCCACATGCATCCCAAGGTAATACTTGACATCTCCCATCTTTGAGCACTTGAACTGCATCTCCAGCATCTCCTCCACACGCTCAATCATTGCAGCCGACTCAGAGAAGAGCAGGATGTCGTCCACATAGACCAGGAGCATGAGAAACTGCTCCTTCTCTTGCAGCAGGAACAAGCTGTGATCACACTCACTCTTCTTGAAACCCCCAGCCAGCAGTGTCTCCTCCAGCTTGTGGTACCATGCGCGAGGAGCCTGCTTCAGGCCATAGATGGCCTTCTTCAGCCTGCACACCCTGCCGCTCCCATCATCCAATCCCTCAGGCTGCAGCATGTACAGCTCCTCTAGGATGATCCCATTGAGGAAAGCAGTTGTGATATCCATCTGCTTGATCCTCCATCCACGGTTTGCAGCCGTTCCCAACATCACCCTTAGTGTAGTCCCTTTCCCCACAGGAGCAAAGATCTCGTCAAAGTCCTTCCCCTTTGTCTGCTGGAACCCCTTAGCCACAAGCCTTGACTTGTAGCGGGTCAGCTCCCCATCAGGTCCGTACTTGTGCCTGAAGATCAGCTTGGAAGAAATGGCCTTCTTCCCAGGAGGCAGCTCACACAGCTCCCACGTTTCATTCTCCAGCAGAGAGTCATACTCCTCCTTCACACTCTGCTTCCACTTCTCAGCATCGGGCCCACTCAAGGCCTCAGCTAGCGTCTTGGGCTCAGGGACGGCTGCCCAGTAGCAGTGTGCTATCTCATCCTCATCACACTGCTCAGCCACACTCCCAGCCCGTACCACCTTTGGCTTTCCAAAACTAGGATAGGTCAGCCTATTAGGAGGGCGCACATCCCTCCTAGGACGGTCAAGCGGACGTTGGGCACGTGGTGGAGCATCTTGGTGCTGCTGCTGCTGTTGCTCCTCCACCTCAGGTTCTCCCCCATCCTCAGTCACCCCAGAAATCTCCTCCTCTGAGACAGTGACCTGCACTTGCCTCGAAGGCCGCTGCACCTCATCGGCCTCAATGATCAGTGGTGTAGTAGGAAGCTTTTGCTGGTGCTGCTTCCACTCCTTGTAGTACAAGGACTCAAGGAACTTCACATCCCTTGACACAGTCAGCTGCTGGCTGGTCAAGTCCCATATCAACCAGCCCTTATGATCCTTAGCAAGCCCCAAGTGTACTCCCCATCTCCCAGAAGCCTCCAACTTTCCCCTCTTCTCCTTAGGCACATGAAACACCACCATGCAGCCGTAGGCTCTCAGCATGTTGACTGTTGGTGCACTCCCATACCACTTGGTGTAGGGGACCCACTGCTTGTCCCCCACAGTCGCCAACACCCTGTTCTTCACAAGGGCGACCTGCCGCAGTGCAGTCACCCAAAACGGATCCGGCAGCCCTGCACGCCCAAGGAGAGTGCGAGAACCTTCCTGCAGGGTCCGGTTGAAGCGCTCAGCCACGCCGTTCTGCTGAGGGTTGTAGGGAACCGTGAGCTGATGCTGGATCCCCTTCTTCTTCAGCACCGCCTCAAAATCAGCGCCAATGAATTCTCCCCCGTTGTCAGTGCGGATCACCTTCACCTTGTGTCCGCTCTCCCTTTGAGCTCTCGGCATCCACTCCTTAAGAACAGCCGCTGCCACTTCCCCCTTAGTCCTGAGAGGGTACACCCACACCGCACGTGTGTGGTCATCCACAATGGTTAAGAAGTAGCGGCTGCCTGAGAGAGAAGGGGCCCTCGTAGGGCCCACCACATCCATGTGCACAAGCGCGAGCGGGGCCTTGGCTTGTCCCGTGCCGCTGCTGAAGGGAAACTTTGTGAACTTGGTCTCAAGGCATGTAGGGCAGCTCCCAATCTCCTTTGCTGCCCCCTTCACCTCCAACCCCTTCAAGCTCCCATCCTTCACTAACTTCTGCAGCATAGGAATGTTGATGTGACACAACCTCTCGTGCCACGTCTCCCAATCGGCATCACCATTCCCAGATGAAGCCTTTGCCCATGCAGCGGTTGCATCCACACCAGCAAGCACCTCACCATGTGGCTGCTGTGACTGCTGCACCTTCTTGACTGCATCTAGGGCCCCATCGGTTGGTGCAGTCTCCTCTCCTCCCGCAGTTGTTTTAGCCGTTGCTGCTGCCGCTGCCGTTGCTGGTGGTTTCCCATTCCAAGGGATGATGGGCAGCTGCCATAGGTCCTTGATGCAGCTGCTCTTCTCCTCCAAATCCCACAGCAGCAATTTCCCAAGCTTTACACGGCAGCTGGTTGGGCCGAAGGTCACTTTGGCCTTGCTTTTCTGCAGCCGGCGCACAGAGAGGAGGTTAGCGGACAAACCTTCAACCAGCAGTACATTCCCCAGCCCCACAAGGCCCCCATTGGCTCCCATTACCTTAGCATTCCCAACACCAATCACAGGGAGCAAAGCACCTGAATCGGCAGCCACAAACTTGATCTTCCCAGGGGGCTTTACCTCGTCAAGCAAATCTGCCCGTGGGGTCATGTGACTTGTGCAACCTGAATCTATCACCCAGTGAGTGAGGGGGTGCATCAAAACCTTCCCAACTGAGCCCACATCACCCTCACTCCCTTTCACATCCTCAACCATGAGGAACATCCCAGGGTTGGCTTTACCTTGTGCACCATCACCTTGTGCACCTGAACCTTGCACAGCGCCACCTCGTGCACGTTCACCACTTGGCGGCTTCATGCCTGGGGGCGCCCATCCCTCAGGCCGGCTGAAACACTTGAACCAAGGGTGTCCAGCCTTCTTGCAGTACCAGCACGCACCCTCCATTCGGGTGCTCCCCCTGCCACCAGAGCTCCCATGCCCCTCATTGTAGTCACCTCGGCCTCTCCCTCTGCCAAAGCCTCTCCCACGGCCTCGGCCTCTCCCTCCCCCTCTTCCTCTGCTGCCTCCTGCAGCTCCATACCCCTCAGCAGTTTTGTTGGCAGCACCACCACCCGTGTGGCGCCTGCGGAAGTCCTCCTGCAGAATCTGCTGCCGTAGCCACTCAGGTGTCCACTGGTCCTGCTGAGTGTTGAGGGTGGGGATGAGGTTGTCCCATGAGTTGTCGAGCACCGAGATAATCTTGGTGCACTGCTGCATCTGCGACACATTGCTGCCCGCCGCTGCCATCCTTGCATAGGTGTCCTTGATCTTGTCAAGGACCGGCTTCACATCATCGCCCGGTCGCATGGAGAGGGCAGCCAGCTCCTTCTCCAACACAATCACCATCGGCAGCGTGTTGGGCTGAATCACGTCGCGCAGTAGCTTCCACGCCTTTGGTCCGGAATCATCCAACTCCACCGAATCCTTGATGTGTTGGAACATGTCGTTGTTGACCGATTGAAGGATTAGGTCGTACAGCACCGCGCTTTTCTCAATCCACCGATCGCGGGCGTCGCCTTCCTCCGGCATCTTCTCTTCTCCCATCGCAAGTTTCAGCAGCTTGTAGCGCTTGAATGCACTCCGCATCCGCCCGCTCCATTCCTCATAGTTTGAGCCATCCAATGCCTCGATCTTGGATGGTGGCGGCTCATTCCTCTTCTCAGCTGCATCTCCACTCCCTTGATTCATCTCCTCTGCTCCCAATCAGAGGTTTCAGCTCCCCCTTTTGCTGGTCACAATGTAGATCCACACAATCTTCACAAGTGTCGGCGCCAACGAAATTTCGGCAGAGTTTCCCCTTAGCGGAAGTCACATCCAACCTCCAGAACTCCACTTAGGCACGCCCACAGGCCATGGTGGGTCTAGGAGGGTCTTCACACTTCAGTAGACTCTCCACAAAGTCCTTAATAAGCTCTGATACCACTTGTTAGAGACTAAGGACGGAGTCTATGAAGATTAGGAGCCAAAATATCTCAACATCGTTGGGCCTAGTTTCTGAACAGAAAAGTCGAGTTACTTCAGATATCTGCTCAAGCCAAATAACGTTCACACGCACACACAAACACTCAGAAAATCCAAACAACACCAAACACAAATTCTTGCACACGCTCACACCACGCATGCAACACACGAATATATGATGGGAGACAGACAGACGTGAATGCAAATGATAGCATCACATAACAATGCAAGAGGCAGAAAGGCCCACGGAGCTCCTTCCGCAGGCGAACTAGGCCGCCCCGACGAAGCAGGGAAGTTGGCGAGGGCAGCGCGGCAAGCCTGGCGGCGGTGGAAGCGGAGGTGGGAGTCGGCGAAGGACGCCGACAAGGCAAAGTCAACTCGGGATGGCAGCCGAGGAGGTGGTGGTCGACGGCGTGAGTGCTGGGTCTGCGGAGTCCCTGACCACCTTTCCTTCAAGTGTCCCGACCGCGATGACAGCGACGACGACAACCACAAAGGGGGCCGCGGGAGGTCGGCCAACAGTCGTCGACGTCGGGAGGAGAAGCCGCGCAAGGAGAAGCAGTCGACCAAGTCGACGACGTCGGCGAAGGACGCCGACTCTTCCTCTGGCGTCAAGGGACGAGGCGACGGGTTGGCGTCATGGAGCCGACCGTTTCGCTAGCACCGGAGGCCGGTGAGGACTTCAAGGTGGTTGCGGTTGCCGTGCAGGCGAACCCGACGGTGGTGCTGCTCGACAGTGGCTGCTCGCATCACCTGATGGGGACGAAGGAGGCCTTCGTCAACATGGAGCCGAGCGGCAACGTGAAGCACGTGCGCGGCTTCAATGGGGCGCTGCAGGTCGTCCAGGGCCGCGGCACCGTCGCCTTGCAAGGGCAGGCCGAGAAGCAGGTCCTCATCCCCGACGTGCTCTACGTCCCGGGCGTGTAGGCAAACCTGCTGTCAGCCGGCCAGCTGAAGGACAGCGGCGTGAAGCTGCATGACGACGGGGGCGAGATGCTGCTCGTCTCGGCTGCGGGGGACGTGCTTGGTCGGGCCAAGTACACCGGCCGGGTCCTCTGCATCGACCTTCACCCTTGCTCGACGAAATCGGCGTCGGCGCCGACTGAGTTGGTGGCTCTGTGGGCAATCTTCTCGGCGACAAAGTCGACGCCGGACAGGTGGCACGCGAGGCTTGCGCACGTCGGTGTCGACACCATCACGAGCTCGGCGAAGCACGAAGTCGCCACCGGTCTGGACATCAAGCCGTCGACCGGGGCCGACTTGCCGTGCGTCTCCTTCGTCGGCAAGAAGTTGGCGCGGCACACCTTCCCCGACAAAGGCTCGGACGCCGATGAGCCCCTGGCTGTCGTGCACATCGACCTGTGCGAGCCGTTCCGGGTGGCTGCCAAGGACGGTAGCCTGCATTTCTTGCTGCTGAAGGACCGCAAGACCCGCCGCGTGTCGGTGAGGCCGATCGCCAAGAAGTCCGACGTGCTGCGGGAGTTCGAGAAGTGGCTGCTGGTGGCGGGGCGACGGACGAAGAAATCGGTGCTGATGCTCCGCTCAGACCGCGGAGGGGAGTTCCTCGGGAAGGAGTTCACCGCCTTCGTCGACGGCAAGGGCATCGTCCATGACTTGACCTGCTCGTACACTCCGCAACAAATGGCGTTGCAGAGCGGGAGCCAAACAGGTTCATGGCGAATGGCCAGAACCTGGTTGGAATTGTTGACTGCTTCATGAGGGCTCTCATCCTCGTGGCAAGGCTCATATTTGTCCTTTCTGCTACGCCTTGCTGTTCGTGTGCGTATGGCAGGGACACCAGGTGTTCGATCCCCTTCTTGGCAAAGAACTCCTTGAACTCGTTGGAGAGGAAATCCAGGCCTTTGCCCGTCTGGAAGCTAGCTTCAGCCCTGATTGTCGCTCGGCTCGCTTCATCCAGAACACGAAGCAGTCGAAGTCGCGTGAGCAGCAGTTGATGTTCGCGGCCCAAACGTACCGTGTGCTTGCGTCGATGAAGGTCTTCGTATCGTATTCATCATCGAGCCCGCCGTGACTTAAAATCATGAAGTCGCTGTAGACCTTGTCGAGGGGTTTGTATCTCTCGTAGCCCGGGAGGTATGTCTGGGAAGGGCTGATGAGAAAGCGAGGCAGTGGGACAGGTGAGGCAAGGTGGGTCATCTAAGGTTGCGCAACATGTGTTGCCGTTAGGTAAGAGGAGCACGTTCTCGTCGATGACGTTGGCTTTGATTGAGTTGTTGCGTGTGAGGGATGTCTGAGCCGTTGGTGCCGAATCTCGGGAGTAGCGCGATATCCGACCGTGCGAAGATAATAATGATTTCTCCGTGCCTCTTCTTGTTTTGCCGTCGCAGGTCCCTTGTCGGTGGCGGAGCGTATGTCTGCTGTGAAGGCTTCAGTGGCGGCGATGTGAAGATCGTTTTCGGTGACGCCGATGATGTCGTCTGTGTCGGCGACATGGATTGAGTCATCGGGGACTGGTAGCGGCTGCTGAGGCGTGTCAGGCCATTCAAAGGCTGGGAGTCCTTCCATTGGAATACGATGTTATAGGTACTAATCTCCGGAGATGGACAGATGATGAAGGCCTTCTTTTGGTGGCGGCAGCTCCTCGGTAGGTGCAAGTAATTCAGTTGCTTCTGCTTCTCCGAAATCAAATGTCATGCCTTCTGACTCTTCTTCCTATGGTGTTGGTTCGTAGAGAGCCTCACGAAGAGGAGGACCACCCCAGCCGGTACCGCGTGTTGCCCAGTAGGGGTCTGCTTCTGCTACAGCTTCGGGAGGCAACGCGGGTGTTCCCCAACCGCCTTGATAAGCAGTAGTGGCTTGGGCTGCGGGAGGAGGCGCGGGAGGAGGCACTTGCATGCGTCATCCGCCTTCAGAAGGGACTTAGGGGGGAGGCGCCAACGTGCCCCATCTGCCTTCGTCGACATTGGTGCCCCATCCAGTGGCGGCGACGGTTCCTTCATTACTCCAGGGGTTTCTCCATCCTCCAATCTCATCTTGTGGTGATGTCGGCTTCTCTTGTAATGCACCACTGTGTGCTTCTTCTTCCATTGTCTCAGGTTCAGTGTCGCCAGGAGCGGAAGTTGAGGCGGCAGGGACGCCGAGTGTGTGACAGAGTCCGTCAGGTCCAGGATGCTTAAGATCCGTTTCTTCCAGATGCGTCCATGTCGGAGGTGACGGGGACGTGGTCGTCTTCAGTAGGAGCACTCGGTCAATCCTTATGAAGAAGACTTTTCTTTTAAAGGATTCTGTTTTTTTTATTTAACACGCCAGCGTTCATCCTGAGCCAGGATCAAACTCTCCATGAGAGGTGACGGGGACGTGGTCGTCTTCAGTAGGAGCACTTGGTCAGAGTCACCATCGTTGGATTGTGATTCGAAGTTGAGGACGATATGTTTGCACTTGGTCCTAGGACCAGGCCCATACGTTTGCACTTGGCCCTAGGACCAGGCCCATACGTTTGCGCTTGGTCCTAGTACAAGGCCCATATGTTTGCGCTTGGTCCTAGGACCGGGCCCATACGTTTGCACTTTGTCCTTGGACCATGCCCATACGTTTGCACTTGGTCCTCGGACCAGGCCCATACATTTGCACTTGGTCCTAGGACCAGGCCCATACGTTTGCACTTGGTCATAGGACCATGCCCATACGTTTGCGACTGGTCGTAGGTCCAAGCCCATACGTATGCACTTGGTCCTAGGACCAGGCCCATAAGTTTGTGCATGGTCCTAGGACCAGGCCCAAACGTTTGCAATTGGTCCTAGGACCAGGCCCATACGTTTGCGATTGGTCCTAAAACCATGCCCATACGTTTGCACTTGGTCCTAGGACCAGGCCCATACGTTTTCACTGCGGAGATAACTCGTACAACGGGAGCTAGTCCACGGGTAGGCACGGTGTAGGAGTGATCGTAGCGTTCGTTCCTTATTCGTTCACTTGTGCTCACTCTACTTGCGCATTCACAGGGTAAGTTGGCAAGAGTTTCACTAGCAAAAGTTCACAACAATGGTAAGAATAACATTGGCCACAATGACTACATCAGATGCTAGCATGCAAGCAGGTCGACTGTCAGCGCAGCACGGTCGACCGCGTTCCAGTGCTGCATGGTCGACCGCGCTCCAGCAGTGCAAAGTCGCGGTCTGCCAGCGCTGCAAGTCGACAGCTTGCCAACGGTGCAGTAAGGCGGCTGCACAGCGTTGCACCCGTAGGACAGCTGCGCACCCACTTCGCAGGTGCTCGCAGATGATTGGTCTGCTGTGCCTCGTCACCTGCACAGCGCAGACACCAGATCGTCCTCGTGCTGACGACCGCACCTGATCAGCCACGTCGACCTCGGTATACCACCACCGAGGTCGGCTTCGCCACAACCACCTGGGCGACTGTCGCGCTCCTCCACTGAACCTCGTCGCCCGGGTAACCTGGTCGACAGGGCAACCACGTTGACCAGCTGCTTCTCCTCGTGCCCGTCGACCACCACCAATCGACCACACCAAGTCGACCACACCCCTGGTCGACCAGCTCCAGGTCGACCAGCCCAGCTGTCAGCCGACCACACCCAGGTCGGCGTCATCAAGTCGATGCCCTCCAGGTCGACCATGCCTGGTTGACCTCCCAAGGTAGGCGCCCTCCTAAGTCGGCGCCCCACCCAGGTCGCCGTGCCCCCACGTCAACCACGGTTGAAGTCGGCCGCCGGCTCCCCAAAGTCGGCGGCTCTGCAGTGGCCCCGTGCAGGTCGGCCAACCCGTCGACCAGCTCGCCCAAGTCGGCGTTGCCCACTGCTGCAGGTCGGCTGCACCTCCCGCACACCTGACCACGAAGTCGGCTCCGCCCAAGCGAGGACGGGGCCAACACACAACTCCCGTTGACATGCTGTCGCGGAAGTTCACCGACCATGAGGGCAAAGATATTCCGAGACAGCAAGGGTTAATCGACGTAAGGCCATGTCAGTTGAAAGGGGGGATCCGACTATACTGGAGCAGCCTCAAGCGAGGGAATGCGTGGAGAGGTGACGCGGAGGGGTGTGCAATGGTGATGGGAGCTGCACTGTACATACTTGTACTATACTGAGTCACGAGCGGGGGTGGGCTTGAGCATGAAGGGTTGGGTGTATGGTTTGCGTGTTTTCTTTCGTGTGCTTGCAATAATCCTTGCTGCAGGGCGGAAGCTACCAACGAGTATAAGAGCACCAAGTTCAACAGCTGGCAGAGGTTGCACAGGAGCATGCGGGCCAGCTTGACAGCTGGTCAAACACCCCAACTGGAGCCCATGCAGCTACAAGACGCCGTTGGCATGTACATAGCACTCGGTAGCTCGAGCCTCGTTAGAATGTGATGGCTGCTTGTCGTTTCCTGCTGAAGCATAGGTGCTAGGGTTGGTGCTCATCTTTTATATAGGCCCTATGAACTCTAGTGGCAAGTGCTTCGTTGTATGTTTTCTGCTTTTACAATGTAATCTCGTTAAACCAACCACGAGCATCATAGCATAGGCGGAAGCCATAAGTCGGCAGTATGTGGGTTAGTGGGGTTTCTTGACATACAACGAAGGAAATCTCACGACTAGATAGGATAGAGAGTGTATGCAGCTCCGTTCGGGTGGACGGTACGACTTACCACCAGAAGCTACGGTCATGGCGACGCCGGGCTGGCGGGCAGGAGAAGCTGGAGGAATGGGAGAAAGCACGCTCGACGCGGGATCCGTAAGCCATGCCGTAACCTACATGGCGCCTCATCGGAGGCACAGTATGGGTGACCTGCCGAGCGGAATCCTGGGCGCGCAAGAGAGTGCAAGGGGACGACCGTCGGCAGAATTGGCCGGAGTGGCACTGCTGAACATGGAGAACGAAGGAGGCGATGTCGCGGACACGGAGCTGCTCCAGCAGACTCGCCGGCTGTCGCTTTCGGAGCATCACGGCACAGAAGTGATGCGGGCGCCAGTGCGCTACGCCGCGTTGCCCAAGATCGAGGTACCCGAGCGGTTTGCGGGCACTCCGGGGGTGGGCAGCACTCTAAAGAACTACATGATGCAGATCCGCAACGCCCAGTACCGGTGGATGAAGGATGGATTGGAGCCCGAAGATTTCTTCCGAGGATTGTCCAACACCGTGACAGGAGAGGCGGAAACCGCGTACGGCATGGAGCTCGAACGAATGCTGGGAGAATCGACGCAGGCGGTGGGCGTGACGTGGGAGGTGGTCCCGCAGTTCTTCGCGACGCTACGCCGGCACTTCCCAGTGCAGACGCCGGAACGGATGAGGGAGTTCGCCTCCTTTCGCCGCAAACCGGGGGAGTCGCTGCTAGCGAGCTACGGCAGGCTACGCGGGCTCGCCTCGGACATAGAGTGCAGAGATGAGTGGAGGCTAGTGACGAAATTCCTCACCAGTCTGGAGGAACGGGTGGCAAGAGAGGTGCGCGGGAGAATCTTCGAGATGGTGCCAGCGGCGACGCTCGAGCTAGCGTATGAATTGGCGAAGAAGCATGAGCTGGGGCTGCGTCTCTATGAGATGGAAAGAGGCAAGACGCCTGCTGAAGATCGATGCCGGCCAGCGTGGACGGCGGTCTCGGCGGGGGACCCGGGTGTCAGACAGAGAGGACGCGAGGCAGAGACACGGAGGTGCCACTGGTGCGGTATGGAAGGACATCTGCAGCGAGATTGCACTCGCCAGCCGACCTGCGACCATTGCAAGAAGGAAGGGCACATGAGGCGAGAGTGCCCTGAAGTCCCAAGCTGCGAGAATTGCGGGAGACGGGGACACCGTACCCAGGACTGCTACAGCAGGCGGCCGGGATCGGCAGGGCCTAAGAGCAAGGAGGAGCTAGAGATCCAGCTGCGCCAGCTGCAGGCGAGGATCCGAGAAATGGAAGGTGGGGCGCAGAAGGAGGCCGCGATGCTGGCAAAAGGAGAGGACGAAGGGGAAGGTAGTGAGGCGGAATTCGTGCTGATGGTGGGAGCGCCCCGACAGACTGAAGAGATATGGCCGCGCAGCGACGAACGGGGCCAGATCGAGCCCCCCCACGAGAGGAGTGCGGAGGTTTCGAGGCTACGCGGCAGAGCCACAACATGAGATGACATCGGAGAGACATCCCAGGGAAAGGATGGTCTGCCAGCCGTCTTGACCATAGAAAAAGGAGGGATCACGGTGGGAGGAGTGACAGTGGCGCATGCCATCATTGATACGGGGGCCCACCATATCCTGCTGGGTAAGGGGCTGGCGCAGAAGCTCGAGCTGGATCAGCCGAACAGGCTGACGGACAGAGGGATTCTCGTGATGACCGCGGAAGGTGGGGAGCCCAAGTGGATGCCCAGCACCAGGATGCCGGTGGAGGTGATTCTGCAACCAGGGACGAAGGACGAGTGCCGCATCAGGGTGCGATGCGGAGTGACCCCGTCAGAGGACTATGATCTGCTCATAGGCATGGAGTTGCTCTACCGCATCGGCGCCACGATCTGCACATGGCAGGAGAAGGTGCTCTACCGAGCACAGTTGGCGAGATGACAACCCATTGGGCACTCTACCGGTGCACTTCGTGAAGAGGGAACCGCGGGAGGCGTTCAGCGCAAGGATGGCGGAGATGGAGGTCCAGCTGGAAGATTGGTCCTGGAAGCAGTATGTACTGGAGAGGGAGACAAGAAAAGCAGATGAGGAACGGAGCCCTCGCCCGTTCATGCTACCCCCGCGCCTCACGGACCTCGAGAGGCTGCAGCAGCCTTTGACTGTGGTGGAGCTCTTCGGCGGTATAGGCACAGGCCTGGCGGCGGCTCTGAAGGCGGGGTGCAAGGTGAAGAAATGGGTGCTGGTGGAATTAGACCCAGTGGTCCACCGCATGGCGATGCATCACGCTAGGAGGCTGCGAGCGCTGTACCCTTCGCAGATGATGAGCGGGGTGGAGACGGAGGCCGAAGAAGAAATGATACATGACATACGGGAAGTATCCTAGGCGGATGTCAAACGCTGGGGGCGAGTGGACCTTCTGGTGGCAGGATGGGAGTGCCAAGGGGTCTCGAGGGCAGGGCTGGGCCTTGAAGACCCTCAGTCGGTGCTGTTTTTGGAGCTGCTACGCGTGATGAAGCTGATTTACCAACAACACGGGGAGTACCTCTATATCCTGGAGAATCCTGATTTCTCCACTGATTGCAGGGAGCCGGTGCGTCGGATGCTGGAAGTGGTGGCTGCGGAGTTGGGGGCAAGAGTGGCATGGGATGCGGTGCAACAAGGGTCATACTCGCACCGAGTGAGGCGCTACTGGCAGAACGGCGTATCAGAAGGGAAGCTGAGGATGGAGCTGATCCAGACCGAAAGACCACAGCCCCGCCTAGTAGAGGACATCCTGGAGCCGCACTGCATGCCAACTCCAGTGCTAAAACCAGATCACCCGAGCCAGTTCCAATGCAACGAGCATGGGCTGCCGAGGGAGGCATGGCCCACGTTGGTGGCGCGTCCAGAGGCACATGGCTTCATCTGAAGCGAAGGTCTGCCAGGGCCTGGCATAGTCTACGATCGTGTGTCGTGCAAGTGGGAGGAACTCTCGGCGAAGGAACGAGAGCTAGCAATGGGGTTCGTGCCGGGAGCTACGGCAGCACCGGGAGTGGAGGAAGCTCAGAGGAGGGAGGCTCTCGGCAGAGCCATGGATGCAGAGTCCATGCACTGGCTGGTGCATGTCATACAGATGCACCTGGCCGCCAAACAGCTGGAGATGGAAGCGGAGGTGGGAGGACCAGGCAACGACACCGAGGATAAAGTGGCGGCAAGTCAGAAGAGGGCGGAGCAGTACCTGTTGGAGATGCAAGTGGAAAAGCAGCAGCAGCGCGAGCGGGGGTGGGCGATAATGACAAGAGAGGTGGGACCGGATGGAGAAGTGGTGGAGGCGGAAAGCTGGATCGACCCACCCACGGTGCCAGGAGAAGAAGGGACAGGCCAGCCGGAGAGGAACGAGCAGCCGGTGCCAGAAGGAGGCGGAGAGCAAGCAGCAGAGCCAAGGGAGGCGCAGCAGCACCCAGTCACACCCGTCGGACAAGGAGCCACCACAGAAGTGCATTGGGAGATGTGGCGAAGGGATGCAGGGCGAGCTGAAGGAACAAATGTGGGTGATCCTAAAGGACAACAGGCAAGCGTTCGCCTTCACCCTGCTCGAACTTGGAAAGTACACGGGAAGAGAGCTGGAGATCAAGCCCACTGAAGAGATCCCCGTGTACCAGCGTAAGCGAAGGATGAGCCCCGGGGACTTGGAAATGTGCCAGGAGAAGTGCTGCGAGCTGCTGGAGGTGGGACTCATCAGGCCCTCAGAGTCAGAGTATGCAGCCGCCACGGTGGTGGCAGCGAGGAAGGAGATCACGGGAGGAATCTTGTCCCGCCGCATGTGCGGTGATTATCGGGACCTGAACAAGCTGACACTGCCAGACCGATATCCCATGCCGACCCCTGAGGAGATTTTTGACAAACTACAAGGAGTGCGAGTGTTCAGCACCTTGGACCTCCACCAAGGGTTCAATCAGATCAGGATAGCCGCAGCGGATGTGAGGAAGACGGCGTTTCACGGGCCAGCTGGTCTCTACGTGTGGTTGTTCATGCCCTTTTGGTTGAAGAATGCATCCGCGGTTTTTCAGAGGGCAATGGATCAGGTATTGCGCGGTCTGCAGCATTGTGCGGCGTGTTACATCGACGACGTGGTGGTGTACAGTGGGTCAGCAGAGCAGCATGTGGTGGACGTGAAGCGGGTGCTGGAGGCCATTCGGGGGGCAGGCCTCACGTGCCACCCCAAGAAATGCCGGTTCGGGTCCCTGACGGTGCAGTACCTGGGATTTGAGGTCAGCGGGGGGCAGATGACGATTCAGCAAGCGAAGGTCGCGGTGCTGGACAAGCTGGCGGTGCCAGAGAGTCGCACCACGCTGCGAGCCAACCTCGGCTTCCTGAATTACTACAGGAAATTCGTACCTAACTTCAGCAAGCGGGTGGCCTGTCTGAATCAACTGCTAAGGGAGGACGTGGCCTGGAAGTGGGGAGAAACGGAGCAGGGGGCACTCCGGGAGCTGCTGGACTGGTGCTACAGCTGCCAAAGCCGGATGGTAGGTTCACCCTGTATACCGACTGGAGCAGCGCAGGCATGGGAGCGGTGTTATGCCAGCAGACAGAGATGGGAGAGAGGGTGGTGGCCTTTGCCAACCGCAGCTGCAACGCGGCCGAGACGAACTACAGCTCGTATGAGGGAGAGGGGCTGGCGGCGGTGTGGGCAGTCACTCATTTCCACGTGTACCTGCAGGGGCGCGAGTTTACACTGGTCACGGACCACCAGCCCCTCCTCTGGCTCATGACGAACCACAGTCTGACAGGGAGGAACGCACGTTGGGCAATGCGGTTGCAGGAGTTCGACTTCGTCATCAAACACCGCCCAGGGCGCACCTTGCAGCATGTGGACGGATTGTCAGGCAACCCCCCCTCAGAGGAACCGGAGGCGTGCCTGGTGGCGCTGGCGCGAGAAGTGGAAAGGCAGGCGGGGATGCAGCCAGAAGCAAGGGGCACGCCGGATGTGTGGACAGACCCAGAGACGCTACGCTGGCTCAGGGGCGAGACCGAGGCGGAGGAAGAGGTGTCAGAGCGGGCGCGCGCCAGAGGACAGCACTATAGGTGGTACGCAGGGCAGGTGCAGCTCCGGACTCGGGAAGGATGGAAGCTGGTTCCAGCACCGGCGGAGAGGGAAGGCATCATCAGGAGGGTCCATGCTCAGCTGGGACACTACGGGCACGTCAGGACCACCCAGCTGGTCAACACCGGCTGGTGGTGGGCGGGAATGGCGAGGCAGATCCGTGAGTACGTGGCGCAATGCGAAGCGTGCGACAGGAACCCAGCCCAACTGGAGCGGGGTCAACAAGAGCTGTAGTCACTGCCCATCCGAGGGCTGGGATTCCGATGGTCACTTGACATGGCAGGAGAGTTACCCATCACCCGCCGAGGAAAGAAGTACATCCTCGTCATGATCGAACACGTAAGCAAGTGGGTGGAGGTGCGCGCGCTCAGCAGCAAGAGCGCAGCCTTGGTGACAGAGGCGTTCACAGAGTAGGTGCTCACCAGGATGGGGGCATGTGGCGAGGTCCTCACTGATCAGGGAACGGAGTTCCGAGGAGAGTTCGATACTGCCTTGACGGCAATTGGGATCACACACAGGAGGACCTCGCGCTACCACCCCCAAGCAGATGGTCTCACTGAGCGCATGGTGCAGACGCTGAAGCGAGGCCTACGTGCTTACGGAGAGGCACATCAGCGTACCTGGGATATGGATCTGCACTGGTTGGCGGCTGGGTACCGCTTCAGCAAGCAGGCGGCTCTGAGGGATGTCTCCCCCTACTATCTGCTGTATGGGCGAGACCCCATTCTGCCGGTGGGAGCGCCGCGGGTGCTGACAGAAGTGGTGACAGCTGGGGCTCCAGAACTATGGGCAGCGCTGGCCAAGGTGAGGGGAGATTACCTACGCTCCCTCTTGACTTCGGCCCTTGAGAATCTGCACGTGGCCCAGCTGCGGGATGCACAGCGATATCAGCAGAGGCTAGGTGGCGGCCGGCCACCAAGGGAGGCGCAGCCGCAGGAGGGCCAAGAGGTGTACCGCTGCACTGCACGTCAGAACGTGCTGGACCGGGGGCTCAGCGAAGAACGCTGGCGAGTGGTGGAGGCGAGGGAATCAGGCGTGGAGTGGGAAAACCAGCAGGGCAGGCGAGTGAGGGACCATGTCACCAACACAGCAAGGGCACGCACCAGGAGTGCTGGAAGTCTGGAGCAGGGCGAGCAGGAGCCTTAGCCAGCTCCAGAGGGGGCAAGTGGGTATATAGTCTCAGCTGCTTAAGGAGAGCATGAGCAACCAAGAAGAAAGAGAGCAGAGCTAGTCACAAGGCCAATGAGGGTAAGAGTCAGGAGCATGAGCAGGCCAGGGACCAGTGGGGCAAGGCGACAGAAGGAGAAGGAGGCAGGGGAGGAGAGGGAGGAGGTAAGGCAGTGAGTTTTCCGACAGCTGTCGCGGAAGTTCACCCACCATGAGGGCGAATTACTTTCCGATACAGCAAGGGTTAATCGACGTAAGGCCATGTCAGTTGAAAAGGGGGGTCTGACTATACTAGAGCAGCCTCAAGCGAGAGAATGCTTGGAGAGGTGACGCGGAGGGGTGTGCAGCGGTGGCGGGAGCTGCACTGTACATACTTGTACTATACCGAGTCACGAGCGGGGGTGTGCTTGAGCATGAAGGGTTGGGTGTATGGTTTGCGTGTTTTCTTTCGTGTGCTTGCAATAATCCTTGCTGCAGGGCAGAAGCTACCAACGAGTACAAGAGCACCAAGTTCGACAGCTGGCAGAGGTTGCACAGGAGCATGCGGGCCAGCTTGACAGCTGGTCAAACACCCCAACTGGAGCCCATGCAGCTACAAGCCGCCGTTGGCATGTACATAGCACCCGGTAGCTCGAGCCTCGTTAGAATGTGATGGCTGCTTGTCGTTTCCTGCTGAAGCATAGGTGCTAGGGTTTGTGCTCATCTTGTACATAGGCCCCATGAACTCTAGTGGCAAGTGCTTCGTTGTATGTTTTCTGCTTTTACAATGTAATCTCGTTAAACCAACCACGAGCATCATAGCATAGGCGGAAGCCATAAGTCGGCAGTATGTGGGTTAGTGGGGTTTCTTGAGTGGGTATACAGTCTCAGCTGCTTAAGGAGAGCATAAGCAACCAAGAAGAAAGAGAGCAGAGCTAGTCACAAGGCCAAAGTCAGGAGCATGAGCAGGCCGGGGACCAGTGGGGCAAGGCGGCAGAAGGAGAAGGAGGCAAGGGAGGAGAGGGAGGAGGTAAGGCAGTGAGTTTTCCGACAATGCACTTGGTCCTAGGACCAGGCCCATTAATTTGCACTTCGTCCTAGGACCAGGCCCATACGTTTGCACTTGGTTCTAGGACCAGGCCCATACGTTTGCAATTGGTTCTACGACCAGGCCCATGCAATTGCGCTTGGTCCTAGGACCAGACCCATACGTTTGCACTTGGTCATAGGACCATGCCCATACGTTTGCGACTGGTCCAAGCCCATACGTATGCACTTGGTCCTAGGACCAGGCCCAAACGTTTGCAATTGGTCCTGGGACGATGCCCATACGTTTGCGCTCGGTCATATGACCAGGCCCATATGTTTGCACTTGGTCCTAGGACCAGGCCCATATGTTTGCACTTGGTCCTAGGACCAGGCCCATTAATTTGCACTTCGTCCTAGGACCAGGCCCATACGTTTGCACTTGGTTCTAGGACCAGGCCCATACGTTTGCAATTGGTTCTACGACCAGGCCCATGCAATTGCGCTTGGTCCTAGGACCAGACCCATACGTTTGCACTTGGTCATAGGACCATGCCCATACGTTTGCGACTGGTCCAAGCCCATACGTATGCACTTGGTCCTAGGACCAGGCCCAAACGTTTGCAATTGGTCCTGGGACCATGCCCATACGTTTGCGCTCGGTCATAGGACCAGGCCCATACGTTTGCACTTGGTCCTAGGACCAGGCCCATACGTTTGCACTTGGTCCTAGGAACATGCCCATACATTTGTGCTTGGTCCTAGGATAGACTCTGTCTTTGTCTACTGCCTTCCCAATGTAGGTCTTTTTGTATAACAACTCGATTCTCATCGTCTCGCAGTTGGTTCGTATCTCAACTCCGCACTTCATGAGGTGTGCTGCAGAGAGGAGATTGAATTGGAGGTTTTTTACGACCAGGACATCACCAGCATTCTGACTGCAGAAGAACTTCTCCGATCTCGTAAGCTTGAAGATTGCTATTGTTCGCGACAGTTATTTTGCATGGATAATTCTATCTCCTTTTGTTAACGATGAATGTTGTTGATCCGACCATGTGTTGCCCACAACAGCTATCCAGGTACCACTTGTTGATCTTGTCGCGGGTACGTCGGGCGATACTGGCGATTCTAGGTGTAACGAGGCGGTCGAGGTCGGCATTTTAACGAGAGAGGTCGTTCTCGTGAGTGGCGGCGAATCCGGGAGGAAACTTGGGAGTGCTTGGAGGCAGCTCCTGGTGAGTTAGGCGAAGTTGTTGGTCTGTTGCTCCAAAGTCCGATAGTAGGATCGTTGTTCCGACTTGGCTTGATGTGCTCGATTGGTCCAATTGTTGAGAAGTGAACGCCATCGTAGTAGCGAAAGCGTCTGCGACGTGTCATGCAGTTTAAGATTGTACCTTTCTCTTTGTCCTTGGCAGAAATGCGCGGAGGGGTGGACGAAGTGCTCGCGACGGCGGGAGGTGCACTCGTCTTCATGGTTGGAGGTGCGACTGTTGGTGTTGGAGAGCGAGACGAAGGGAGCTGCTGATGACTGGGTGAGTCTTCGTTGCGTGTTTTGTTGGCAGTTTGCGTTTGGAGCAGCGATCTGTTGTGTGCCCCAGCTTCTTGCAGTATTTGCAGAAATAGGCCTTCTTGTCTCGCGACTTTCCTTCAGATGCGCTCGCGTAAAATACTAATTCATCTCTTTTGCCGCTTCTCTCGTTGTACATGTCAATCTCGTGTTGCTCAGCGAGGAGTGTGGCGCAGAGGGAACCTTCGGAGATGGCTCCTTGGGCGCGGAGCAACGACTTGCATTGGCGCCACTCTGGTCCTAGTCCAGAAAGGACTATGGTGACGAACATGTAATCAGGGAAGTTTCCGCCACACTTCTTAAACTGGTCCAGCGATTTCTGGAGACTTGTTGTAGAAGAGATTCTTCTCATGGAGGGTGCCTTCGGTCGGAAAGGTGAGAGTCCCGTCGTAGTACATCCAGATTTCTGCATTTGTCGCGAGGAGTTCAAACTCGAAGCTCCACGAGTAGAAGAATCGGATTGATTTCCTTGTCATCAAAGAGCGTTGATGTCTGCAGCTTTGATGTCGTGAGGAATTTGTTTTGTAGAGATGTTAATACTTCTGAATGTGCACGATGATTGTCTTGTGCAGGTGCAGAAGCTTGACGGTTGTCAAATGTGAAGGACCTTTCAGAGTTGACCGTCAGTCTGCTCTGGTTCTGATGATTCTCTAGAGCACTGATGTGTGCGATGAGCTGCTCAACGACATTCGCGTTGGCGGGTGTCAAACTTATATGTTATAGCTTGTGTAGGCTGTAGTGGGGTAGCCCATATGGGGTACAACCCAATTAGGGTTTCCTACTTGTACCCACCTGCTTGCTAGTTCAATAATTCATTCCTGTTCATTCTTGTGACATGGTTTCAGAGCAGGTCCTAGCCTAGGACCGATCTCTTAGGGCCCACCGAGTAGCGCTACCCCACCCGTCGCGCCAGTGTGATCACGTCGTACTGCCCTGCCCTGCCCTGCCCTGCCCTGCCCTGCCCTGCCCTGCCCTGCCCTGCCCTGCCCTGCCCTGCGCCGCCCGCAGCAGCGCGCACTGCTTTGCTAGCGCGCCCCTGCTGCAGCGCGCCTTGCAGAGTCGCACACCACCTGCTGCAGCGCGCTCTGCCCTGCCCGCGCGTCGCGTCGCCTCGCGCGCCCTGCCCTCGCGCTGCCCGCGCCGTGCGCCGTGCCCTGCCCGCGCGCCGCGCCGACGCGCGCCCTGCCCTGCCCACGCGCCGCGCCGCCGCGCGCCCTGTCCTGCCCGCGCGCCGCGCCGCCGCGCGCCCTGCCCTGCCCGCGCGTCGCTCTGCCGCGTGCTCTGCCCTGCTCGCACGCCACGCCGCCGCGCTCCCTGCCCTGCCCGCGCGCCGCGCCGCCGCGAGCCCTGCCCTGCCCGCGCGCCGCGCCGCCGCGCGCCCTGCCCTGCCCGCGCGCCGCGCCGCCGCGCGCCCTGCCCTGCCCGCGCGCCGCGCCGCCACGCGCCCTGCCCTGCCCGCGCGCCGCGCCGCCGCGCGCCCTGCACTGAGCGCCGCGCCCTGCCCTGCCGCGCGCCCTGCACTGAGCGCCGCGCCCTGCCCTGCCGCGCGCCCTGCCCTGCCGTGCGCACCCTGCCCTACCGTGCGCCGTTCACTGCTGCACTGCTGCTAGCGTGCTGCTCTGCCTGACTGCTCTGCCTACTATGGCCACTCTAAACGTTCTCACCTTCGATTCGGAGGGCCGCCCGATAGAGTTCAACGCATGGCTAGACGATTTACAGCTGTTCCTGCTGACGGACTCTAAGGACGGTACCTTGCTGTTTGACGCCACAGCTGACAGTGCGACCCGCTCACAGTGGCTTACCCGTGACGCTGCTGCTCGCCTAGCCGTTCGCAACCACTTGCCGTTAGCCGAACGCGCCCACTTTGGCCAGCATAAGACAGCGAAAGCACTGTACGACGCTGTATTCGCTCGTTACTCCTCCCCGGCCACTGCTGCTCTAGGCCGCCTTCTCCTGCCCTACCTGTTCCCAGAGCTGTCCGCCTTTGCCACAGTAGCCGACCTAGTCACTCACCTCCGCACTAGTGACACTCGCTACCGTGCTGCTCTCCCCGCCGAGTTTCTCACCAAGAACCCCCCCCCCATGTACATCACGCTCTACTTCATAGTCACCCGCCTCCCAGACTCTCTCACTGCAGTCAGGGACCTCCTCCTAGCACTTGACCCCACCGACCTCACTGTCGACCTGCTCGAGAAGCACCTCCTCGCAGCTGAGACTAGCATAGTCGCTGTAGGCGCTTCTCGTGGCACTCCTCGCACCCCCTTCTTTGAGGGGTGTTCGCCCTCCCCCCTTCTCCCCTCAGTCGCCTCTGCTGCAGCTGTTGACTACCTTCGTGCTGAGGAGGTAGGAGCTGCGTCTGCCCCTAGTGGGAGGCGCCGCAGCGGCAGGGGAGGCAGGGGAGGTAGGGGCGGTGGGGGCGGCAGAGGTGGCGGCGGTGGTGGGGGCAGTGGAGGCGGTGGAGGGGGCGGCGGTGGCGGAGGGAGTGGTGGTGGGGGTGGAGGTGCAGGTGGCGGCGGTGGTGGCGGCAGTGGCGGTAGTGGGGGCGGCAGTGGTGGCGGCAGCGGTAGTGGAGGCGGTGGCAGTGGTGGCGGCCGGGGTGGTACCAGTCAGAGGGGAGGCCTTGGAGGTGGCCAGAGGCAGGAGCAGCGTCAGCCCCTTTCGTCTCAGGAGCTCCGTGAGTGGTTTACTCAGCGTGGGGCGGCTGGGGGTAGTGGTTCCTGCCCGTATGTCATTCGCACAGGTGACCGCACTGGTCAAACATGCGGAAGGCCTCACACTCAGCGCCGCTGCTTCTACCGCCTTACCGACGCCTTTCGTGCAGAGTTTCCTGATGCACCTGAGCTCCCCGACTGGGCGGAGCTGCTTAGGCAGAATGTTGATATCTTTGGTCTAGACTTTGATGCTATCCTATCTGCCATGTATGCATTGGCTGTTAGTGCTGAGGGTGACTGTTACCTGTGTGTGCCGCCCGACCCAGGTATAGAGTCTACTGCTCTAGGTGCTGGTGAGGCTGCTGCTCTAGGTGCTAGTGAGTCTGCTGCTCCAGGTGCTGGTGAGTCTGCTCTCTCTGGTACTGCGCCTGCTGAGGCCTTGCACACCTTCACACTTGACTCAGGTGCTTCCCGCTCCTTCTTTCACGACAGCACCACACTCACGCCGCTCAGTCGGCCAGTTGCAGTATCCCAGGCGGACCCCTCTGGGGGCCCCGTCCTTGCGCACTCCTCCACGGTCCTGCCGTGTCCGGCTGTTCCGACTGGCTCACTGTCAGGTCTCCACCTCCCCTCGTTCTCTACGAACTTGGTGAGTGGAGCTGACCTCCAGGATGAGTGGGTTGACCAGTTCACCCCTGGAGGTCAGCGTGTGACCCACTGTACGTGCTCCAGGACTGGTCGTCACCTTGCCACATTCACCCGAGCGCCTGACTCGAGTCTGTACACGCTGACTACTGTGTCCCCTCAGGTAGCTACGTCTGCATCTGCGTTTGCGTCAGGTCAGCTAGCGGCCCCCTGCTCGTGTCGCGCTTTGTCGCACCAGGCCGTCCTTTGGCACCACCGTCTTGGTCACCCCTTGGTGCAGCGCCTCCGTGGCATGCACCGACGTGTCCTTGTCTCTGGTCTTCCCAGGGTTCTCCCTCCCCTCCCACCCTCGCCTGCTCCTCCCTGTCTTCCCTGTGTCGAGGGGCGGCAGCGCGCCGCTCCTCACTCCTCCTCGTTTCCCCCGACGACTGCTCCCCTGCAGACCCTACACATGGACGTGTGGGGCCCAGCCCGCGTTCGTGGACAGGACCGCGAGCGGTACTTTTTGCTGGTCGTTGACGACTACACGCGTTACACCACGGTCTTCCCCTTGCGCACCAAGGGTGAGGTCCCTGATGTTTTGATCCCTTGGATCCGCACTGCCCGTCTCCAGCTCCGCGAGCGGTTCGGGACGGACTTTCCCATCCTGCGTCTGCACTCTGACAGAGGTGGTGAGTTTGCCTCTGACTTTCTGCGAGACTTTTGTCGTGGGAAGGGCATTCGCCAGACGTTCACGCTCCCGGCCTCACCGCAGCAGAATGGGATTGCTGAGCGCCGCCTTGGCTTAGTCATGGAGGTCGCTCGTACCTCCATGATCCATGCACCTGCCCCCCATTTTCTGTGGCCGTTTGCGGTCCAATACACTGCGCATCAGCTCAACCTCTGGCCCCGTGTCTCCTTGACGGAGACCTCGCCCACACTGCGTTGGACGGGGAAGGTTGGCGATGCGTCTGTGTTTCGGGTCTGGGGTTCTCGTGCCTTTGTCCGTGATACTACCGCGGACAAGCTCTCCGCCCGTGCTATTCCCTGCGTCTTCCTTGGCTGTGTCCCTGACGCGCCTGGCTGGCAGTTTTACCACCCCACCTCGCGCCGTGTCTTCCCCTCTCAGGACGTCACGTTCGACGAGTCGGTTCCCTTTTACCGTCTCTTCCCCTCCCGCACTGCCTCTCTCCCCCCCCCCCGGCCGCTCTTCCTTGCACCAGGTCCTCCTCCGGTAGACCCCCTTCCCCCTCGGGGTCCTGCTCCCTCAGGTGTGTCTCAGGTAGACGCTGTCGAGCCTGTCGAGGTAGCGGTTGACTCTGGTGCTGCTACTGGGGGTGGTGCTGCTGGGGGTGCTAAGCCTGAGCGTGTGGAGCCTGGGGGTGCTGAGCCTGGGGTTGCTGAGCCTGGGGGTTCTGAGCCTGGGGGTGCTGAGCCTGAGGGTGCGGAGCCTAGGGGTGCTGAGCCTGGAGGTGCTGAGCCTGAGGGTGCTGAGCCTGCGGTTGCTGAGACTGGGGGTGCTGAGACTACTGGAGTTCCTGCAGGTGCCTCGTCGCGGCGGGAGCCTCTCTCTCCACCGCAGCTGCGCGAGTGGTTTGCTCGCCGCTGGAGACTTCAGCGAGGTGCTGCTGGTGCTGGAGCTGCTGGGGGTGCTGCTGGAGCTGGAGCTGCTGGAGGTACTGCTGGTGCTGGGGCTACTGGAGGTGCTGCTGGAGTTGGAGCTGCTGGAGGTACTGGAGCTGCTGGAGGTACTGCTGGTGCTGGGGCTACTGGAGGTGCTGCTGGAGCTGGAGCTGCTGGAGGTACTGGAGGTGCTAGAGCCGCTGGTCCCGGAGGTGCTCGTACTGGAGGTACTGGAGCTACTGGGGCTGGTGGTGCTGCAGGAGTTGGAGCTGGAGGCGCTGGGGCTGTTACTGCTGGAGGTGGTGCTGGAGTTGGAGCTGCTTGAAATGCTAGAGCTGGTGGTGCTGCGGGAGTTGGAGCTGGAGACCCTGGAGCTGCGGGTACGGGTGATGTCTTTGCTGTTTCTGGAGGTGCTGCGCGGCCGCGGCCGTACTACGTTCCGCTCCTTCAGCAGGTTCTTGGCCTCCCGCCTTCTACTGGTCCTACTCCTCCCTTACTGAGTCCACCGCCTGACCAGTCGCAGTCGCAGTTACAGCCAGCCTCTCCACTGCGTGGTCCTTCTCCTAACTCTGGGCCGACTAGAGGTATTACGGAGCGTCGTGAGCCTGAGTCCCGTCCTGCGTCGCCCGAGTCTCGTCCTGCGTCACCTGTTCGCGCTGTTCGCACAGGTCGTCGTGTTCCGCGTCAGCGTCCTCCTGCTGTCCCCGGCACACACCTGATGGCACTTCGTCCTTCCACTGCTCCGCAGCGTGTCCCTCTGCCGTCTCCTCCTGCGTCCTCTCTTCCTGACGGTCCGGACCCGGAGTCTGACTCCCTTCGTGCTGCTAGTCCTACTGTTACGCGTCTCCTGGCCACTGTTGTTACTGACCCTTCGTTTGAGTCCACTGCTGCGTCTGCTCTAGTTGCTGAGCTTGTTGACTTTGCTGCCGCCTGTCGTCTAGACTACGCCGCTAGTCTTGTTGCTGAGTCTGAGTCTGAGTCTATCTGTCCTCCGTCCGTCGGGGGTGAGTGTGCTCTTGGCACGGACGTCCTTGAGGACAGACAGGAGGAGTTTGAGTGCTTTGCCTCTGCTTTACCTCATCTCGTGTCCATGCTGCTTGCACCTGAGGGAGACCCGGATGCACGAGACATCCCGACCCCGCGCTCTTACGCAGAGGCGATAAAGGGTCCCTACTCCTCTCAGTGGCAGACAGCCATGGACACAGAGATGGCTTCCTAGAAGTCCACAGGCACCTACGTCGACGAGGTTCCCCCGCCTGGGACGAACATCGTCAGTGGCATGTGGATTTTCAGGGTGAAGCGGCCGCCGGGTTCTCCGCCTGTCTTCAAGGCGCGTTACGTTGCACGAGGCTTCAGTCAGCGAGAGGGAGTTGACTTCTTCCAGACCTTCTCCCCTACCCCGAAGATGACCACTCTTCGGGTTCTGCTGCACGTCGCCGCTCAGCGTGACTACGAGCTTCACTCTCTTGACTTCAGCACTGCTTTCCTACAGGGCAGCCTGCACGAGGAGATCTGGCTGCGCCGCCCACCTGGCTTCACTGGGTCGTTTCCTGCTGGTACCCAGTGGAGCCTCCGGCGGCCAGTCTACGGTCTCCGCCAGGCGCCCCGTGAGTGGCACGACACACTGAGGACGACTCTTGCGGCTCTTGGGTTTGCTCCTTCTACTGCTGACCCTTCGCTGTTTCTACGCACCGACACCTCTCTGCCGCCGTTCTACGTTCTCGTGTACGTCGACGACTTGGTATTTGCTACTGCTGGCACTGAGGGACTCGCCCACGTGAAGTTGGAGCAGCAGAAGAGACACACGTGCACAGACCTGGGTGAGCTGAGCAGCTATCTTGGCTTGCGGAGCACCATTACCTTGACTCAGTCACACATGGTGCAGCAGGTCCTTCAGCGCTTCGGCTTCACGTACTCCTCGCCACAGCACACTCCTCTGCCTACTCGCCACTCGCTCTCAGCTCCACCTTCGGACGAGTCCGTAGAGCCGAGTGGTCCGTACCCAGATCTTGTGGGCTGCCTCATGTACCTGATGACCTGCACTCGACCTGACCTTGCCTACCCTCTTAGCATTTTGGCACGCTATGTCGCTCCTGGGAGACACCGGAAGGAGCACATGGATGCCGCTAAGAGGGTGTTGCGCTACTTGTGCAGTACGTCGGGCATAGGGCTCGTGCTTGGAGGACGGACTCGAGTTGTCCTCACTGGTCATGCAGACGCTTCCTGGGCTGACGACTTGGCTACGCAGCGGTCGTCACAGGGTTACACTTTCAGCCTTGGCTCTGGCTCTGTTTCGTGGCGGTCTACCCGCTCGTCCTCTGTTCTCAGCTCCAGTTGTGAGGCTGAGATCTACGCAGGGGCCATGGCTGCACAGGAGTTACGCTGGCTCACCTACCTGCTGACCGACCTGGGAGAGCCGCCTCGTTCTCCTCCAGTTCTGTACGTCGACAACAAGGCCATGATTGCCTTGTGTCAGGAGCACAAACTGGAGCACAGAACGAAGCACATCGCTCTGCGCTACTTCCTTGCTCGAGAGTTGCAGCAGCGTGGTCAGCTTTGTCTTGCCTACGTGGCCACTCGGGCCAACACTGCTGATATCTTCACCAAGGCACTTCAGCCTTGTGATCATCAGCGTTTCTGTACTGTTCTAGGCCTTGTGCCCACTTGGCCTCACTTGCTCACTTCTTGACTTTGCTTGTACTGTGATCTCTATACATATACCTGCATGCTATCACTTGCTAGGTTGTGATCACTGTATTGCTTGTTCTCTTTTATATAACTCTGCATGTGGACTGGCCTTGTGGCCATTTGCTTGTGCTCAGAATGCGTGGTGACGTCGTGATCCACCCTGAGCTTGCTTTGCTTTTCTTGACTGGTCTTGTGACCTCTTGTTCTCCCCCGCTTTGCCTATGGGGGTGTGTCAAACTTATATGCTATAGCTTGTGTAGGCTGTAGTGGGGTAGCCCATATGGGGTACAACCCAATTACGGTTTCCTACTTGTACCCACCTGCTTGCTAGTTCAATCATTCATTCCTGTTCATTCTTGTGACAGCGGGTGTTACCGTTGACGGCACATTAGACGTTGATGGTGGGCCCGGAGAGTCTGACGTAGCTTTGCCTTCAGGAGATATAGTACAGACTCTGTATTGAATATTTCGAAAAGAGTTTGTTCTAAAAGAACAGGATTTGGAAGGTCTTATAATCCACTCTGGCTCTCGTACCATGTTGATATAACTGAGGAATCGTAGTGGACATGATAATGCTTGCCAAATGGAGGTAAGGCAGCGGATGTCTTCAATGGCCTTGTTTTCGTAGAACGTTTTGGTGTACGAAGAATCGATTTGTCTATCGAGCCAATTGCTTCAACAAAAACAACTCTATGGTTGTCATGCAACAAAATTATCATTGACGTTGTGAGTTCATGCAAAGAAATCGCAAACAACATTGGCTCACATTCCTTACAATAATTGATGTCGTGAGTTAATTGGGATTTGGCCATTGTCGTCAAATATGAAAGATTTTTTTGTGGAAGTGTTGAGATTATATATTGTCAAACTTATATTTGTCAAATGTTGATATGTGTGATAGGCTCTAGTGAGTTGCACCTTAGAGAGTATAACACAGTTAGGGTTGCCTATTTGCACTGCCTTGTTTCCTAAACTCATCATTCCGTTGCATTCACTTTCTGAGATGGTATCACGAGTAGGTTTAGAATCCTTGCCTAGCCTAGCCTACCTTGCGCCCTCCGCGGCCTAGAGCGTCTCCGCGCCTTACGCGCCCTCCGTCACGTGCCCTAGCGCCCTCCGCGCCCTTGCTCCCTCCGCGCTCTAGAGCGCCTCCGCGCCTTACGCGCCCTCCTCCACGCGCCCTAGCGCCCTCCGCGCCCTAGCCTCGAGTAACGCGGCCTCCGCGCCCTCCACGCCATCCGCGCCCTCCATAACGCGCCCTCCGCGCCCTCCGTAACGCGCCATCCGCGCCTCCGCGCCTAGCCCTCCCCTACGCGCCCTCCACGCCCTCCGTATCGCGCCTCCGCCCCAGCCCATCGCGTCGCCCGTGCGCCCTGCCCTAGCCCGTCGCGTAGCCCATGCGCCCTGCCCTAGCCCGTCGCGTAGCCCGTGCGCCCTGCCCTAGCCCGTCGCGTAGCCCGTGCGCCCTGCCCCAGCCCGTCACGTCGTCCATGCGCCCTGCCCCAGCCCGTAACGTCGCCCGTGCGCACTGCCCCTAGCCCGTGCGCGCCCGTGCGCCCTGCCCCTAGCCCGCCGCGTCGCCCCGCCCCGCAGGTAGCGCGCCCCCTGCAGAAATCGTGCCCCGCAGGGAGCGCGCCCCGCGGGTAGCGCACCCCGCAGGCAGCGCGCCGCGCGGGTAGCGCGCCCCGCGGGTAGCGCGCCCCGCAGGCAGCGCGCCCCGCGGGTAGCGCGCCCCGCAGGCAGCACACCCTGCAGGCAGCAACTGTCGCCCGCGTTCCTGCTTGCCGGTCGACCTGCACAGTTCCCTACATCCCGCAGCCGTCAGTACTGCAGCCCCTTTGTCGCACGTACTTTCCACTGCCACTGGCTCCACTAGCGGCAACCGACAGCCGCACTTACAGTCTCTAGCTCCAGCCGTTCTCGCTCCAGCCGTTCTAGCTCCAGCCACTCCTAGCTCCAGCCGTGCCTAGCTCCAGCCGTTCTCGCTCCAGCCGTTCTCGCTCCAGCCGTTCTAGCTCTAGCCGTTTCAGCTCCAGCCGTTCTAGCATCGGTCGTTCCTCGCCTAGTTTCACCTGACGCTCCTAGCCTTTATCATGGCGTCCACTAGGGTTCTCCAGTAGCAGGGACAGCAGCAGCGGCAGTTTCAGCAGTGGCACCCGCAGCAGCAGTGGCGCCCTCAGCAGCAGCTCTGCCCTTAGCAGCTGTGGCGCCCTCAGCAGCCGTGGCGGCCTGGCGGTTTGGGTAGCGTTGGCTGCAGCAGCGGCCCAGCCAGCTTGGGGGCTCGTCGCGGTGGCCGCGACGTCGGCCCCTGCCAGTACCGGATCCTGACCGGCCCTGGTGCTGGCACTACCTGCTGGCGTCCTGACCACTCTGCAGCGCGCTGCTACAGTCGCCTCGACGACCTATACCGTGAGCGTTTTGGGCCTGAGTCGGCTCCCCCGATCTGGCCCGGTTTGTTTCGTAGTGGTTACCCTGTGTTTGATGTGTCTATGGATGCTGTTTATTCTGTCATGTACGGATCTCTTGGCTTGCGTGTACCTAGCTTAGGACCTTTGCCTGTTGCTAGTGTAGGAACTTGTGCTTTTAGTGTAGGTGCTTGTGTAGTTACTAGCCCAGCCGTGACGACTGCTGTTGCGTCGCTCTCCTTCACGCTGGACTCCGGCGCATCCCAGTGCTTCTTCCGCGACCACACCACTGTCACACCTCTTTCGGCTCCAGTCCCAGTTGCCCTGGCTGATCCTACTTCAGGACCAGCAGTTGCTCGCAGCTCGACCACTCTCCCGTGCCCAGCTGTCCCCTCTGGTTTCCTCACTGGTCTCTACATCCCCTCGTTCTCTCGGAACTTGGTGGGTATTGGATACCTTCAGGACCGGGGGATCACAGTCACTTTTCCTGCGCACGGGAGGACTGCGATGTGTACGGACTCTTCCACCGGGGCAGTTCTTGCCACGTTCACCAGAGAGGCCCACTCAGGTCTCTTCGTTCTGCACACTCCGCCCCCGCAGGTAGCTGCGTCTGGTCAGGTTGCTTCGTCCCCCCCGGTAGCAGAGTCCGGTCCAGTTGCAGTGTCTAGTCAGGTCACGCTGTCTAGTCCAGTCGCTGCGTCCTGCTCCTGTCGGTCCCTCACCCACCGGACCGTCTTGTGGCACCACCGCCTTGGCCACCCGTCGATCCCCCGCCTCCGCGGGATGACCACTCACGGGCTGGTCACCGGTCTCCCACGCACCTTTCCGTCGCTCCCCACCTACCCTGCTCCCCCTTGCACTCCTTGCGTCGCCGGTCGCTTACGCGCCACTCCCCACTCCTCCTCCCTTCGTCCGGCCACTGCTCCCTTCGAGACCCTCCACTTGGACGTCTGGGGCCCTGCCCCGACGCAGGGTTCTGGGAGGGAGCGTTACTTTCTGGTGGTCGTCGACGACTTCTCCAGGTAAACCACAGTGTTCCCTCTCGCGAAGAAGTCCGAGGTGACTGCTACGCTGATCCGGTGGCTTCTGGCTACTGAGGGCACTCGTGGTCGTCGTGTCAGTTGTCTACACTCCGACCGTGGGGGCGAGTTTCGCTCCGGCATTCTTGGCGGATTCTGCGGCGAATAGGGCATCGTACAGTCCTGGACGCTTCCAGAGTCCCCACAGCAGAATGGGGTTGCTGAGCGCCGCATTGGCTTGGTCATGGACATTGCTCGCACGTCCATGATCCATGCCCGTGCGCCCCATTTTCTGTGGCCCTACGCGGTTCGCTACGCCGCACACCAGCTGAACCTCCAGCCGCGTGTCTCGCGGCCCGAGGCTTCACCGACCAGTCTTTGGACCGGTTCCCCTGGTGTTGGGTCGGCCTTTCGTGTCTGGGGCTGCCTTGCGCTTGTTCGCGACACCTCCGCGGACAAGCTCTCGGCACGCGCCGTCCCCTGTGTCTTCCTTGGTTTCCCAGTGGACTCTGCCGACTGGTCCTTTTACCACACGCCCCTCCACCAGTTCCTAGACTCCCGTGACGTCCGGTTTGACGAGTCTGTGTCCTACTACACCCGGTACCCCTGTCGAGGTCTCCCGGTACCCCCTCCCCCCCTTTTCCTAGCACCCTCTCCTCCTCCTGCTCCTGCTCCTCCGGTACCCCCGCCCCCCCCTGGTCCTGCCCCGTCTGGTGTGTCCCACGCTACCCCTCTACCCTCGGTCGCGCGTCAGGTAGCGTCTCCCTCCCCGCAGTCCTCCTCACAGTCCCCTCAGCAGCCTTCGGCACTTCCGCGACTGGTTCCTGTGGACTCGGTTGATGTTGGAGCTGGAGGTGCAGCCGCTGGCGGTGCTCTGTCTGGGGGTGCTCGTTCGCGGGGTGCTGGAGCTGGAGGTGCTGGCGCAGGTGGCGCTAGCTCTGGGGGTGCTGGAGCTGGAGGTGCTGGCACTGGAGATGCTAGTTCTGGGGGTGCTGGAGTTGGAGGTGCTGGCACTGGAGGTGCTAGTTCTGTGGGTGCTGGAGTTGGAGGTCCTGGCACTGGAGGTGCTGGTTCTGGGGGTGCCGGTGCTGGAGGCGCAGGCACTGGAGGTGCTGGTTCTGGGGGTGCTGGTGCTGGAGGCGCTGGCACTGGAGGTACTGGTTCTGAGGAGACTGTAGCTGGAGACACTGGTTCTGCGGAGTCCACTCCGCCTCCCCACCACCACGACACGCGTCTCCAGGCGGCCCGTCGGCGTGAGCGTGAGGAGCAGGTGCTGTTGGAGAGGGAGCGGCAGGAGTTGCGGCAGTTGGACCTGCTGGAGCAGCAGCAGCAGCAGCAGCAGCAGCAGCAGCAGCAGGAGCAGCAGCAGCAGCAGCAGTAGCAGCAGCAGCAGCAGCAGCAGCAGCGACCGCAGCAGCAGCCGCAGCAGCAGCCGCCGCCGCAGCAGAAGACACCACCGCCGCCGCCGCGACCACCGCAGCTCCCTCTGGAGCGGCAGTTGTTCCCACCCATGAGTGGCCTTCGGGCCCTTGGTCTTCCCTCCTCTCCTCCTGTCCACACTCCGTCCCCTCCAGCGTTTGGTCCCACGTTTCCTCCTCCTGACGCCAGTCCGGCGGTCTGGTCTTCTCCTCCACCGCAGTCTCCTCCACCTGGTGTCCCGCACTCTCGTGTCCGTCCCTGTCCTCCGCGTGCTCGTCACTTGTCTCCCGTTACCGACCTCCGCACTGCCCTCCTTTGTTCGTCTCTTCGTCGTCCTCCTCCTGAGTCCGTTCTCCCGTCTCCTCCTCCGTCCTCTCTCCCTTTCCCCCCTACTCCTGTCACTGACTACTACCGCGCTGTTCGTCCTGTTGTCTCTCGTGTCCTCGCCACTCTTGTCACCGCCCCTCGTTTCCCTCCGTCGTCTGTCTCGGCTCTCACTGCCGCTGTCGCTGAGTTTGCTGCCGCCAGTCGCCTTGACTACACCACCCGTGTGGTGCCAGCTCCTCCCTCCCATCCTCTGTCCAACGGGGGTGAGTTTGCCCTTGGCTGTGACGTCCTAGAGGACAGAGAGTCTGAGTTGGAGTACTGGGGAGCTGCTTCTCCCTCTGTCTGTGCCATGCTGCTATCCCCCGAGGGAGACCCCGACGCCCTTGACATACCGACTCCTCGTACTTACCGCGAGGCGGTGTCAGGGGCGTGGGCCTCTCAGTGGAAAGCGGCTATGGCCTCAGAGTTAGCGTCTTGGAGATCCACAGGCACCTACGTCGACGCAGTTCCCCCTCCCAGGGCGAACGTAGTCGATGGCATGTGGCTCTTCAAGGTGAAGCGGCCGCCTGGGTCACCGCCTGTGTTCAAGGCGCGCTACGTTGCTAGGGGTTTCAGTCAGCGTGAGGGAGTCGACTTCTTCCAGACCTTCGCCCCGACCCCGAAAATGACTACTCTTCGGGTGTTACTGCACGTAGCAGCACAGCGAGACTACGAGCTGCACTCCCTTGACTTCTCTACTGCGTTTCTCCAGGGCAGGCTACACGAGGAGATCTGGCTGCGCCGCCCTCCTGGCTTCACTGACACCTTCCCACCTGGGACCCAGTGGAGCCTGAGACGGCCAGTCTACGGTCTCCGCCAGTCGCCTCGTGAGTGGCACGACACTCTTCGCTCCACGCTCCGTGACCTTGGGTTTTGTCCTTCCTCTGCCGACCCGTCGCTGTTTGTTCGCACTGGTTCCACTCCTTTCTTTATACTAGTGTACGTCGACGACTTGGTCTTTGCCACAGCAGACAGGGCAGCTCTGGCTCAGGTGAAGTCCGAACTGCAGAAGAGACACAAGTGCACTGACCTAGGTGAACTGCAGCGCTACCTTGGCCTGCAAATCACCAGGGACAGAGCCGCTCGCACCATCACACTGACTCAGTCACACATGGTGCAGCAGGTCCTTCGGCGGTTCGACTTCCAGTTCTCCACCACACAGCCCACACCTCTTGCTGTTGACCACAGACTCACTGGCCCATATCCCGACGAGCCATTTGAGTCCAGTGGTCCCTACGCAGAGCTGGTGGGCTGCCTCATGTACCTGATGACTTGTACTCGGCCGGACCTCGCCTTTCCCCTCAGCATACTTTCTCGCTTTGTTGCGACTGGGAGACACCGTCCTGTCCACTGGACAGCTGCTGTGAGGGTGGCGAAGTATCTGGCGACTACATCAGGCATGGGGCTTGTACTTGAAGGGACTCAGCCAGTGGCGTTGACTGGTCACTGCGACTCTTCCTACGCTGACGACGTGGAGACTCAGCGCTCGACTCAGGGTTACTGCTTCAGTCTGGGAGCTGGTGCTGTGTCGTGGAGGTCTACACGGTCGTCGTCTGTGGCTACTTCCAGTGCAGAGGCAGAGATCTACGCTGGTGCCATGGCGGCACAGGAGCTTCGCTGGCTGACCTTCTTCCTCGCCGACCTTGGTGAGCGGCCTCGCGCTGCACCGACCTTGTACGATGACAACAAGGCCATGATCCTCCTCTGTCGAGAGCCTCGACTGGAGAGCAGGGTGAAGCATATTGACGTGAGGTACTTCCTCCTGCGAGAGCTGCAGCGACGTGGCCAGGCACGCCTGGACTTTGTGGCCTCAGAGGCCAACACTGCAGACGTCTTCACCAAGGCCCTAGCGCTTGGTGACCACCACAGGTTCTGTGTGCAGTTGGGGCTTGTTGAGGTAGGGCCTCGGTTGCTGTAGTCTTGTTGCTTGCTCTGCTTGTTGTGCTTTCCTATATATATCCTAGTGAACTCTTGAACTGGCCTTCTGGCCACTTGCTTGCTTGAGGGTTTCCTACTTGTACTCCTCATGCTGCTCAATGCAATCATTCCTCGTTCTATTCTTCACATATATAGTGATATTGTGGGTTTTGGCCAATTGTACTGGGCCTCTAATTTCTCATTGAGTTTGCCAATTGTTGTTTACGTTTTCATTTTTACAGATAACGTTTTTACTCCAAAAGCAGCGGTGCCCTGTAGAGAGTTACGCAGTGGCGCGTTTCTGCCACGCGTTCTCTGCATCACTCTCCGTCGAGTCGAGACGGAATCCGTCGAAGGAGGCGGATTTCCTCGACGAGAAAAGATAGGAGGGGGGGAGCACCTGGGGTCATCGCCAGCTCCAGGGGGGACCACCTCGCGTCACTCCCAGCTGGCGTGGCTCATTTCGGGCGGGCGGGGGGGTCGGCTCCCGCCCTGCACTATGCGACTGCGTCAGGAATGAAATGACGCGGGCAAAAGGGGGGTTTCGTCGGGATCCCGCCGACATCTTCCCCACTTTTGGCGCGCTTCGCTTGATGCCCCCGATTCCGACAATCCGAACGAGCTACTAGGAACCCTTTAGTAAAGCTTGCTAGCGATATCTTTAGAACTTCGTTAGGTCTGGAAGTACTACTTCTCGTAGTGCTCTAAACAGCAGCCCTGCTGGTCATCAGGTGCGCTCATGTCTGCCGCAGCGACGGAAGAAACGTCTTTTGATGAATCTACAGGCTCCGGTAATTCTTGCGGGTGTGTTTATCTTGCATCATGTAACGAGGATCATGTGGACCCCGAGGCGCCAGCGAGCTGTCGCACGGTGTCGTTCGACGTGTCGCAAGAAACGCACTACGTCATCGTCGTCCACGGCACGTTCGCGCCGCCGGCCGACGGACCGCGCACGCCGTGGTACCAGCCCGCGGCGCGCGGCGACAGCAACTTCTGTAACAAGCTCGGCGCGCTTCTCGCGGAGGGGCCGCTCGGCGACGGATGCGTGTGGCGCGAGCTGCCGGCGGAGCCGCCTCCGCGACTTCGCATCCCGTATCCGTTTCACTGGGACGGCACGAACAGGCATGAAGGGCGCATCGACGCCGCCCACAAAGTAATCAACGCTGTATCTACTCCTGAAGCAAACAGCCGTGAGATTTCTCCAAAGAAGATCTTCTCATTATCTTTCCCCTCGATATCCAACCTACACCGCAAAATCATGTCTTCCCCCCCAGTTCACCCCCAGTTCTCCCCTTCCCCCCTTCACCTCTCAACGCCAGTCAGCACAGTCACCACCACTCCTTGCTTTCTCTTCCGTCCTTTTCTCCAATTTCCCCCCATCCGCCTCTTCTCCACTCCCCCCCATCCCTTTACTGCCCCACTCTTCCTTCCTCTCCACCTACTCACCCCTTCTCCTCCCTTTTCCTCTTCTCCCCCCTCCTCTACCTCTTCTCCCTCCTCTCTGCCTCTCGCCCCTGGTGTCTCCCCTGTTTGGCCCCTTATTCCGCCTCCATAAGTCTTGCCGTTTACCTCCTGCCTGCATGCACTCCCACAGCTGGCGTGCCTGCTGGACGTGATAGGGCACGGCGACCCCTCAGCGCGCATCCACGTCATCGCCCACTCCCACGGGGGCAACGTGCTGCTCAAAGCCATTGAGCTCGTGAGTGCTGCTCAAAGCCATTGAGCTCGTGAGTGCTGCTCAAAGCCATTGAGCTCGTGAGTGCTGCTCAAAGCCATTGAGCTCGTGAGTGCTGCTCAAAGCCATTGAGCTCGTGAGTGCTGCTCAAAGCCATTGAGCTCGTGAGTGCTGCTCAAAGCCATTGAGCTCGTGAGTGCTGCTCAAAGCCATTGAGCTCGTGAGTGCTGCTCAAAGCCATTGAGCTCGTGAGTGCTGCTCAAAGCCATTGAGCTCGTGAGTGCTGCTCAAAGCCATTGAGCTCGTGAGTGCTGCTCAAAGCCATTGAGCTCGTGAGTGCTGCTCAAAGCCATTGAGCTCGTGAGTGCTGCTCAAAGCCATTGAGCTCGTGAGTGCTGCCCAAAGCCATTGAGCTCGTGAGTGCTGCTCAAAGCCATTGAGCTCGTGAGTGCTGCTCAAAGCCATTGAGCTCGTGAGTGCTGCTCAAAGCCATTGAGCTCGTGAGTGCTTACCATCACCCTTTTTCTTACTCTTATTTTGTTGCTTCTGGATCTTTTCCCTAGTTTCTAGTAATCTCAAAACATCCTCTCTTTTCCACTCTCTCTCTACTCTACCATTTGCTCTTTTTCTTCCTCACTATCTCCACTCCCTTTTCCCTAACCCCTCCCTATCTCCCCCATCCCTCTCCCCTCTTCCCTCTCCCCACCCTTTCAAATGGTCCGTTGCATTGATACGTACGAAATCACAGACATGCAGGTTAGTACGTACGTAAGTAGGGCTACCTCTACTTCAGCAACATACTCCCTCTAAGGAGCTCCAGGGCAGGGCAGGCTCCCATTTCCCACCCTCTCCCTCTCCCCCTCCCCCTGCGTTTTCCTCTCCCCCTCCTCCTGCGTTTTCCTCTCCCCCTCCCCCTCCCTATCCCTCTCTCCTTCCCACCCCCTTTCCCCCCCCTTCCCCCTTACCCCCCCCCCGCCCCCCTCCCTCTCCCTTTCCCCCTCCCCCTTCCGGTCCCCCCTGCCTATCTCCTTCCTCTCCCCTTGCCCCTTGCCCCTCCCCCACCCTGCCCCCCCCTGCCCACCGGACCACCCGCCACGCACACACAGTACATGAAGGGCCAGGGAAGAAAGGCCGTTTCCGATCTTCCGCCAGTTGTCCTTCAACAATTCTGGGCGGCGTACAAGAGCAGATACGATCTGATTCACCACTGGCAGAAGCCGGATCTTTCCTATACCTGCTGGCGCTTCTTCCCCTTCCTTGTTGTCAAAAGGAGGTACGCTGCTCACCCTCCCTCGCCCGCCTCCCCTATACTCACTCCCCTCCGTCCCTCCTCTCCGTTTCCACCCTTGCCTCCCTCCCCCTCCTTTCCTCCCTCCCCTTCCTCACCTCCCTCCCCTCCCCTCCCTCCCATCCCTTCCCTCCCCTCCCCTCTCATCCCTCCGCTCCCTCCTTCCCTCTCTCTCGTACCTTTTCTATCTGCTACCTTCCCATCCTCCTCTACCTCCCGCTTGAATCAAAGACTCCCTCGGCGTCTCCTCGCTCCCCCCAGTTCCCCCATGCGCACAGGTTTTTACTCCCCACGCCTTCACACTACCGTCCCCCCATGCTCCCAGGTTCTTACTCCCCACGCCTTCACACTACCGTCCCCCCATGCGCCCAGGTTCTTACTCCCCACGCCTTCACACTACCGTCCCCCCATGCGCCCAGGTTCTTACTCCCCACGCCTTCACACTACCGCCCCCCCATGCGCCCAGGTTTTTACTCCCCACGCCTTCACACTACCGCCCCCCCATGCGCCCAGGTTCTTACTCCCCACGCCTTCACACTACCGTCCCCCCATGCGCCCAGGTTCTTACTCCCCACGCCTTCACACTACCGTCCCCCCATGCGCCCAGGTTCTTACTCCCCACGCCTTCACACTACCGCCCCCCCATGCGCCCAGGTTTTTACTCCCCACGCCTTCACACTACCGCCCCCCCATGCGCCCAGGTTCTTACTCCCCACGCCTTCACACTACCGCCCCCCCATGCGCCCAGGTTCTTACTCCCCACGCCTTCACACTACCGCCCCCCCATGCGCCCAGGTTCTTACTCCCCACGCCTTCACACTACCGTCCCCCCATGCGCCCAGGTTCTTACTCCCCACGCCTTCACACTACCGTCCCCCCATGCGCCCAGGTTCTTACTCCCCACGCCTTCACACTACCGCCCCCCCATGCGCCCAGGTTTTTACTCCCCACGCCTTCACACTACCGCCCCCCCATGCGCCCAGGTTCTTACTCCCCACGCCTTCACACTACCGTCCCCCCATGCGCCCAGGTTCTTACTCCCCACGCCTTCACACTACCGTCCCCCCATGCGCCCAGGTTCTTACTCCCCACGCCTTCACACTACCGCCCCCCCATGCGCCCAGGTTCTTACTCCCCACGCCTTCACACTACCGTCCCCCCATGCGCCCAGGTTCTTACTCCCCACGCCTTCACACTACCGTCCCCCCATGCGCCCAGGTTCTTACTCCCCACGCCTTCACACTACCGCCCCCCCATGCGCCCAGGTTTTTACTCCCCACGCCTTCACACTACCGCCCCCCCATGCGCCCAGGTTCTTACTCCCCACGCCTTCACACTACCGCCCCCCCATGCGCCCAGGTTCTTACTCCCCACGCCTTCACACTACCGCCCCCCCCATGCGCCCAGGTTTTTACTCCCCACGCCTTCACACTACCGCCCCCCCATGCGCCGACTCCCCTGCACGTGCATACGGCTCTGTTGGAAAAGACATGTTCTGCGTTTAGCACACCCTCGTATATACGTTAGATGGTGAGCGTATATACGTTAGATGGTGAGCGTATATACGTTAGATGGTGAGCGTATATACGTTAGATGGTGAGCATATATACGTTAGATGGTGAGCGTATATACGTTAGATGGTAAGCGTATATACGTTAGATGGTGAGCGTATATACGTTAGATGGTGAGCATATATACGTTAGATGGTGAGCGTATATACGTTAGATGGTAAGCGTATATACGTTAGATGGTGAGCGTATATACGTTAGATGGTGAGCGTATATACGTTAGATGGTGAGCGTATATACGTTAGATGGTGAGCGTATATACGTTAGATGGTGAGCGTATATACGTTAGATGGTGAGCGTATATACGTTAGATGGTGAGCGTATATACGTTAGATGGTGAGCGTATATACATTAGATGGTGAGCGTATATACGTTAGATGGTGAGCGTATATACGTTAGATGGTGAGCGTATATACGTTAGATGGTGAGCGTATATACGTTAGATGGTGAGCGTATATACGTTAGATGGTGAGCGTATATACGTTAGATGGTGAGCGTATATACGTTAGATGGTGAGCGTATATACGTTAGATGGTGAGCATATATACGTTAGATGGTGAGCGTATATACGTTAGATGGTAAGCGTATATACGTTAGATGGTGAGCGTATATACGTTAGATGGTGAGCGTATATACGTTAGATGGTGAGCGTATATACGTTAGATGGTGAGCGTATATACGTTAGATGGTGAGCGTATATACGTTAGATGGTGAGCGTATATACGTTAGATGGTGAGCGTATATACGTTAGATGGTGAGCGTATATACGTTAGATGGTGAGCGTATATACGTTAGATGGTGAGCGTATATACATTAGATGGTGAGCGTATATACGTTAGATGGTGAGCGTATATACGTTAGATGGTGAGCGTATATACGTTAGATGGTGAGCGTATATACGTTAGATGGTGAGCGTATATACGTTAGATGGTGAGCGTATATACGTTAGATGGTGAGCGTATATACGTTAGATGGTGAGCGTATATACGTTAGATGGTGAGCGTATATACGTGGGTGTGCCAAACGCAGAACATGTACGCTGCCTGGGAGGGGGTCTGGTACACACCGAAAATACACAGGCCCAGCCATGTTTGTTTCAGATAGGATGGGTGAGATGCTCACCCATAACCTTCGTCCCTTTATTTAATGAGCTGATTACACACACTCACACACACACACACACGCACGCACGCACGCACGCACGCACGCACGCACGCACGCACGCTCGCACACACACACACACACATGAAAAAACACAATTAGCCCACCCCACTCTACTCTAATGCCATATTATGATCCGCCACCCCCTTTTCTCTGCAAATGGGAAAGAGGAATGTGTTCCTGTGGCTAGGAAGAGAAAAAAACGCGAGAATGATTGTCTAATGAAAAAGGCTTGGAAAGTGGAGTCTGCTTGGAGTCTCAACCGCTCAACAACGGGACAGAGTGGATTGGCAATGGATGGGGGTGGAGAGGGTTGTCAAGTGGCATGGTGGACAGGGGTTGACGCACATCAAGTGTCAAGTTGAAACTCAGATCTGAGGTTAACATCGCGCGCGACATGCGTGACTGAGGTTGGAGTTTGCCACCTTCGCGAACTCAGGGTACGTTCTTGGCCGATGACTAGCTTTGGGCCAGGCTCCTTGATACGAGGTAGAATAGACGGGCATGAGGCAAAATGGACTGTTCGTGTCAGATCTCCCTGGGTAGTTGTGACACCAAGTAGGCTTGGCCTGAGGCTTGACACCGGCCAAGAACATACCATCAAGCACAACTTTTTTGTTTGGATTTTTCTGTTAGCCCGTGCATATATCGGCGAATTCACACCCAAAAAAGCAGTGTACGATGCATGTGTTTGAACGCTATACGCAGTTTCAGTACAGCGTTTTTCCAACTTGGGCATGCGGAGCACAAAGCAGCAGCAAGTACAACGGGGAAAAACGCCCTTCGTGTGCCACAGCTAGTGGGCTCCCTCTTAGGCCTGCGAGCTGCAACCAGCGCAAAAAAAAAAAAAAAAAAAAAAAAAAAAAAAAATCCAGTCCTCGTTGCTCCTTCCCCCCTTAGCCGCCCTCCGTTACCCTCCCTTCCCCCTTCTCCCCGTGGGTGTAGCATGGGGGAGCACAGAGCAGGTCGGACGAAGGAGCGGTACCCCTGGGCGCGCTACCGCTGGCTGGACTCCCTCCTGGGCCTGCCCTCCCAGCGCCAGCGCCTCTTCCTCTCGCACCGCCTGGCCACGAGCCCGCTGTCGAATGCGGTGGGCGGGGTGGTGTTCCTGGGCACGCCCTTCTACACCAAGACCTGGCAGCGCAACGGCGTGCTGCTGCTGCTGCTCACCATGTGGGGGTGACGTTCGTGGACATGTGGGGCTACGTGCTGCTGTGGCGCCTGGTGGTGCTGGCCATTGCAGGCAAGCTTTCAAGGTAATGAAAACGCACATGGTGGCCGTGTTCGTGGGGTGGGGGTGACGTTCGTGGTCATGTGGGTGGGGCTACGTGCTGCCGTGGCGCGTGATTGTACTCGCCATTGCAGGCGAGCTTGCGAGGTAATGCGCATTGTGGTGGTGCTGGGAAGTTGAATGATTTAAAAAGGCTTTGTAACAAAACATTGGAAGAACGACTTAGCAAATCTCGTCTTCCTTCACACCCTTCTTTGCCATGCATACTTGCATGGCATGGCATACTTGCATGTCATGGCATACTTGCATGGCATGGCATACTTGCATGGCATGGCACCAGCACCACCACGCCCAGCTACCTGCCCTTCTCCCTCGCTGCTGCTCTTCTTGTCTTCGCTGTCGTCAGTGTGGCATTGGAGGTGGGTGTGATTTTATAGCGGTGTCATATCATCAAGATGGGGTGGGATCAAGGTAAGACCATATAGAAAGGGGTAATTCCCCAGGGACCTAAGTTGCTCCAGTCCAAGGTGTTCCTTTTAGTTCTGTAAATTTGAGGGTGTGTGACCGTACGATTACATTGAGTCGTGTAAGGGCGATGATGTGATGAGGAGTTATGCAATGGCACTGATGTGATACTATAATTTAGGTAAGCCATTGGGTATCGGCATTCTCGTGATTGTAGGAATTGTGTGGCTATAGAATGGCAAGGAGGTGTGTGGTGGATGCACATGTGACTGTATGTAGTTACACCATACCGTACTCCTGGTGTGGAAAATCACCACGCCCTTTTACCTTAATGGTTAACCGCCCTCTCCCTTTGCTCCCCATCCCCTATTCCCCCCCCTCTCCCCTCCGCTCTCCTCTCCCTCCCTCTTTTTCTCGTGCACTGCATCATTCTCGATGCACTCTCTTTCTGCTGCCTCACTCTACTTTCTTTCTCCCGTCATCCCCTCTTTCCTCCCCTTTTCTCTCTCTCCTCCTCCTCTCGTCTCTACCCTCCACCCCCCTATCACAGCTCTGGCGCAGCACTGCATTTTACAGCGGGAACATCTACCACGCTCCTGTCTTCGATTGGTCGCCTGCCATGTCAGCACTCGTCATCCACGCCGGCAAATTAGACGAGGCCAGCCTGGCACTTTCCACCGAGCCTATCGCCCGAGCCTACATCGTTCCGCAGCTAGCCTCAAAATCCCCTTCTGGAAACCCCTTCCCTGCCGCCCAACCACAAACAAATGCTCCAATTGGACGCTTTACATCAGCAACTCTGCCCGGATTCTCTTGTGGAACATAATTTTCATCCTGCCCGCAACAGCTGTAGCACTGCTGTCTCGCCTGCTGGCGCCGTTCATAATCTCGGTGGTGCGGAAAGTGATAGTGACGGTGAGCTTTGGGCTGTCTCCCAAGGAGCTGAGCTTCGCCAGTGTGTTTGTGGACGAGTGCCTCCACCTGGGGCCGTCATCACACCACGTGGAGCACTGGAACGTGCAGGTGCGCTCAGATCAGATGCACGCGCAACACTGCAGCAGCACACACCAAGATCTGAAATGTCTCAGTGACTTGTGCTCTTTCGTCCAGCTTATGTTCCGAGGGGAATGAACCCTCTAGCTTACTCCTGCCACCCGTACCCTCCCCTCTCCCCTCTCTCTCCCCACTTTCTCAGAAACTACTGGCGCTGGCCAAGACGCGATCGTTGCGGGGGGAGCTGATGGCGGGGTATGAGGATGACAAGTGTGACATGGGAAAGGCTGTATTCCGGGAGGGGCTACTTGAAGAGCGGGTGCCTCAAGAGGGCGTAACTGGGAAAGGGGTAGCTGCGGAGGGGTTGATTGGGGAGGGTAAGGTGGAGGAGGGAAAGGAGCAGGAGGAGGTTGAAGAGAGGGAGGTGAGGGTGAGGAGGCAAGGGGAAGGTGATGAAAGAGTGGGTGCTGAGGGTGCAGAGAGTGCAGGGATAGCCTCAATACAGACAAGTGTGTCAAGACCACAGCAGGGCAGCTGCATGCATACAGCTGAGCCCCTTGATTCGCGAACGGGGCTTTCAGGTACCCACTTGGGTTTGGGGGAGGCCGTGGAGTCATTTGGTGCCGCCCAACAGCAAATGGTGGCAGCAGCAGGAGAGGAGGGAGGGCAGGGCAGAGCACCAGGAAGCGTGAGGCGGAGCTTAAGTCGCTTCAGAAGGCGCGTGACAGCAAGGCGCTTCACGGAGCAGGCTCTGCGACAGGGGGGGGAGAGAGGGGAGGGCGGTGAGGAGATGGGTGAAGAAGGGGGTGAAAGCAAGGAAGGACAAGCGAGGGGAGGGGGCAGTGCAGCAGAAGGAGTTGGATTTGCAACACGGAGGGGGGGAGTGGGCGAGGCCCCCATCGAGGGTGCAAGTGAAGAGGTGAAAGGAAAGCAGCAGCAGCGGGGAACAGAGGAGAAGGGGGTGAGGCCGGGGCACGAGGGGCAGCTGAAGACGACAGAAGTGCAGCATGGCAGCGGCAGGCAGCAGCGAGTGAGTGCGAGAGGCAGCAGGGAGGAGCGGGTGGCATATGAATTCCTGTGGAACGACGGCGCGCTGGAGGCAGCAGCGAGTGAGTGCGAGATGTACAAGCTGCTGCGCCCGCAGCTGCAGGCCATCACCCACAACCCGGGCCTCTCCGACCAGGAGTGCGTGCGCCAGGTGAGACAGCAGCTGCCATGCCGTCGACTGCCCTGCACGCTGCCGCGGCCTCGGTAATGTGCAATCTACAAAGCGTGCGCTGGTGCGACCTTGAAAGGAGCCTGCAGTTGAAGGTGCATGTGGCAGGAAAGCAAGTGGTCTTTTTGAACCCGACTTGCTACCTAGCTGGAAGGTAAGCATACAAGCAACGAGGAGGTGTGGATCACTCTCTCTGTACCCTCTCTTTCTCCTTAACACCCGAACATGGTCCGCTTAGAATTTAGAGTTTTGGGAGCCCTATGTGGAGTGTATGATTCCCCCTCTTTGACCTGGTCCATGCCTCCCCCTCCTCCCTCGTGCAGGTGAAGCAGCTGTGTGTGATGATAGAGGAGCGGTTTGGAGAGCTGACCGGCCAATTTGACCTCAATCACGGGGCTTACTTCCTAGATCCCCGCATTATCGGGGCTATGGTACACTTCCTGGGACACAGGGAGCTCCCTGATTGGTCCAGGGAGATCGACACTGACGTGTTGAGGGCTGAAGAAAGGATCAGGTTTGGGAGACTTGGGCACAGGGGTGCAGGTGCATAGTATTTGTGATTGCCTGCGGAACTTGGATTAGGATAGGGCCTTGAGTAAGACAGCGAATGTACATAACAAGATGTACATAACTGACATTGGCATAGTGAATGTACATAACAGGATGAAACTTTGCATACCAGGGTTCTACTATAACCCTAGCTAGCCATGTTAATTTGAAAAAAACTTAACAATGGGTGGGTGGTGTTTGTGGATTAGAATCTACAGCACTGGGGTCCTTTTTTATAGACATGTTCTTTTTAGTGGATATTGGCTTTCAATGTTTCTGAGTCCGTCTTTAGGGATCAGGTTGGGACCCAACCTCAAAAATCAAGATTTTTACCCTGATTTGGCTGTTTTTCAGGGTGTTTTTTTGCAGTGACCCTGAAGTTTCAGCCCTTCTTCTTTTAGACACCGTGTTTTCAGTGTTTTTAGGATTCAAACACTGAATTTTCAGAGTTTTGAGTTTTAGGACACTGATGACTCAGCGCTGTATTGCGTTCGACACTGAAACAGATTCCGTGATTCACGCAGTTTCGCCAAGTTTGGCGCCTAGGTTTTCACCGTCAGCAGTCAGTTACCCACTGTGCACCGGCGCCACCCTGTGGCTCGGACTGTTTTTGCTGTAATGGCTGAATTTATTCCTTGTTGTCAAATCTGCGCACTCTGATTGGCGTTTTCGGGTGTTGTAATGCATCGTTGTCACCGAATTCAGCCACCACCTGATTATTTTTGCCTCGCTGCGCACAAAGCAGGTGGTTCGTGGTTGGTTTCCTCTTCAGCAGGCAACGTCGTGCTGGTGGGTGTGCTCAGCCAACACATGCAGGGGTTCTCCTGCCACCTCATTTTGTTCAGCACGCAACAAACCCTCTCGGCTGGCACAATTCGTGCTCCTGCTAAAACCCTCTCGGCAGGCTCTCTCTCTAGCTTGCCTGCTCTTCTCGCTCGTGCTGTGGTCTAGCCATGGCGGAAACTGGTGATGACGGCTGTGGTGACGATGACGATGCTGCTGTAGAACCCCAGTCAGAGATGCGCGATTCACGTACGGGACTAGACTTCTTAGTCTCTGCACTTTCAAACGAGAAGGAGAAAGTTGCGCCCCGTTTTCGTCCGGCAACTACAGACGACGCCGGTGATGTCTGCGCCCCTGTCGAACGCCCTCACCCGCAAAATTCATCAAGACCTGTCGCCGTATCTGCTGCCGGCCCTTCCGTCCGCGGGCCATCTCCTGCATCAACATCTAAGGGACAATCCTGCTACAAGCAGGCGGTGCTGCGCTGGGCCAATCCAACTGCCCCACACCTTCCAGTTGGTGATGCTGGCGAGTCTGTAAATGCTGCTGCGGACCCTCCATCCAAGGCTCCGAAACAAGCATTTACGAAGTTGATCCACGCTGATGTCTTGGATAGCTTCAAATCGAAGTGGTCTTAAGCTTACCCTTGGCCTTTGCTAACCAAAACTCCTTCTGGTTTGCCTGCGTTCAAGTGCAGTTTATGCTCAGAGCATGCTGGTGACAGTGGCAAGTGTGGCAGGGGTGGGCACGGTGCCACCGATCTTCAGACCCAAGCATTCAAGTGGCATGCTCCAACAAACAAACACAAGCTAGCTGTCGAGCACGAAGAAAAGCTGCTGGCTCAAGCTGGGAGGCAGCCAAGGATCGACACGCATCCGCTCGCCAGGGATGATGAGAAGACGCGGATCACTGCCCTCCTTGACTCCCTGCTGTTCACGTGTCAAAACTCCTTGCCAATGGAGACGTGGGTGCACCTCATGCGGTACCTGTCGAGGAACGAAGTGCGAGGCTTCTTGAAGAAAGGCTATGGTACCTACTACACGACGTAAGAGTTAACGGGTTTGGTGGGGCATGACATGTTTACAAATTCTGTACTAATTTCCCTTCATACGTGCATTCCGTTTGCGGCAGGTATGGCTTTGGAGAATTGACACAGATAACTGCTGTGTGGCTGCAGACTACCCAACTGGAGCACGTTTTGTCAAGCCTGTACATCGGGCTCAGCTGCGATGAGTCTACAGATTGCTGCCGTGGCAAGCATCTCATCATCTACGTCACGTTCATCCACGAGCACGCAGTTGTAACGGAGTTCGTTGCATTATTAACCATGGACAAGCCCGATGCAGCCTCCTTGGTGGGGTTGCCGTTGTCATGTGCAGGCCGTCGGCATTGACCTGCGCCGAGTCACGGGCATTAGCACAGATGGTGCGAGGGTGATGTTGGGATCTCGCAACGGGCTGGTTGCAAGGCTGAAAACACGCATCCCGCACATAGTTTCCTGCCATTGCGTTGCTCACAGGTATGGCAGTAACCGTTCAATTGCAGTTGCAGCACGGTAAACACATGTACTAATATTACCCCCCCTGTTTCCTCTTGTGGCAGGGAAGCACTCGCGGCCAAGGACGTGGCAGAATCCCTCCCCGAGTTTGACATGATCGACACGTTCATCAGTTGGCTGTCTAACTTCCTGGGAGCTTCAGGACCCTGGTACCAACGCTTCCTGGACCTGCAAGATGTTTTCACGCAGACAAACTTGGAGCTGCAAGGGATTATACTATGCGATGGTTCTCTCGGGGAGATGTAGTGTTGAGGTTGCTTGCTGTGCTACCAGGGGTGATTGTGATGGTTCACGGACCCATGTACACCATGGTCACGAGCTACAAGTTCCAGTTCCTGCTTCACTACCTCGCGGATGTCCTTGAGCAATTGAACGTGCTCAACAGGACGCTCCAGCAACGTGAGGTATAAGCTTGAGTTGTGTTGTGTTACTTGTGTTGTGTTACCTGGTGGTTTGTTGTTGACTGTTGAGTGTTTGGCTGATGACTGTTGTTTTGTGTGTTATTTTACCTGGCAGCTTGACCTGGTGGCAGTGCACGCCCAGATCCGTTGGACAACCACGCACCTCGAGTTTCGTTATGTGGATTGTGGCGATGACTTCGGTGCAGGGCTCAGCGACCGGTTGTCACCCTTTGTGGCACGCCATGGACCTGACGGGGTGAGCAGAATGGAGGTCGGGGGGGTTGATTCTGATGGTCGCCTCACATCACACTGTTATGTCTTGCATGAGTCCCCTCTTCAATGTTTCCCCACTGCAGGAACAAACGACACATGTGTCGACCTCTGCACGGCAATGGTGGGGTTGCTCGTGCATCACCTGAAAGAGCGACTTGGAGACCTCGAATCCTTGTCCGGCGTACGCCTCTTTACGCCCGAATTGTGGCCGCTAGGATGCCACGAGCGAAACATGGTGTGCACGGAGTATATCGAGTCCCTGACAACACTTTTCAAGGCACATGAGTCCGAAGAAATTGTACCAGGCACCTTCTATTTGTCAAACCTGGATCTCGAAGACATTGTCATGACACTGTTTGGTGTTTCTTGTTTACCCTCCCCAACACACTGCTGTTTGGGTGCCCTAAGCTTCCATTGTCATGTTTGCCATTTGTATGCACCATTACTGCAGGAGATAACAAGAAGAAGGCGTTCAAAGAGCTCAAAAATTTCTGCCCCGTTCTTGCCGGAGCTCCAAAGTCAGAGAGACGATTCTTTGGGGGACTGTCGGCAATGCTGAAGTCGCCAGACTGGAAGGATGCCTTTCCCAACCTGGTGAAGCTGTGGGTGGCTGACACTGTGCTACCGTTGAGCACAGTTGAGTGTGAACGCGGATTCTCGCGTCACAACGTGATTAAGAGCTGGGTGAGGAGCTATTAAGGATGCACGGCTGTCAGATTTCATGTGCGTGGCTGTGAGGATCGAAGAACTGGTTCAGAAAATATATTATGATCACCTGGGTACAACACGAGGCTATATATAGGCTCGACACAAGGCCAGTAACCCGAGTGTTACTAGAAGGTTCTCCGGGTCGCGAAGCGTCCCGAACGGGTCCTTCCCGAATTCGGTAGAAGCAATTCGGTGACAACCGAAAAGCATAGAATTCGGTGCACGCAACCTAGAACGGTGCTATAACTATAATAAATATGGTAAAGCAATGATTCTAAGGAAAACGAGCAAAAGCATGCATAATAAAATAAGGCTAAGCAAGATAAAGCATTATAAGCTAAATCCAAGTAGGTAAAGCCGTCGCACTCTCAAAGTGGCATTGCTGCAGTACGAGCCCAACTGGGATGAAGTGGTCAAGATCTGGAGAGCATGCAAGAAGCGGAAGCAGTTCACCACCGTTGCTGCCCCTAAAAGACCTCCTAGTGCTAAAGAGAAGGAGAAGGTAGATGAGGATGATGCGTGTTGGAGTAAGGCGAGAGTTAATTCTAGCATTCCAGAAGGTGCAGCCCTATCGCACCTGCTACTATCGAAGTAGCACTTGTACCACTACCGTGTTAGCCCATATAGGGCACGCAGGTCAACAGTCGCGAGTCAACTGTTGCGACTGTTGACCGACATGGACCATGAGGTTGCGACCTGCGACATCAGTTGATCTTGCGCTCATCGAGCAATTGATCACCCGCATCAATGCACTGGAGAGCCACCATCAACCCATGAGCATTGATGGCTCAAGCTATGCCAGAAGACCTCCCGATTCTCAAGGCCCTTACTCCGAGCGCTCGTTCACCTTCGACAATCGTCAAGGTCAAGTGCCAGCTCAAGCACAACAGGCACATTTCGAGGCAATGGCGTCAACCAAGAGCAAGCTTCTATCTACCTCGAAACTTAAGACGAGCACGCTCTTCGACGGGAATGATTTCTACACCTGGAGCTTCAAATTCGAGCTCCTGGCTCAAAGCACGCAGATGCGGATGTACTACGATGGTACACTATATTTTCTCCAACGACGGCTTACCTCAGGATAAGGCGCAGTATTATAATGAGTCGCCGCTCGGCTACACCGTCCTGATCCGCAAGTTGTCGCCCGCAGAGCACCTCGGCATCCGCTCCTTCAAAAACCAGTTGACGCCTGCACAACAGTCTTGGGAGTACCTGCGGACATTGTACATGGCAACCGACTCAGTGACGCTCAGTCGTCTGCTAAACCAGCTCTACAACGTCAGGATGTTCCCTGGGGAAAAGGCAGGGGCATACATCAACCGCTGCAGAAATTTGAGGGATCAGTTTAAGAAAAGTGGCAGAAACTTCCCTGACGACATGTTCATGACAATCATCCTTGCTGGACTGGGTCCGAAGTGGCGTCAGTGCAACTCACTCATTCGCGCTCAAGGCGCAGTTTCCGAAACCACGCTCTGCGCTACTCTCCTTGCCGAACAGCAGGAGTCGACCTGTACAACGAGGGAAGCGCAGAAGCAACGACGGACAAAACGAAGCTGTTCTGCAAGAAGATGGGTCACACCATCAAGGAGTGCTGGAAGCGCAAGGGAGCAGAAAACAACAACAGCTGCAACTACGCGCAAAGGCAATCGGGAACGACACCTTACCAGCAAGCTGCTGGACCAACAAACCAAACCATATTGCCGCCCGCCGTCGCTAGCACTTCACAAGCCCCTGCGCGCATCTTTGCAGATAACAACAAGGGAAAGAGCAAGGTATTAACCTGCATGGTGCGACATGGACCTCCCCAAATCAGCCGTCACTACCGTTACTTTCGCAGCTGGGAAGATATGTTCCCGGACCCACCTAGCGAAGCAGAAGGGTCGGTCGAAGCCGAAGAAGACAACGACCCGACATACGACGAGCTAATAGTCGGGCGAATCCCCTTTGATTGGGAAGCGCCACAGTGGATCGCAGAATTACCGCCTGCACGCATCGCACTGGATGACGAGGGATGGGATTACAAGAAGGACAATGACATGGAACATCACATCACTCCACGACTCGCAAACATTGAAAAGGTTAACGACAACATCAACAAATGGTACCTGGACAGCTGCTGCGGTCAACACATGGTCGCCTCTGACAGGTTCATCCTCAACAGTGAAGAACTTATCAGCGACGCTGAAATCACCGTCGCAAATAACCAGTCAATCTGGGCAAGAAGCCGTGGACAAATCCAGATTGAGTCGAAGGACACTAACTTCTCAATTCACATCAGCGACCTACTCGTGGTGCCGAGTCTTCACTTCAATCTCCTCTCGGCCGCCCAGCTGATGATGTGTGGTGTCCAGGTGCAGTCACACGAAATGGAATTTCACTTTCTAGCATAGGTGCCTCTGAGGGTCTTTGTGTTGGAGCTGCAGCTACTGCTAGCCTAGTACCAGCCTTTGTCGCTGGCTTGGGTACGACCTCAGCGACTGCGTCGCTTTGCTTCATCCTTGACTCTGGGGCGTCCCGCTGTTTCTTTCACGACTGCACAGACCTCACGCCACTACGCATTCCAGTCACTGTCGCCTTTGCTGACCCCTCAGTGGGATCTGTCATTGCCCACAGCACCACCACTCTCCCGTGTCCGGCGGCTCCCTCTGGGGTCCTTACATATTACTACACCCCCTCGATCTCCAAGAACTTGGTGGGTGTCAGCCACCTCCATGACCTCGGAGTAGTCACCACCTTTCCTACGGACAAGTTTGTTGCCTCCTGCACAGACGGAGTCACTGGGGCGCCTCTGGCCACTTTTCACAGGGAGTTGGGCTCTGGTCTGTACCTGCTACACACAGGGTCCCCGCCAGACTAGGTCAGGTCAGGTAGCTGCTGTGTCATGCGACTGTCGGTCACTCACCTACCCGTCAGTCCTCTGGCACCACCGTGTAGGTCACCCATCATTCCCGTGTCTCAATAGGATGGTACGTCGCTGTCTTGTCTCAGGTCTCCCAGAGTCACTCGCCCCGCTTCCCCGCTCGCCTGCACCACCGTGCACCCCCTGCGTCGAGGGGCGGCAGCGCGCAGTCCCTCACTCCTCGTTTCCCCCCACCACGGCCCCCTTACATACCCTGCACTTGAACGTCTAGGGCCCCTCCTTGGTCCTTGGCCCACGTCAGGAGCGCTTCTTCCTAATTGTGGTGGATGACTACTCCCGCTACACCATGGTGTTTCCCTTGCGACCGAAGGCCGACGTGCCTACCGTCCTCGAGCCGTGGCTACTAGCGAGGGGTGGCGCCCAGGACCTGCGTGGGCTCCGTCTACACTCGGATCATGGTGGTGAGCTTACTTTCACTCGCCTAGAGGCATTCTGTCAGGATCAGGGGATCACCCAGTCTTACAAGCTACCAGACTCGCCGCAGCACAACGGGGTCGCTGAGCGATGCATCGGCCTGGTCATGGAGGTTGCCCGGACCTCCATGTGCCATGCCGGTGCCCCCCCAGTTCCTGTGGCCGCACGCAGTCCGCTACGTCGTGCACCAGCTGAACCGGTGGCCCAGTGACGCACGGCCACGGGTGACGCCGGTCTTCCTTTGGACAGACTCGGGGTGTAGCAGCAGATTACCGCGTCTGGGGTTCTCCAGCTCACGTCCGTGCCCCAGGTGCGAACAGGTTGTCTGCGTGCACTCGTGCCTGCATCTTTCTTGGCTTCGCTCTGGACGCCTCCAGCAGGGCGTTCTATGACCCGGTCACCCACCAATTCTTCAAGTCTCAGGACGTCACTTTCGACGAGTCGGTCTGTTACTACCGGAGTCGGCCTCACCAAGGTTTTGAGGCCTCCCCCCCCCCCCCCCCCCCGATGTTCCTCACCCCTGAGCCCCCCCGAGTCGCCCCGGTAACCCCCCCCCCCCCCCCCCCCCCCCCCCCCTCCTTTGCGTCCTGCCCCGTCAGGTGTGTTGCATGTCACTCCGCAGTCGTGTCCCCCGCAGCGTCCAGTCCCTGTCGTGTCTGGGGGTGCGGGAGGTGCAGCTGCGAAGGGTGAGGGTACTGAGGCTGTTGGAGCTGGTGGTGCCGGCTCTAGGGGTGCAGGGGGTGTGGGCGTGGAGGCCACTCCTGTGGAGGACACGGCTGCCGCCCGCGCGACGCCCTGCCCGTCGCCCGTCGCGGCGCCCTGGGGGCCCGCGCGTCGCCCCCTCCCGTCGCCCGTCGCGGCGCCCCGGGGGCCTGCGCGCCGCCCTGCCCGTCACCCGTCGCGGCGCCCTTGGGGCCCGCGCGTCGCCCCCTCCCGTCGCTCGTCGAGGCGCCCTGGGGGCCCGCGCGCCGCCCCGCTTCCGCTCACACGCCGCCCCAGCTGCTGCCCGCGTTTCTGCCCTGCGTTGGGGGTATGGGGGTGGCGGGTAGGTGGCGGGTGTGTGAGCCGTCCCCTGCTCCTCCTGCTCCTCCGTCTCCCACTGCTGCAGCTGCCGCTGAGGGGGGTGGGTGTGTGGGAGCCGAGGGAGTGGTGTTAGGGGGGTGACGTGGGAGTGGAGCTAGGGGTGCAGCAAGGGGTGTGTGAACGGGGGGTGGGACAGTTGGGGGAGGTTGAGCGGAGGCAGCCATCGTGTCGTCAGCAGCGCCAGTAGTCCGGGGCTCTGCTCCCGTAGCCCAGCGAGCCTGCTGCGCCAGTCGCCCGTGGGTCCGTTGCTCCTGCCGCTCAGAGTTAGCCCAGAGCCAGTTACTCCTGTAGTCCAGGGCCCTTGCTCCGGTAGCCACCGTGCGCGCCGCTCCTGTTGCCCGTATGTCTGCAGCTTCACCCGTCGCCTCCTATCTCCACTCCTCTCACAGTCCCGCCTCCTCCTCCTCACTTGCCCTTTGTGAATGCCTCTAGCTTTGCTTGTACTTGTGAACCTGCTCTATGACTCCTTGCTGTGCTGATTATATCCCACTTTGACTATGGGGGTGTGTCAGAATGTGATATTTGTCTAGCCTGCAGTGGGGTACTCTATAGTGAGTATAGCCCAAATTAGGGTTTCCTATATGTACTCAACTGTCTGCTAGTGCAAACCCTCTTCTATGTTCAAACTTTCTTCCTGCTATTCTGACAGTACGTTGTACGTTGGCGTCTCTTCCTCCTGTTCACCCTGACCCGTGCCGACCTCTACGGGATCTCGAAGAAATCCCACGTGGCTCACCTTCAGGAATGAAGGGAAGTGTTGGAATAACCAACGGTTATTATAACATTCCCGAAGGCTTCCCTTAGCGCATCCCTTCATAACGAGGCAGCACCCCTGTACCAGTATCGCGTTAAGCTCATATAGAGCACGCGACAGCCTGAAATTCACTCGAAGGTCAACACTCGCAGGTAGTCAACGGTCGCGACTGTTGACCGCCCAGTAACCGTACTCGGTGGTTACACGATGCAACTCGGTAACTGTTGAGTAGAGAAATAGCCGCGGGTACTGTATCAATGCAATACAATTAAAAAGGGAATGGCTAGTTAGGATTGCTATTTATATCTTTGAACTCCTATCTTAAATCAATCTTGTTCTCTTTCAACTATTATAAAAAATGTCATTACAAGACTCCACTGTCTTCACACAACTTGGCTAGACTTATCATATCCACTACGATTCCCGGTTATATCATCACTTACTAAAGTGGTAAATTACATAATAAATGAGGATAATATACATATATATATGTGTATATATATATATATTTACATATAAGAAAACAACAACCAAATAAGTGCGTCTATAATTTGACAATTGGGGTGCGCTTATAATCAATGACCGGATGGATATAAGCGCATGCACATGTACGATGCCTGCGCCTATATCCCGGGGGAGGTGGTAGGCCAAACCAGTTGACCCGCAAGTCCAGGTACACTAACTAAGAATTATGATTCCTTACTCTAGGGAATTATGATTCCTTATTGAGGTGGTAATTTTGGTTTCCTCAACACTACCCCTCACCTTCCCAAGCCGGCGCGGAACCTTCCTTACCAGTTTCCTTTTTATCCCAGACCCAAGCCGGCGACAACCCGACGTGGGGATCTCACACAGGACGAACTTTTTTCCTTCATCGTCCTGAAATTCTGGCCCAGGTTACCCACTATCCCTCCATTTTCCACTCAACCCCCCTCGAGCAATTCTACCACGCGATTCGGCCGTTTGGTTCTGTTTGAGGGGGTTTCCAGGTGTGCTATATGTTTGTTTTGCGAGCTCATTCAATGCATCGAAGTGAGAACGTTGAAGTACTGCATCCCACCGTGTGGAACCGTCCTGAGCCATGTGGAATGACTGTTAAATGTACAACGTCGACACTCTCCACTAGGTCGACCTGCTTCTGCCCGCTGCTCAATGCATTAGGCCTTGGCATTATTCTGCCTTCTCCTACCACTGTTAACGTTAGGCTCAGTAGCAAATCCGCTGCAGCCAGCATGGACACTCAGTCCGGCGCCACCCCCGAAGCATGTTCCATAGCAAGTAGTTCTTCGTTTCAATCACCATCTCTTTTCGCTGCATCGATCGTAGCCGTCGCGTTCCGTCTCAAAAATTGTGGGGGGGCCCAACTCACCCCCAACGCAGGTTACCTTGGGGCTACCTACAGCAACTTCGCCAAAACTCATCCCGAACAAAACCCGAAGTCACAACTAAGCTGCAAAGTGCACCTCGACTTGCCTCAGGCCTCCAAATTTGCCAACCAGCACCAGGCGAAAACACTTCTCGTCTAAACGAAAACTCGCCTACGGTAACTTGCAGAGAAATTGTTACTACAGTAGCAGTCCAACCAAACCACCAATGCAACTTGTCCAGCACAGCATTGTCTGTCAGAATGTTATAATTGTCTAGCCTGCAGTGGGGTACTTCATAGTGAGTACAACCCAATTAGGGTTTGCTATATGTATCCAACTGCTTGCTAGTGAAACCACTCCTTTCTTCATTTCTTGTTTCTGCTGCTAGTTCTGACATGGTTTCAGAGCAGGTCGACCCCCTTGGGTCGATTCTGTGGGTGGGCCCACCACCTAATGCTTCCGCTGCTTTACTTCCTGTCGTGCGCCTCGGGCGCGCGACGACTTTTTCCTGCCGTGCGCTCGGGGCGCGCGGCGGTTTTCTGCCCGCCGAGTGCCCCGTGGCGCGCGGCGGTTTTCTGCATGGCGCGCCCCCCGTCGGCCCTCGCGTCGCCTCAAGGGATCCGCGCGCGCCCCCCGTCGGCTCTCGCGCTGCCTCGCTGGACCCGCGCGCGGCACCCCGTCGACCCTCGCGTCGCCTCCGGGGACCCGCGCGCGCCCCCCGTCGGCTCTCGCGCTGCCCCGCTGGACCCGCGCGCGGCACTCCGTCGACCCTCGCGTCGCCTCCGGGGACCCGCACGCGACCCCCGTCGACCCTCGCGTCGCCCCCGGGGACCCGCGAGCCGCCCCTGGAGCCGTGCGCGACCCCCCCGCTGCCCCGTCGCGGCGCCCTGGGGGCCGCGCGCCTTCCCCCTCGCCGTCCCCCGCGCTCCTTCCCCGTGCCACCCGTTTTAGGGTTTGGGGGTGGGGAGTGTGGGGGTGGCGGTTGTGGGGGTGCCGGTTGTGTGCGCCGTCCCCTACTCCTCCTCCTCCTCCGTCTCCCGCTGCTGCAGCTGCCGCTCAGGGGGGTGGGTGTGTGGGGAGCCGAAGGCGTGGTGCTAGGGGGGTGACGGGGGAGTGGAGCTAGGGGTGCAGCAGGGGGTGTGTGGAAAGGGGGTGGGACTGTTTGGGGAGGTTGCGCGGAGGTAGCTGTCGTGTCGCCAGCAGCGCCAGTAGTCCGGAGCCCTTGCTCTCGGTAGCCCAGCGAGCCTGCTGCGCCAGTCGCCTGTGGGTCCGTAGCTCATGCCGCTCGTCGTAGCAGCGGAGCCTGTTACTCCAGTATTCCGGGGCCCTTGCTCCGGTAGCCACTGTGCCAGCCTGCGCCAGTCGCCTGTGGGTCCGTAGCTCCTGCCGCTCGTCGTAGCAGCGGAGTCTGTTACTCCAGTATTCCGGGGCCCTTGCTCCGGTAGCCACTGTGCCAGCCACTCCTTTCGCCCGTGTGTTTGCAGCTTCAGCCGTCGCCTCCAATCTCCTCTCCTCTCACAGTCACTCCTCCTCCTCACTTGCCCTTTGTGAATGCCTCTAGTTTTGCTTGCACTTGTGAATCTGCTCTATGCCTGCTTATTGTGCTGATTACACCCCACTTTGGCTATGGGGGTGTGTCAGAATGTTATAATTGTCTAGCCTGCAGTGGGGTACTCCATAGTGAGTACAGCCCAATTAGGGTTTGCTATATGTATCCAACTGCTTGCTCGTGAAACCACTCCTTTCTTCATTTCTTGTTTCTGCTGCTAGTTCTGACACTGTCGTGACAGATTTGTTCTTGCAGCCTCGCTGTACTGCTCGGTCCAGAAAATAAAACCCAAGCTCGCTTCCTGTCCATATACAGGACCCACACAGGCAGGTTCGGGCAGGTTGCTTGCGTGGGTCGAATGCCAGCTGACACAGGTTGCTTGTGAGTGTGCAATCTCTTCACGCCACGTCGCTGACTCTAACCTGTGGTCGAATCTGTTCACGCCACGTCCCCACCTTTGACCTGTACTGCCCCTCGCCACGTCCCCACCCCACCCCATCCTTCTCGCCTGCTCCAACCATGCCTTCGTCCCCAGCTCCTCCTTCAAGACTCTCGCTGTTCATTTCTTGATTCATTCGATAGCATCTGTCATACGTCTTCTCCCTGCTCTCTCTTACCTCGATTGCACGCGTCGCGCGACTTCCTCATCCATTTTAATTGTCGCCTGCTACCACTATCGTCACCCACGTATCATCGTTCTCGTCGTTAGCTTATCATAAAATTCCCGTCTTTTTTTTGCGTGTTTCTCCCTGTTTTTTTCAGTAAATAAGTTGTCAACTCGAACATGGCGCTTCAGGCAGCACTTCCACCATAAGGCGCCGCCATGATTCAGTATGTCAGTTACCATATCGTCATTTTGTCGTACACTTTCTCCTGGGTTTCCTGTTTTGTGCTTGTTACCCCTCTGTCCGTTTACATGATTATTCTCAACCCGTAAAAAGGCGCGTGAGGAAGCTCTTCAACGCTTGAGTCCCGCCATCGTGAACCAGTAAGTCGGTATAGCTATCGCGTTTCTGTCGGTTTCATTAGTTTGTGCCAGCATAATTTAGCAACTCTGTCATTCCTCTTTTGGAAGCCTTGTGTGTGTCTAATGAATGCGTTTATTTTGCACCGGTGACTGTTTTCTTTGCAGATAGGTACCTTATTATGACTATTTTACAGCATCTCCTCTCTGCAGCAGGTGGGGTGTTCGGCATCTTACACTTCATGTCGTTTTAACTAACCTTTGTGTCTTTTGCAGAGATGCACCCTGTTCAAGAACTTGTATACCTAAGAATTTATGCACTTCACAGTGCAGCTGTTAAATGGTGTGGATATGATTGCTTGTCAATTCTGTCCAATTGAATGTAGCCGTGAGAATGCTCAGACATGATTCGACAATTGTGTAGGCATTTTTTGTTTGTTACAGAAGGCAAAAACGTATGTTCCAAATTACTATTTATCTGTATTGCATTTTAGAATCCGTTAAAATTCGGATTGTATGGTATAAGAACACGATTATTGATTTGTTTGATTTGTGATTGTAAGGTATCTAACTTTATACAAGAGGTTTCTCTCTGATTGAACGTGTAACATTGTCTGTTACATTCCTGTTCGTCGCCCAATCAAAGCTCCACTCGTACGCGAACTGTGTTCACTTCGCAGTCAACTATGCCCTCGATCCGTAGGTGACCCCGTAGGTCACATCGTGGGCATGTGTTCACTTTGAACCATAGCCCCACGAGCACCTGGGGGTAACATACTGGAAGGTTACCTCGCGCCAACTTTAGGGTTAGCTCGAGGTAACATTTCGGGCCCACATTTTTTGAGACGTCTTGGTCGCGTCAGCCTCGTGGCTCTCCTTCCACCGCCGTCGAGCCTCCTTACCCCCGGGCCCTTCCCCATGGCCCATTCTTGGCAATCTTCCGGACCTGGGTGTCCTGCCGCACTGCACCCTGACGAAGCTGGCGGACAGGTACGGGCCGATCATGGCTGTCTGGTTCGGTTCCTTGCCGACTCTGCTCGTGTCATCACCCGAGCTCGCCGACCAAAACATTGAAGCGACTTGACAAAGTACCTACTGCGGGTTTCCATAGTCGGGGCATTGTAAGAGCTAGGGCTACGGAAACATTGTATATACAGGTTTTTCTACAAGCCCCCTACTCCCACCGCAACGAGAAGGTCGGCTCATTGCATGTGGTCAGTGCCTACTTCCCCTCGCGATGGTTGCGACATGCTACATGTATAGCCCCTACTGCAGTACTCGGTTACAGGATACAACGGGGTCTGGACTACATTTGTACATTGTAATCTGGGACAACTAGCTTCACATGTGAAAATAAGAACAAGGAATGATGGACTAGGGAATGAGTTGGGTACAAAAATGCAACCCTAGGAAACTGTACCCCATACTGTCTACCCCACTACAGCCTAGCTAGACTATAGCAAGAACGTTTGACACACCCCCATAGGCAAAGTGGGGGAGAACAAGGGGTCACAAGACCAGTCAAGCAAGGCAAGCTCAGGGTGGATCACAACGTCACCACACATTCCGAGCACAAGTTCAAAGGCCAAAAGGCCAGTTCACATGCAGGATTATAAATCAAGGTGAACAAGCAAGACAGTGATCGCAACCTAGCAAAGGTATACAGGCAGGATATATAGATCACAGTACAAAGCAAAGTCAAGAGGTAAGCAAGTGCGGCCAGGTAGGCACAAGACCTAACATAGTACAGAAGCGCTGATGATCACAAGGCTGAAGTGCCTTGGTAAAGATATCAGCAGTGTTGGCCTGAGAGGCCACGTAAGCAAGGCGCAGCTGACCACGCTACTGCAGCTCACGTGCAAGGAAGTAGCGAAGAGCAATGTGCTTCGTTCTGTGCTCCACTCTGTGCTCCTGACACAAAGCCAGCATGGCCTTGTTGTCTACGTACAGAACTGGAGGAGAACGAGGCGGCTCTCCCAGGTCGGTCAGCAGGTAGGTGAGCCAGCGTAACTCCTGTGCAGCCATGGCCCCTGCGTAGATCTCTGCCTCACAGCTGGAGCCGAGAACAGAAGACGAGCGGGTAGACCGCCACGAAACAGGGCCGGAACCAAGGCTGAAGGTGTAACCCTGTGACGACCGCTGCGTAGCCAAGTCGTCAGCCCAAGAAGCGTCTGGGTGACCAGTGAGGACCACTGAGCGTCGCCCTCCAAGCACGAGCCCCATGCCCGACGTACTGCACAAGTAGCGCAACACCCTCTTAGCAGCATCCATGTGCTCCTTCCTGTGTCGGCCAGGAGCGACATAGCGTGCTAGGATGCTAAGAGGGTATGCAAGGTCGGGTCGAGTGCAGGTCATCAGGTACATGAGGCAGCCCACAAGCTCTGGATACGGGCCACTCGGCTCTACGGACTCATCCGAAGGCAGAGCTGAGAGCGAGAGGCGCGTAGGCAGAGGAGTGGGCTGTGGCGAGGAGTACGTGAAGCGGAAGCGCTGAAGGACCTGCTGCACCATGTGTGACTGATTCAAGGTAATGGTGCGCTGTGCTCTGTCCCGGGTGATCCGCAAGCCAAGATAGCTTGTCAGCTCACCCAGGTCTGTGCACGTGTGTCTCTTCTGCAGCTCCGACTTCACGTGGGCGAGTGCCTCAGTGTCAGCAGTAGCAAAAACCAAGTCGTCTACGTACACGAGAACGTAGAACGGCGACAGAGTGGTGTCGGTGCGTAGAAACAGCGACGGGTCAGCAGTAGAAGGAGCAAACCCAAGAGCAGCAAGAGTTGTCCTCAGTGTGTCGTGCCACTCACGGGGTGCCTGGCGGAGACCGTAGACCGGGCGCCGGAGGCTCCACTGGGTACCAGGAGGAAACGACCCAGTGAAGCCAGGTGGGCGGCGCAGCCAGATCTCCTCGTGCAGGCTGCTCTGTAGGAAAGCAGTGCTGAAGTCAAGAGAGTGGAGCTCGTAGTCACGCTGAGCGGCGACGTGCAGCAGAACCCGAAGAGTGGTCATCTTCGGGGTAGGGGAGAAGGTCTGGAAGAAGTCAACTCCCTCACGCTGACTGAAGCCTCGTGCAATGTAACGCACCTTGAAGACAGGCGGAGAACCCGGCGGCCGCTTCACACTGAAAATCCACATGCCACTGACGATGTTCGCCCCAGGCGGGGGAACCTCGTCGACGTAGGTACCTGTGGACTTCCAGGAAGCCATCTCTGCGTCCATGGCTGACTGCCACTGAGAGGAGTAGGGACCCTCTATCGCCTCTGCGTAAGAGCGCGGGGTCGGGATGTCTGGTGCATCCGGGTCTCCCTCAGGGGCAATCAGCATGGACACGAGATGAGGTAAAGCAGCGGCAAAGCACTCAAACTCCTCCTGCCTGTCCTCAAGGACGTCCGTGCTAAGAGCACACTCACCCCCGACGGACGGAGGACAGACAGACTCAGACTCAGCAACAAGACTAGCGGCGTAGTCGAGACGACAGTGAGCAGCAAAGTCGACAAGCTCAGCAACTAAGGCAGACGCAGCAGTGGACTCAAAGGAAGGGTCAGTGACAACAGTAGCGAGGAGACGCGTGACAGTAGGACTAGAAGCACGAAGGGAGTCGGACCCCGGGTCAGCAAGAGCTGGAAGAGAGGACGCAGGAGGAGATGGCAGAGGGACACGCTGTGGAGCAGTGGAAGGACGAAGCGCCATCTGGTGTGTGCGTGGGACAGCAGGAGGACGCTGACGCGGAACACGACGACTAGTGCGAACAGCACGAACAGGCGACGCACGACGAGACTCAGGCAACGCAGGACGAGACTCAGGCTCACGACGCTCCGTAAGACCTCCTGTCGGACCAGTGTAGGGAGAAGGACTAGGGAGTGGCGAGGCAGGCTGTAACTGTGACTGCGACTGGACAGGCAGAGGACACTCTAAAGGGGGAGTAGGACCAGGAGCAGGCGGGAGGCCAAGAACCTGCTGAAGGAGCGGAACGAAGTACGGTCGCGGCCGCGCAGCGCCTCCAGAACCAGCAGAGACACCACCAGCACCCTCAGCTCCAGAGTCTCCAGCTACAACTCCCGCAGTACCACTAGTAGCTCCAGAAACTCCAATACGAGCACCTCCAGGGCCAGCGGCCCCAGCAGCTCCAGCACCAGCAGCACCTCCAGCAGCTCCAGCACTGGCAGCACCTCCAGCAGCTCCAGCACCAGCAGCACCTCCAGTAGCTCCAGCTCCAGCAGTACCTCCAGCAGCTCCAGCACCAGCAGCACCTCCAGCAGCTCCAGCACCAGCAGCACCTCCAGCAGCTCCAGCACCAGCCGCACCGCCAGCAGCTCCAGCACCAGCAGCACCTCCAGCAGTAGGCCCCCCAGCTCCAGCAGCACGGCTACAGCGCCGAGCGTACCACTCACGAAGTTGTCGTGGAGAGAGGGGCTCCCGCCGCAACGGGACACTCGGAGGACCTCCAGTCTCAGCATCCCCAAACTCAGCAACCCCAGGCTCAGCACCCCCAGGCTCAGCACCCCCAGGCAGCACCCCCAGGCTCAGCACCCCCAGACTCAGCACCCCCAGGCTCCGCACGCTCAGGCTCAGCACCCCCAGACCCAGCACCCGCAGGCTCAGCACCCCTAGCAGCACCAGAGTCAACAGCTACCTCGACTGGCTCGACTGCGTCTACCTGGGACACACCTGAGGGGGCAGGACCCTGAGGGGGGAGGGGGTCTACCTGGGGAGGACTTGGCGTGAGGAAGAGCGGCGGGGGGGGGAGGGGGGCAGTGCGGTAGGGGAAGAGACGGTAGTAGGGAACCGACTCGTCAAACGTGACGTCCTGAGAGGACAGAACACGGCGCAAGGTGGGGTGGTAAAACTGCCAGCCAGGCGCGTCAGGGGGGAAGCCAAGGAAGACACAGGGAACGGCACGAGAGGACAGCTTGTCCGCAGACAAGTCGCGGACGAAAGCTCGAGATCCCCAGACACGGAACGCAGACGCATCGCCAACCGTCCCCGTCCACCGCAGAGTGGGAGTGGTCTCCGGCATGGAGACCCGGGGCTGGAGGTTGATCTGATGCGCCGCGTACTGAACCGCGAACGGCCACAGAAAATGGGGAGCAGCCGCATGGATCATGGACGTACGAGCGACATCCATGACCATGCCAATGCGGCGCTCAGCAATCCCATTTTGCTGTGGAGAGGCCGGAAGCGTGAACGTCTGGCGGATGCCCTCCGCCCGACAGTAGGCCTGCAGAAGGTCGGAGGAAAACTCTCCACCTCTGTCTGAGTGCAGACGCACAACAGGAAAGTCCGAGCCGAAACTCTCTCTGAGCTGGAGACGAGCAGCGCGGATCCAGTCGATCAACACCTCAGTGACCTCACCCTTGCGGCGCAAGGGGAAGACTGTGGTGAAACGCGAGTAGTCGTCAACAACCAGCAGGAAGTAGCGCTCGTGACCCTGTCCACGGACGCGGGCTGGGCCCCACACGTCCATGTGAAGAGTCTGCAGCGGAGCCTCTGTCGGAGGAAACTCGGAGGAGTGAGGAGCGGCGTGCTGCCGGCCCTCGACACAGGGAACACAGGTAGGGGCAGGCCCCGGAGGAAGGGGAGGAAGGGAAGGGGGGAGACCAGAGACAAGGACACGGGAGGCCATGCCTCTGAGACGAGGCAGGGAGGGGTGACCAAGGCGGTGGTGCCAGAGGAGAGTCTGGTGAGTCAGGAGACGACACGAGCAGGGGGCAGACTCAGGACCAGACCTGGACGCTGCAGCAAACACCTGACCCGACGCAGCTACCGGAGGAGACTCGGTAGTCAGTGTGTACAGGCTCGACCCCGGCTGACGGGTAAACGTGGCCAAGTGTCGGCCCGTCCGAGCACACGTGCAGTGGGTCACCCGCTGACTCGCAGGAGTGAACTGGTCAACCCCCCCATCCTGAAGGTCAGCACCACTCACCAAGTTCGTAGAGAACGAGGGGAGGTAAAGACCTGACAGGGAGCCGGACGGGGCCGCCGGGCACGGTAGGACAGTGGAGTAGTGGGCAAGGACAAGACCCCCAGAGGGGTCTGCCAGGGAGACTGCAACCGGCCGACTAAGCGGCGTGAGTGTGGTGCGGTCTCGAAAGAAGGAGCGGGAAGCACCCGAGTCAAGGGTGAAGGTGTGTACGACCGCAGCAGGCACAGTACCAGAGAGAGCAGACTCACCAGCACCTGGAGCAGTAGACTCACGAGCACCTAGAGCAGCAGCCTCACCAACACCTGGAGCAGGAGACGTACCAGCACCTAGAGCAGCAGCCTCACCAGTACCTAGAGCAGCAGACTGGATACCGGGGTCAGGCGGCACACACAGGTAACAGGCACCCTCAGCACTAGTAGGAAATGCATACATGGCAGTGAGGATAGCATCATAGTCAAGAGCATAGATATCTACCCTCTGCCTAAGCAGCTCCACCCAGTCGGGGAGCTCAGCCGCGTCGCCAAAATCTGTACGCCAGGCGTCGCTCAGACGGGCGAAGCAGCGGGACTCTGTGTGACCAAACGTCCCGCAAGGCTGACCAGTCCGAGCACCAGTGCGAATGACGTACGGGCAGCGAGCAGTACCCCGTGACCCTCCACGCTGAGCGTACCACTCACGAAGCTGCTGGGGCGAAAGGGCCGCGCGCAGACGACGCTGCAGCTGCACGTGGCCACTACAAGAAGCTCCCGAACTACTCACTCCAGGACGACTCCCACTACGGCCACCCCGACAACCCCAACTAGCGTACCACTCACGAAGCTGCTGGGGCGTGAGGGACTCACGCGGACGTCGCTGGAGCTGCATCTGGCCACCGCCAGGAGCAGCAGTAGCAGTAGTAGCCGCAGTAGCAGCAGTAGCAGCAGTAGCAGCAGTAGCAGTAGTAGCCGCAGTAGCAGCAGTAGCAGTAGTAGCAGCGCGGCCACCCCTACAACCCCAACTAGCATACCACTCACGAAGCTGGTGGGGCGTGAGGGACTCACGCGGACGGCGCTGGAGCTGCATCTGGCCACGCCAGGAGCAGCAGTAGAAGTAGAAAGAGCAGTAGCAGCAGGAGCAGCAGTAACAGCAGTACGGGCAGGGCAGTGCTCACCAGTGGCGAGAAGGGCAGGCGTACGACGGTGGCAACGGCGAGGCCGCTACCACTGCAGGGCGAGGGCTCCGCGGCAGCTGCAGGGGCGGCTGCTCCAGGGGCGGCTGCAGAGGTCCAGGGGCGGCTGCTGCAGGGGCAGCTGCTGCAGGGGCGGCTGCTGCAGGGGCGGCTGCTGCAGGGGCGGCTGCTCCAGGGGCCAGGGGCAGCTGCTGCAGGGGCGGCTGCTCCAGGGGCCAAGGGCGGCTGCAGCAGGGGCGGCTGCTCCAGGGGCCAGGGGCAGCTGTTTTTTTTTTTTTTTTTAATTAATTATTTATTTTAGGGTTTGGCAGGGCGCACTCGGCGCTGCAGAGGCGGCTCGCGGGCTGCAGGGTGGCTCGGGCAGCAGCGAGGGGGGGGCGGCGCGTGGCTCCCCAGGGCGCCGCGACGGGGCAGCGGGGGGGGCCGCGCGCGGCTCCCCAGGGCGTCGCGACGGGGCAGCGGGGGGTCGCGCGCGGCTCCCCAGGGCGTCGCGACGGGGCAGCGGGGGCCGAGCACGGCTCCCCAGGGCGTCGCGACAGGGCAGCGGGGGGCCGAGCGCGGCTCCCCAGGGCGTCGCGACGGGGCAGCGGGGGCCGAGCGCGGCTCCCCAGGGCGACGCGACGGGACAGCGGGGGTCGCGCGCGGCTCCCCAGGGCAGCGCGACGGGGCAGCGGGGGGTCACGCGCGGCTTACCAGGGCAGCGCGACGGGGCAGCGGGGGGCGACACGAGAGTCGCAGAGGCAGCGCCCACGGGCAACACGCGGCTCGGCAGGGCAGAGGCAGCGTCCACGGGCGACACGCGGCTCGGCAGGGCAGGCACTGATGCAGAGGCAGCTCCCACGGGCTGCAGGGGCAGGCACGGCTGCACGGGCAGGCACGGCTGCAGTGGCAGCACGGTCGCAGGTGGAGCACGCGGGCTGCAAGGGCAGCGCAGCTGCAGGGGCAGCTTAAAAAAAAAATATTTCAGTTAGGGCAGGGCGGAACGTTCGGTGGGCCGTAGGAACGATTCTGCTCTAATACCATGTGAAAATAAGAACAAGGAATGATGGACTAGGAAATGAGTTGGGTACAAATATGCAACCCTAGGAAACTGTGCCCCATACTGTCTACCCCACTACAGCCTAGAAAGACTATAGCAAGAACGTTTGACATCACACTAACTACATGCTATGTCCAGAGGGGCTTTAATCGCTACACATAAAAACAAGCACGTAACAGTTACGCAGTCACACGGTTACAATGTTACTGACAACACATAATATCACGATGTTACATAGTTGCCTGGTAGCCCATGTGATGTCATGGTTACATTATTATGAGGATTACAAAAGTAATAATGCGGGACTGTAGTTTTAAAAGAACTGAAATCCAATATTTTTTTTTACAAATACACATTATACCAATACAGACTTCGTAAACCCTATGAAGGAATCGTCTTCACGTAAAGTGGTCCTACTAAGTGACCGAACCTTACAGCAACAAGCGATAAACACAAACAAAATAAGAGTCAGAAATCAACAATTTACACACCGCCAAGTACTTACCGGGGTTCAGCTAGCACTTCCCTGACAATACTGAACAGAACTAATGATTTAAAAACATAATAACACATTCCGCACGGTCGAACTATAATCCTGCAACATCGCGACAAGTACAAGAACCGTTAGTGTTGGGAGAGCAGGCATCCAGACGTTCAGGTTAGCTTAACAAAAAACAGAAACTAAATAGTGAATAAGCACAACCCCAGCTGGAAACTCACAGATAGCCAACGCACGCCATCGCCCATATTGCCACGCCCAAATCGCCACGCCTTTATCGTGAAGGCCAAATCGACACGCCACGCCACGCCAGAATCTTCACGCCCATATCGCGACGCCAAATCGCCACGCCTATATCGACACGCCCAATTTGTCACGCCCGTATCGCCACGCCAAATCACCACGCCCATATCGCCACGTTATATCGCCACGCCCATATCGCCACGGGCAAATCGCCTCGCCCATATCGCCTTCTGCCACGACAAAAGGGAGAAGTAAACGACGGAAAATCAACAAGTAGCGCTCATGATTTCAAAGGTGAACAAAGAGCAGGAGCGTGGTCTGGTAGGTGAAACCGGAGAGCGGGGAACTAAACGAGAGCTGCCTGGACGCTAAGAAATGAGGAAATGAAGGTGGGGTTTGAAGTACAGCAGACTATCAGTTCTGTGTGTGTGCCTCGGCCGAAATCTGGGTTTCACCCAATCGGAAGCCATACAGCAATATCTTCTGCATCTCCCGATCGTGGCCTAGCTTGCCAAGTGAACCAACGGTTGTCATTCCAACGAAAAACACAGCCCACGTCTGATCGTAGCCATCCAAAAATGATGATCGACGGTTATAATTCCAACCATTGAGCAATCTCACCAATCTCCTGAAATGGTTTGTGAACCAATCAGAAACTAGGGTTCATTATCTCGTTTCATCTCTCCATCGTGGCCTTTGATTGCTATAAAGATCGACGGCTTTTAATTGTCAACCAATCACTCAAAGAAGTAAATTCAATCACGAAACATTTGTTGCCCAGCGTGGCAAATAGAAACGGAGCTTCGTCAGATCGTAGCCATCCAACATTATTAAGATCGACGGTTGTTTTTCCAACCTTTTGTAATCTCGCTAACTTCCCAGAAAGGGTAAAATGATGTGTAAAATGCCTGCATAGCTTACTATTCAGTAAGGTACAAAATTAGTGGGTCATGCTCTGGAGGGGTAGTACCGTAAACAGCCCTTGATGCTCGGATTCCCGTGGCAGTATAATATTTCGATCTCGACCATTGCTAAATCGTGATCGACGGCCATGTATTTTCCAGCACATTGTAGGTTTGATGATATCGTCGTGTAGCGAGTTTATCGAGCGAGTGAACCATAATCGAGGGTATTAGTGACTGTTTGTGAGGTTGAGGAACTGGGCAACTGTCCAATGTGCAAAAATGCACTATTATAAACCGGATTGTATCGAATCTAATCCGATGAACCGTTGTTGGAAGTATGTGCGTGGTAGGTGCTCTGTAGGCTTACAAACCCCCCGACAATGTAGGCCTAAACATTGTGCACCTGCTCGGCAGGCCCAGCGTATTCATAGTCCTGACCACCATCGATCTTCATTCACCCGACAGTATAGCTTGGTAGGTTCCGCATGCAAAGTTCGTCCTAGGGTGGCCTAATATTATGTATGGTCAGCTGCCGTACTCAACACATACCACGGACGTGGGTACGAAGTACCCACTCCGTGGTTTGGTACCCCAACCCCCCTGACGAATGTTTTGGGATGCGCCCGTGAGGTGCTTAAAACGAATGATAAGCTCTGCTCGTCCCGCGCGCTGCTTCGAACCGTGGCGATTCTTTCTCTCGACGGCAAAAATATCGCGTTTTCGCCAGAAAACGACCATTGCCGAAAGCTGCGACGACTGGCGACGCTCCACCTGCTGTCCGCGAAGAAACTTCAGGAGAGCCTTCCTGTGCGAGAGGGGGAGATTCGCGACATGCTCGATGCGATTGCTGCCGACGCAACTGCTACTGTGGCTCCCGCGGGTGGGGGGATGAGCATAGAAGTGCGAAGGTACCTGAATCGCGCCACGCTCAACAACATCATGCGCCTCACGGTCGGTAAGCGCTTTTGCTACTCATCGATTCGCGGCGCGGCCGACTTCACGTCAAAGGCGATTCTCGACGCTGCGATGAGCATTGACTGGAACAAACGCATCGCCGCAATGAGCGGCGAACAACACGGCGGGATCCGCGGCTCTGCCGACGCGGTTGCAGCTCCTACGGGGTCCGCGGCTGCAGCGGCGGCGGAAGCAGAAAACTCCGAGCTACTACCATCACTGACAGAGGAGGCGGAAGGAGAGGTGCTGTTTGCGATCATCGAGGAGGCTTTCGCTCTTGCGGGAGCATTCAACATCGCGGATTACGTGCCGTGGCTGAGCTATTGCGGGGACCCCTTCCGCATGTACGCGCGCGCACAGCGCCTCGCACCGCAGCTGCGCGGATTCATGCGCGCGTGCATCGAGGAGCGACGCCAGCTCATGCTGGCAAAGCGTACGGAAGGGAGCCAAGCCAGGCAAGGCAGGCTAGGGATGGAGACGGGGGCTGCGCTGGCGATGGATGGGGCTGCGGGTGAGCAGGTGAAGGCGCGGACGGCATCTAAAACCACTCTTGTTGACACGTTGTTGGAGATGGAAGGGGACGGGGAGGAGCAGGTGGACGAGGACGACATGCTCATGCTCGCTCAGGACCTCATGCTCGCCGGCACCGATACCACCGCCAAGACCGTCGAATGGGCACTTGCTGAGCTGGCGCAGCACCCGAACATGCTGGAAAGGCTCCGCGATGAGGTGGATGTGGCGTATGCCAAGTCAGCAAGCGTGGCCGCCGAAACTGGGGCGCCCGCAGGACGAGGAGGAGGAGGAGGAGGAGGAGGTGATATGGTGGTGTCCCTTGCGGTGCAGGAGATGCCGTATCTGCAGGCTGTGTTGAAAGAATCCTTCAGGCATCACCCGGTCGCTCAACTCTTCTTTCCGCGCCTGACAAGTGGCAGAGTAACCCTAGGGGGTTACAGCATTCCTCCCAATACCATGATCAACATCAACAACTGGGCTCTCGGGCACGATCCAACAGTCTGGATTAACCCGCACGAATTCGACCCCTCCAGGTTCCTAAAACCTGATGCCCCTGACGTGACTGGGAAAATTTTCAGCCTGCTGCCATTTGGTTCAGGCAGGCGTGGGTGCCTTGGGACGAGTCTGGGATTGGACCTGTCCGCCCGCCTGCTGGCGAATTTCGTTCGGCGGTTTGATTTTGAGGCGCCCCAAGAGGTGAGGGCAGGTGGAGGGATAGACATGAGGGAGTCGTTGGGGATGTCGATGGTTCTGGCAACGCCTCTCAGGATTGTTGTGAGGGAGAGGACGGCAGTGCGGGGGGCAGCGGTGGCAGCTGCAGATGCGTGAGCTGCAAGGGGTGCTGGTAAGGGGCTGAGCTGGTGACGAGGTTACTCTGGGAGCGTTTTACACACACGGGGTAAACTATGTTGGGAGAGCTCATCAGCCTTGTCCACTGTAGCAGCTGCTACTGAGTGCGGCGAGAGTGACACAGTGCTGGAGGGGGAGAGGTGGGTGGGGGAAATGTAAGGGTAGATGGGAGGAGGTTGGTGGGGAACGAGGAGGGCTGGAAGGGAGGAGAGGGGGGGGATTAAAGGGGAAGAGGGGTGCTGGAGGAGGGGAGGTGGGTGGGGGAAGAGGAGGGCTGGAAGGGAGGAGGTGGGTCGGGAAGAGGAGGGCTGGAAAGGAGGAGGTGGGTGGGGGAAGAGGAGGGCTGGAAGGGAGGAGGTGGGTCGGGAAGAGGAGGGCTGGAAAGGAGGAGGTGGGTGGGGGAAGAGGAGGGCTGGAAGGGAGGAGGTGGGTCGGGAAGAGGAGGGCTGGAAAGGAGGAGGTGGGTGGGGGAAGAGGAGGGCTGGAAGGGAGGAGGTGGGTGGGGGAAGAGGAGGGCTGGAAGGGAGGAGGTGGGTGGGGGAAGATGAGGGCTGGAAGAGAGGTGGGTGGGGGAAGAGGAGGGCTGGAAAGGAGGAGGTGGGTGGGGGAAGAGGAGGGCTGGAAGGGAGGAGGTGGGTGGGGGAAGAGGAGGGCTGGAAGGGAGGAGGTAGGTGGGGGAAGATGAGGGCTGGAAGGGAGGTGGGTGGGGGAAGAGGAGGGCTGGAAAGGAGGAAGTGGGTGGGAGAAGAGGAGGGCTGGAAGGGAGGAGATGGGTAGGGGTGCTACTGGCACTGCTGGCAGCTGGTGATGCTACTGGCACTGTTGGCGGCTGGTGGTGTGGGCGGCTGGGCGGCTGGTGCTGCTTCTGTGTGCGGAATGATGTCACTAGGAGGAGGTGGTGCTACTGGCACTGCTGGCGGCCAGTGGTGCTACTGGCACTGCTGGCGGCTGGTGATGCAACTGGCAGGCACGGGCAGTAGAGGTGGGCTGGCCGAGGCAGGTATGGGCAGCAGTGGCTGTGGGCGGCTGGGAGGGGGCTATGGGCGGCAAGGAGAGGCTATGAGCGGCTAGATCTGCTGCTGGTGAATAGCTCTACTGGTGGCTAGCTCTACTGGTGGCTAGCTCTACTGGTGGCTAGCTCTGCTGGTGGCTAGCTCTGCTAGTGGCCAGCGCTGGTGCAGCCAGTTGCTAGCGCTGCTCGCGGCTGGCAGCGAGGGCTGACGTTATCAGACTATTTTAGTCTGATTGTCTGAATTTTCAGACTATTTTCTTGACATTCCTGTTTTTTCAGAGTTGGCAGATTTTCAAAAACGAGTGCTTCAGACTTCTGTTTTTTTGAATACTGAAAAAATAGAGTACTGTCAATCAACGTATGTTTATATTTGAGTTAGATATGATGGCCTATAGTGGGGTACATCCAGGCCCTCAGATTGGTTTTGGGCTAGGCTGAAAAATCAGAGTTGGTACACGACTTTACTCTGAAAATCAGACAAAAAGGGCAAAAATACCAATGCATACTAGGAAAAACCTGGAAGCCTCACAACTCCGGTGCTGATGAGTGTGAGGGTGCGGAGGCGAGGCAGGCCCGCCAATGGAAACGGGAACTCGCCCTCGCATGCGAACATGAGTTTCAAGTGCTCCAGTGAAGAGAGGTTTCTGGACAGAGCAGTGGGGAAAATCACATTGTTGAAGGTCAAATCGTTGAGGCTGGAGAGAGCATAGGTACCCGGCAGATGTGTGACCTGCTGATAACTCCCCAGCCTGAGCGTTTCCAGCGACCCTGGTAGGAACTCCGGAGCCGTTCTCAGCAGTGCACAGCCGGTCAGCTCCAGCTGCTTCAGCCTGGCCAGATTGATGAGACTCTTGGGGACGGAGAACAGGCTGCTGCAGTTGTCCAACACGAGGGCTTCAGCAGCGCTGCCACAGACTCTGGGAGCTTCTGGATCCGAGGGCAGGAGAGGAGGTACAGCTCCCGCAGGCACCTCAACTCCCCCGTGGCCTCTGGAAGCTCGGCCAGGTCGCACTCGTGAAGCTCCAGCCGTGCGAGCGAAGCCAGAAGGGTGAAGGAGGGCGGCAGCAGACGGGGCTCCGTGCAGGATTTCAGGAAGAGCGTGTGCAGGTTGGTGAGCTGGCCCACGTCGTGTGGCAGAACTACGGAGGGGCACTCCGTGACGCACATGCTCTTAAGCGTTGTGAGCGCGCCCAACCCATCAGGCAGCTCGGCTAGGGTCGCGCAGTCGGTGACGACCAGAGTCTCGAGGGACTGCAGGCGGCTGAACGAGGCAGGGAAGTGGATATTCAGCTTGTGCAGCACGAGCGTCGTGAGCGCGGGCATGTGGCCAAGGCGGTCCGGCAGGACGAAGAACGCGCACTCGGCGAGGTTCAAGGAGCGCAGGGCTGTGAGAGGAGTGACTTGATGGGGCTGGTCCAGTAAGGTGCCACACATGCTGATGCTCAGCTCGCGCAGGCACGGCAGGCACTCGCTAATGTCGTCCGGGAGAGCGTGAAGCTCGTCGCACTGGTAGAGCGACAGCCGCTCGAGCAGGCCGCGCGGGGACTCTGCAGGGAACATGTGATCGAACGGTGGACAGGGGCTGAGTCCCAGATCCAGCGACCTGAGTGACGATAGGCGTGCGAAGGAGAAGGGAGGAGAGTGCGAGCTGGCTTAGAAGAGCGTGATTTCTTCCGTTATGGATAGAGAAGCGAGGCGTGGCAGGAGCGCGAGGTTCTCGAGGTCGTGAAAGTCCCACACCGCCGTGTTGATCGCGAGCGCCGCGAGAGAGGTGAATTTCTGCACATATGTAGTCGTTATCGCCGACAGATCAGCGAGCGCGAGAGATCGCAGGTGCACGAGCTGGAAGAGCGAAGCTCGTAACCCGAAATCGGCATGCAGGCATCCCAGCGAGAGTTGCTCCAGCTGCGTGCAGCCGCGGAAGAACGCGTCAAAGCCGGCCGGCGTGAGCAAGGACTTCCCTGGCTGGTCGTACTCCCCAGGTGAGTCGTACTCGAAGTTATGCGGCATGGTCGCACTCCCCACGTGGAACGCCGTCAGCTTCGGGCAGCACGCGGCGAGGTGAGCGAGGAAGGCGTCGTTGATGGGATGCGCGCTGCCGTCGCTCAGACGGAGGTGCGCGAGGTGCGGGAAGCACGTGACCGCAGCGCGGAGATCGTCGCAGGAAATGGTGCGATCCTTCTTGACGAGCAGCATGGCGACGTGGCGCTGCGCCAGACGACGCCAGCAGCGGCAGATCAACGCAAGGAGGAGATTGTACGCAGCGTCAGCGAATGCTGGAGGAAGAGGAGGAGCTGGAAACATGGTCTCGCTCTGCTGGTAGCATGCCGCGTCTGGGTCTTCGCGAATGAACCTCGGGGGAGGCCGCACGGTGGCCCACAGAGCCTCATTAAAGGGCTCGCGAGAGAAGATTCGCTTCGACGGCCAGAAGATGGCAACGAGTAGCTCGTCAGGAAGGCTATTAATGTGCGAACACGCCATTATACTACCTCAGGTTTTAAATCAGCCAGGTAAAAAGAGTGGGAAAGCAAGTACGCTGGCTTCGATTATGTTATGGACAACAGCTTCTCAAATATACATTAAATGGTGACTGCTATCTTGCTGATGCAATTCTGATCTCTCGCCTAGTGCCTCTCTTCTTTGCTCTCTGCTCAGTTCTTGCGTTGCTCTCTGCTCAGTTCTTGCCGTTGCTCTCTGCTCCGTTCTTGCCATTACTCTCTGCTCAGTTCTTGCTGTTGCTCTCTGACTTGTTCGACTTTGCCGTCTGATTGCCTCACTCACAAAAATCACGCCATTTCAGTCGTTGCTCTCGTCAGTTTGGATAGGGTTGCTGGATTCCCTATGGATTCGAAAATTGGAGGGTAGTCAAGTATCTGTTTTAGATTAGGAGGGTTTTCGTTGGTTCATTTTCCCGTTGGTGTTTTCAATGAGCACGGGAGCGGCGTCTGACCCTAGATTGCGATTTCGAGTCGCGGTGTGGCGGAAAGAAATGTACATTTTGTTTAACTCCTTAGGAAATACCTACCCGACTGACCGAAGAAGTATTGCAGCTGCAAGCTTCGCTATACGGAACTCCAGTTCAGAAGCTGGATCCGTTTGGAAAGCATGAACTGCTTCAGCAAGAAATTACCGATCTATGAAGTAACTACATATAATTATTTCCAAGCTAGACAACCACACACTAACACTGCCAAATGGCTCTTGTCTCGTTCATTGGATTTTCATAGACTTTGGAAGATCAACATTTGCAGGTGGTGACAGGCTGTCTTCCGCCATGTCAGCAATGTAATGACAATGCGCCACATGGGTCCCCGTGTGTTGCGCCATGGCCAGCAGAGAGAATAGGGAGCTGCCACGTGGCTGTGGTAATGTGGAGATACCAGAAGGGGGTGGGAGCAACGACGTATGAACTTAAAGGTGGAAGTGGGACTGTGGTATGCTACCGTCATGCTGTCGTGCTGCTGTGTGAAAGAATCAAGACGGAAAATATCAAACAATAGCTTCCAGACCATGGTGGACGAGGGGTAGAGGGGAAGAAATGTGGGAACATGATTGATGAATAATATTTTCAAACTTTTATAGCATCCCTTATACAACAGAAACGGATTTCCTATGCCAAAACACTTCCTTTCCGACCCTGAGCAATACAATAGGCTTGCCAAAGAAACGGACTCGTGCATTGCTGCTGCGCCAAAGAGACCTGATGTGGTGAACACCATAGTTGGCAACAGAAAAGAGAAGTAAAAACAGACAGAGTCAATGCACAATATAGCAGCATAAAAGGGTACAAGACAATTTCTGGGAAAGCTTATTCGCGAAATCCAACAATACTGCGTGATAACTCACCCACGTCAAGACATACGGCATTGTCGAACGTTTACCCGAGCCATGTTCTACCTGCACTCATATCGCCCCCAACTCACCTCCTTTCCCTCCACGTCAGCATCACCACCCACTCCACTGATACTCTTCCTCACTGTGCCCTTTTAGGTGTGCTGTCATCCGCTGCACCGCCTGCGCCCTCCCCAATCACACCAGCCGCTCCTTCCAGCAGCTCCGCCCAATCCTCCTCCACCTCTTTATTCTCCTCTTCACACTCCCAACCCTCGCCTTCCGGCACTTGCCCCTCATCTCGCTCTTCTTCCTTCCCCTCTCTGTCCAAATTTCTTCTCCCAACCAGCTGCGCCTCCACCTTCTCAACCAGCTGCCCTTCCTGACCCTCCCCAATTTTCATTCCCCCCCGCATCTCCACCCACCTCCCTCACACATCTTATCAGCCCCCCCACCCTTAAGCCCGCAAACCACCCCCTTAGATACCAACCCATTGAGTACCACGTGCCTGGCTGCTGCATTTGGCAGTGAGAAGGGGTTGATAGACGAAGCCCCAGCAGCAGGCACAGGAGGAGAAGCGGGTGAGCGAGAGGAGGCTGGGCTGGTTGGTTGCAGCATGAGGCACCCTTGCTAGACAGAGCAGAGGGAAGGGCAGATGTCGTGGACACAGAACATGAGGTGCTTTCAGGGAATGGGGGGGTAGGGTGTGTGTGTTGAGCAATCTCAGAAGACAGTTGGGCAGGGAAGGGCACACAAGGGAGGCGGTGGGGAGGGGGTGCTACGTTGGGGGCTGTGAGGGGAGGATTGGTCTCTCCAAGGGACAAAGTGGGTTTCTCAAGGCATGGAGTGGAGCGGAATGTAGTTTGGAATCGGTTGAGGTGGAGGACGAGGATGCGAGGAAGGCACAGAAAGGCTTGGGAGGTGCGGCACGGTGGAGAGTGGTGACACTGGGTGCACGCCCGAGAGAAATTATGAAGCGAAACGGATGGTACCTGGTGTGAATGAGAAAGCAAATAAATAGCAATCAGGTGCAAGGGATTGGAAGCAGGTTGCACCTGGAATACATTGTACCTGGAATAACTTGTACCTGGAATAGATTTTGCAACGAAGAGCGGATGGTGAGTGAGAGAGGCGGCAACACCGCGATCAGTGCCAGCAGCACTGGGATCGGTATCATCGCCTCTGGTACCTCTGCTGCTGCGTGCACTAGCAGTAGAGCCAGCAGGAGCAGCAGGAGCTGCAGATCCAGCAGTGGTGGAGTGAGGTGCAGGAGACACGGGGTAGGAGGAGATGGGAAGTGAGAGACAGAAAAACTTCTCCTCACCGCTCTCTTTCTCGCGCCATGCCCCTCACACTCCCTCACCACCCCCACCGTTGACAGGAAATTGCTGAAACAGCACATTCACTCCTGTCCTCAGTGCTCGCCTTTTGTTTCTCCCTGACCCCACCCGTCTCTCTCGTCTCTCCAACCCTCTCTTCATCACGTCCCAGCCCTCCTTCCTTGCATCCTCCCGCCAGGCCTTCTCCTAGGGCTGGCGTGCGGATGTGGGCAGGTCCATGTGTGTGGGCGTGGGCGAGGGTGGGGGCATGTGCATGGGTTGGCGTGTGGGTGTGGCCGGGAGAGGTGGTGGCAGCGTCGATGGTGGCAGCGGCGGGATGGGCGAGATGGGCGAGATGGGTGAGTGAGGGACCAGGAAGAAAAACTGGGCAACTTACAGTCAGGACGAGTTAGACACAAAAAAGGGTGTGTGAGGGACTAGCAGGGGGTTTATCAAGAGGTTTTTACAGATGCAGCCTAGTTCTCTCAAACAAGGGACAAATCTCACAACAGGAAAACGAAGGGGTAGGAGAATTAATAGGAATTGAGATCTTTTCAAGGCATCACATCACATTGACACCAACAGCATGCATAGTAAAACCCTTCTTCTGCAATTTCATCGACATCCCCTCTCTCATGTTACCCTATCAGTATCTGCTGCCTTGAGAGCATTCACAACTCTCATCCTTACATAAAGCAGACCTTGCCTACTCAACTGATCATCCTGCCTTTCCTCACAGCTCTCACCTGCTGCTCTTGCCCCCACACAATGGGAACGCTTCGCCCCACTGCCCTTTTAACATCGCTGGCATCTACCACGCCACCCACCGTCCAGCTCTCCCTGCCACCCATATTCCCCACTCTAGCGCCACTGCCGTTGCCACGTGCCAGGCCCAACCAGCATTTGCCACGCCAGCCACCGGAAATCAGTGGTGATGGCTAGGCGGAGAAAAGAGGAGCGGGCGAGCGAAGAGAGGAGGGTGAAGTGGAGGAGGTGGGAGAGGATGGGCGGAAAGGACGCGAGGGCTTGCAGTGTGGCATTGACGTAACACATGTTGAGAGCATGTGCAACACTGTTGAGAAGACAGATAGTAGGGAGGGAACAGAGACGGGTACGATAGCGAGCAGAAAGGAGGGAGGAAGAAAGGGTGAACGGAAGGGAAAGGGAGGGGGGAAGGAGGGTTCAACAAAAGAAAAGAGGTAGGGTGGGGGAAAAAAGACGAGAGAGAAAGGTTAAGAAAGGGGGAATAAAGTGGAAGGTGGAGAAAGTGAAGGGGTTGCAGATACATGTGAACTGCAAATTGTGTAGGGGCAACGAATTCGAAGAGAAGAAGGGGGGGTAATTTTACGTGGGTAAGGAAGATTGAGCAGTGAAAGAAGGAGAAGAGCAGTAATCTACCCTAGTGCACTCTGCTCTCGGTGCATCATGTTCACACTTTGAAGCCTCACAATGCCCCAACCCGCCTGCTTGTGCCATTGCCCCCTCTCTTGACTCGCTCTCGTCTCCTCCTTACTTGTTGTCCGTCGACCGGCCCCCTCGCCTCGTCCCTGCCCGGCGCTTCGTCTGCTGCTGCTGCTGCTGCAGGTGCAAGATCCTTCCAAGCCGTTCCACCCCTCCATTATGTTGGCTCCCGGATGTTCCACATATGCCACGGCACAGCAGACGAGCACCGACACGGAAAGGGGCAAGTGTAACCGGGGGGTGGGAAGGGTGGAGGGGCAATTGCAGAATCTGTCACATGGTCAATCGCGTCCCAATCACAGCGCAAGGCACTTGATGCGATCACGACCTCCATGCGTCACTGTCATGGCAGTAAATGTCACATTTCAGCGGGAAAGTAGCAACACGCATTGCGCTGTGACAGAGAAGGCGTGGAGGACGGGGAGGGGTCGCAGGGTGAGGAGAGAACTGCCTCTGTGGAAGAGAACTGCCCCTGTGGAAGAGAACTGCCCTTGTGGAAGAGAACTGCCCCTATGGAAGAGAACTGCCTCTGTGGAAGAGAACTGCCCCTGTGGAAGAGAACTGCCCTTGTAGAAGAGAACTGCCCCTGTGGAAGAGATTTGCCCCTGTGGAAGAGAACTGCCCCTGTGGAAGAGAACTGCCCCTGTGGAAGAGAACTGCCCCTCTGGAAGAGAACTGCCCTTGTGGAAGAGAACTGCCCTTGTGGAAGAGAACTGCCCCTGTGGAAGAGAACTGCCCCTGAGGAAGAGAACTGCCCCTGGGGAAGAGAACTGTCCCTGCGGAAGAGAACTGCCCCTGCGGAAGAGAACTGCCCCTGCGGAAGAGAACTGCCCCTGCGGAAGAGAACTGCCCCTGCGGAAGAGATCTGCCCCTGCGGAAGAGAACTGCCCCTGCGGAAGAGAACTGCCCCTGCGGAAGAGATCTGCCCCTGCGGAAGAGAACCGCCCCTGCGGAAGAGAACCGCCCCTGCGGAAGAGAACCGCCCCTGCGGAAGAGAACTTCCCCTGCGGAAGAGAACTGCCCCTGCGGAAGAGAACTCCCCCTGCGGAAGAGAACTGCCCCTGCGGAAGAGAACTGCCCCTGCAAAAGAGAACTGCCCCTGCAAAAGAGAACTGCCCCTGCGGATGAGAACTGCCCCTGCGGAAGAGAACTGCCCCTGTGAAAGAGAACTGCCCTTGTGGAAGAGAACTGCCCCTGTGGAAGAGAACTGCCCCTGTGGAAGAGAACTGCCACGAGGCACCCAGTAGCCACACCCAGCCTCCCCTCGCCGTGACCCACCAACTAGTGACTCAAGCAGCCCAGCTCACCACCCCTCTCTCACTCCCTGAGAACGCACCTCCTTTTCCCTCTTGCTCGACCATCAAACACCGCCACAAGGCACCCAGCAGCCCAGCATCGCCTGCAGCCTTCTGCGCACCTCTGCCACGTCAGTAGCCTCTGGCGTGCTACTGTGGAGGTGAACAGTGCGGACGTGCCATAGGGGTGGGAGTCGGTGGGGCAGAAGAAGGTGCGCAGCTACGAGGGGCGGAAGAGAGGGGGGAGGAGGGAGAGGGGTGCGGGGAGGGGGAAAGTGTAAACAGCCGAGTGGCCCATGATAGTGATGTCACTTTGGTGTCGCTTGGGTCAGTGGGCCAGAATCCGGTGTGGGACAAAAAAATGCAGAGCGGAGCGCTGGTGGTACGAGGGGGGGGAGAGGGGGAACGGATGAGGGTGATGGGTGTTGAAGGGGAGGTGCCATGCAGCATTGGCAAGGAAAGCACTCAGCAGCCCGCAGGTTCCCGTGAACAGTGCGCCCATGTTCCAGGGGCGGGAACTGATGTACCCTTCCAAGGCTGCTGATATGGGCTTGCATTGTGGTGAGGGGCAGAGGGATAGACCGACACAAGTGAGTGGGACAAAGGGAAGGAAGTGAGCGGGAAAGGGGCTAGATACAGCGGAGCAGACCGCTCGCTAGACTTGCTGAGATATGCTAGCCTGGGGGAACGAGAAGAGAGGGGGGAAGAGGGCGTGGAGGGAGGGTGAGGGGAGGGATGGGAAAGGAGGAAGGGTATTAAAGGACCATGTGGACCATATCACCACACATATGTCCTCGCTTCGTCCCTCCTTCTATAGTAGGGTACCATCTTAGGCACCAGATGCAGTGCCTGTCAGGCTCTCATCCACGCTCCTACGTAATAGAGTCTCTCATTCACTCGCACACTCGTGCATACACTTGCAAACACTCTCATGCACCCCCAGACTCTCATAAACACTCAAACAAGGAGAAAGGAATTTAAGGCATGGAGAAGGGAAGTCAAGGCATGGAGAAGCAAAGTCAAGGCAGTCTTGCGGCTTGAGGCCACGATGCACGACGTTCATGGTGTGGCAGCAGTGCACGACGTTCATGGTGTGGCAGCAGTGCACGACCGATATGATTGTGCTGATGAGACGCACGGTGTCGCACTCGCTACGGGAGAGGGAAGGGAAGGGAAGGAAAGGGAAGGGAAGGGAAGAGAGGGAAGGAAAGGGAGGACTGGGAAGGGACAAGAAGCTGATCTGATCGTGCACCACTTGTAAGGCCCCACCAATCAACCCATCCTGCGCCCACCTGCACCACGCGGGGGTGCCCCGCCAGGTGGTGCAGAATGCCCACCTCTCACCCATGCTCTTTCAGGCCTCTCAACACCAACCAACCACTTCCAGCCCATATGCACAGTTCTACCAGCCGACAAACCCACCTGTAGTGCCCTTGGCTATAAGATGGCAACGAGTAGCTCGTCAGGAAGGCTATTAATGTGCGAACACGCCATTATACTACCTCAGGTTTTAAATCAGCCAGGTAAAAAGAGTGGGAAAGCAAGTACGCTGGCTTCGATTATGTTATGGACAACAGCTTCTCAAATATAAATTAAATGGTGACTGCTATCTTGCTGATGCAATTCGGATCTCTCGCCTAGTGCCTCTCTTCTTTGCTCTCTGCTCCGTTCTTGCGTTGCTCTCTGCTCAGTTCTTGCCGTTGCTCTCTGCTCCGTTCTTGCCATTACTCTCTGCTCAGTTCTTGCTGTTGCTCTCTGACTTGTTCGACTTTGCCGTCTGATTGCCTCACTCACAAAAATCACGCCATTTCAGTCGTTGCTCTCGTCAGTTTGGATAGGGTTGCTGGATTCGACTGCTGCATTCCCTATGGATTCGAAAATTGGAGGGTAGTCAAGTATCTGTTTTAGATTAGGAGGGTTTTCGTTGGTTCATTTTCCCGTTGGTGTTTTCAATGAGCACGGGAGCGGCGTCTGACCCTAGATTGCGATTTCGAGTCGCGGTGTGGCGGAAAGAAATGTACATTTTGTTTAACTCCTTAGGAAATACATACCCGACTGACCGAAGAAGTATTGCAGCTGCAAGCTTCGCTATACGGAACTCCAGTTCAGAAGCTGGATCCGTTTGGAAAGCATGAACTGCTTCAGCAAGAAATTACCGATCTATGAAGTAACTACATATAATTTTTTCCAAGCTAGACAACCACACACTAACACTGCCAAATGGCTCTTGTCTCGTTCATTGGATTTTCATAGACTTTGGAAGATCAACATTTGCAGGTGGTGACAGGCTGTCTTCCGTCATGTCAGCAATGTAATGACAATGCGCCACATGGGTCCCCGTGTGTTGCGCCATGGCCAGCAGAGAGAATAGGGAGCTGCCACATGGCTGTGGTAATGTGGAGATACCAGAAGGGGGTGGGAGCAACGACGTATGAACTTAAAGGTGGAAGTGGGACTGTGGTATGCTACCGTCATGCCGTCGTGCTGCTGTGTGAAAGAATCAAGACGGAAAATATCAAACAATAGCTTCCAGACCATGGTGGACGAGGGGTAGAGGGGAAGAAATGTGGGAACATGATACATGAATAATATTTTCAAACTTTTATAGCATCCCTTATACAGCAGAAACGGATTTCCTATGCCAAAACACTTCCTTTCCTAGCCTGAGCAATACAATAGGCTTGCCAAAGAAACGGACTCGTGCATTGCTGCTGCGCCAAAGAGACCTGATGTGGTGAACACCATAGTTGGCAACAGAACAGAGAAGTAAAAACAGATAGAGTCAATGCACAATATAGCAGCATAAAAGGGTACAAGACAATTGCTGGGAAAGCTTATTCGCGAAATCCAACAATACTGCGTGATAACTCACCCACGTCAAGACATACGGCAGTGTTGAACGTTTACCCGAGCCATGTTCTACCTGCACTCATATCGCCCCCAACTCACCTCCTTTCCCTCCACGTCAGCATCACCACCCACTCCACTGATACTCTTCCTCACTGTGCCCTTTTAGGTGTGCTGTCATCCGCTGAACCGCGTGCGCCCTCCCCAATCACACCAGCCGCTCCTTCCAGCAGCTCCGCCCAATCCTCCTCCACCTCTTTATTCTCCTCTTCACACTCCCAACCCTCGCCTTCCGGCACTTGCCCCTCATCTCGCTCTTCTTCCTTCCCCTCTCTGTCCAAATTTCTTCTCCCAACCAGCTGCGCCTCCACCTTCTCAACCAGCTGCCCTTCCTGACCCTCCCCAATTTTCATTCCCCCCCGCATCTCCACCCACCTCCCTCACACATCTTATCAGCCCCCCCACCCTTAAGCCCGCAAACCACCCCCTTAGATACCAACCCATTGAGTACCACGTGCCTGGCTGCTGCATTTGGCAGTGAGAAGGGGTTGATAGACGAAGCCCCAGCAGCAGGCACAGGAGGAGAAGCGGGTGAGCGAGAGGAGGCTGGGCTGGTTGGTTGCAGCATGAGGCACCCTTGCTAGACAGAGCAGAGGGAAGGGCAGATGTCGTGGACACAGAACATGAGGTGCTTTCAGGGAATGGGGGGGTAGGGTGTGTGTGTTGAGCAATCTCAGAAGACAGTTGGGCAGGGAAGGGCACACAAGGGAGGCGGTGGGGAGGGGGTGCTACGTTGGGGGCTGTGAGGGGAGGATTGGTCTCTCCAAGGGACAAAGTGGGTTTCTCAAGGCATGGAGTGGAGCGGAATGTAGTTTGGAATCGGTTGAGGTGGAGGACGAGGATGCGAGGAAGGCACAGAAAGGCTTGGGAGGTGCGGCACGGTGGAGAGTGGTGACACTGGGTGCACGCCCGAGAGAAATTATGAAGCGAAACGGATGGTACCTGGTGTGAATGAGAAAGCAAATAAATAGCAATCAGGTGCAAGGGATTGGAAGCAGGTTGCACCTGGAATACATTGTACCTGGAATAACTTGTACCTGGAATAGATTTTGCAACGAAGAGCGGATGGTGAGTGAGAGAGGCGGCAACACCGCGATCAGTGCCAGCAGCACTGGGATCGGTATCATCGCCTCTGGTACCTCTGCTGCTGCGTGCACTAGCAGTAGAGCCAGCAGGAGCAGCAGGAGCTGCAGATCCAGCAGTGGTGGAGTGAGGTGCAGGAGACACGGGGTAGGAGGAGATGGGAAGTGAGAGACAGAAAAACTTCTCCTCACCGCTCTCTTTCTCGCGCCACGCCCCTCACACTCCCTCACCACCCCCACCGTTGACAGGAAATTGCTGAAACAGCACATTCACTCCTGTCCTCAGTGCTCGCCTTTTGTTTCTCCCTGACCCCACCCGTCTCTCTCGTCTCTCCAACCCTCTCTTCATCACGTCCCAGCCCTCCTTCCTTGCATCCTCCCGCCAGGCCTTCTCCTAGGGCTGGCGTGCGGATGTGGGCAGGTCCATGTGTGTGGGCGTGGGCGAGGGTGGGGGCATGTGCATGGGTTGGCGTGTGGGTGTGGCCGGGAGAGGTGGTGGCAGCGTCGATGGTGGCAGCGGCGGGATGGGCGAGATGGGCGAGATGGGTGAGTGAGGGACCAGGAAGAAAAACTGGGCAACTTACAGTCAGGACGAGTTAGACACAAAAAAGGGTGTGTGAGGGACTAGCAGGGGGTTTATCAAGAGGTTTTTACAGATGCAGCCTAGTTCTCTCAAACAAGGGACAAATCTCACAACAGGAAAACGAAGGGGTAGGAGAATTAATAGGAATTGAGATCTTTTCAAGGCATCACATCACATTGACACCAACAGCATGCATAGTAAAACCCTTCTTCTGCAATTTCATCGACATCCCCTCTCTCATGTTACCCTATCAGTATCTGCTGCCTTGAGAGCATTCACAACTCTCATCCTTACATAAAGCAGACCTTGCCTACTCAACTGATCATCCTGCCTTTCCTCACAGCTCTCACCTGCTGCTCTTGCCCCCACACAATGGGAACGCTTCGCCCCACTGCCCTTTTAACATCGCTGGCATCTACCACGCCACCCACCGTCCAGCTCTCCCTGCCACCCATATTCCCCACTCTAGCGCCACTGCCGTTGCCACGTGCCAGGCCCAACCAGCATTTGCCACGCCAGCCACCGGAAATCAGTGGTGATGGCTAGGCGGAGAAAAGAGGAGCGGGCGAGCGAAGAGAGGAGGGTGAAGTGGAGGAGGTGGGAGAGGATGGGCGGAAAGGACGCGAGGGCTTGCAGTGTGGCATTGACGTAACACATGTTGAGAGCATGTGCAACACTGTTGAGAAGACAGATAGTAGGGAGGGAACAGAGACGGGTACGATAGCGAGCAGAAAGGAGGGAGGAAGAAAGGGTGAACGGAAGGGAAAGGGAGGGGGGAAGGAGGGTTCAACAAAAGAAAAGAGGTAGGGTGGGGGAAAAAAGACGAGAGAGAAAGGTTAAGAAAGGGGGAATAAAGTGGAAGGTGGAGAAAGTGAAGGGGTTGCAGATACATGTGAACTGCAAATTGTGTAGGGGCAACGAATTCGAAGAGAAGAAGGGGGGGTAATTTTACGTGGGTAAGGAAGATTGAGCAGTGAAAGAAGGAGAAGAGCAGTAATCTACCCTAGTGCACTCTGCTCTCGGTGCATCATGTTCACACTTTGAAGCCTCACAATGCCCCAACCCGCCTGCTTGTGCCATTGCCCCCTCTCTTGACTCGCTCTCGTCTCCTCCTTACTTGTTGTCCGTCGACCGGCCCCCTCGCCTCGTCCCTGCCCGGCGCTTCGTCTGCTGCTGCTGCTGCTGCAGGTGCAAGATCCTTCCAAGCCGTTCCACCCCTCCATTATGTTGGCTCCCGGATGTTCCACATATGCCACGGCACAGCAGACGAGCACCGACACGGAAAGGGGCAAGTGTAACCGGGGGGTGGGAAGGGTGGAGGGGCAATTGCAGAATCTGTCACATGGTCAATCGCGTCCCAATCACAGCGCAAGGCACTTGATGCGATCACGACCTCCATGCGTCACTGTCATGGCAGTAAATGTCACATTTCAGCGGGAAAGTAGCAACACGCATTGCGCTGTGACAGAGAAGGCGTGGAGGACGGGGAGGGGTCGCAGGGTGAGGAGAGAACTGCCTCTGTGGAAGAGAACTGCCCCTGTGGAAGAGAACTGCCCTTGTGGAAGAGAACTGCCCCTATGGAAGAGAACTGCCTCTGTGGAAGAGAACTGCCCCTGTGGAAGAGAACTGCCCTTGTAGAAAAGAACTGCCCCTGTGGAAGAGATTTGCCCCTGTGGAAGAGAACTGCCCCTGTGGAAGAGAACTGCCCCTGTGGAAGAGAACTGCCCCTCTGGAAGAGAACTGCCCTTGTGGAAGAGAACTGCCCTTGTGGAAGAGAACTGCCCCTGTGGAAGAGAACTGCCCCTGAGGAAGAGAACTGCCCCTGGGGAAGAGAACTGTCCCTGCGGAAGAGAACTGCCCCTGCGGAAGAGAACTGCCCCTGCGGAAGAGAACTGCCCCTGCGGAAGAGAACTGCCCCTGCGGAAGAGATCTGCCCCTGCGGAAGAGAACTGCCCCTGCGGAAGAGAACTGCCCCTGCGGCCCCTGCGGAAGAGAACCGCCCCTGCGGAAGAGAACCGCCCCTGCGGAAGAGAACCGCCCCTGCGGAAGAGAACTTCCCCTGCGGAAGAGAACTGCCCCTGCGGAAGAGAACTCCCCCTGCGGAAGAGAACTGCCCCTGCGGAAGAGAACTGCCCCTGCAAAAGAGAACTGCCCCTGCAAAAGAGAACTGCCCCTGCGGATGAGAACTGCCCCTGCGGAAGAGAACTGCCCCTGTGAAAGAGAACTGCCCTTGTGGAAGAGAACTGCCCCTGTGGAAGAGAACTGCCCCTGTGGAAGAGAACTGCCACGAGGCACCCAGTAGCCACACCCAGCCTCCCCTCGCCGTGACCCACCAACTAGTGACTCAAGCAGCCCAGCTCACCACCCCTCTCTCACTCCCTGAGAACGCACCTCCTTTTCCCTCTTGCTCGACCATCAAACACCGCCACAAGGCACCCAGCAGCCCAGCATCGCCTGCAGCCTTCTGCGCACCTCTGCCACGTCAGTAGCCTCTGGCGTGCTACTGTGGAGGTGAACAGTGCGGACGTGCCATAGGGGTGGGAGTCGGTGGGGCAGAAGAAGGTGCGCAGCTACGAGGGGCGGAAGAGAGGGGGGAGGAGGGAGAGGGGTGCGGGGAGGGGGAAAGTGTAAACAGCCGAGTGGCCCATGATAGTGATGTCACTTTGGTGTCGCTTGGGTCAGTGGGCCAGAATCCGGTGTGGGACAAAAAAATGCAGAGCGGAGCGCTGGTGGTACGAGGGGGGGAGAGGGGGAACGGATGAGGGTGATGGGTGTTGAAGGGGAGGTGCCATGCAGCATTGGCAAGGAAAGCACTCAGCAGCCCGCAGGTTCCCGTGAACAGTGCGCCCATGTTCCAGGGGCGGGAACTGATGTACCCTTCCAAGGCTGCTGATATGGGCTTGCATTGTGGTGAGGGGCAGAGGGATAGACCGACACAAGTGAGTGGGACAAAGGGAAGGAAGTGAGCGGGAAAGGGGCTAGATACAGCGGAGCAGACCGCTCGCTAGACTTGCTGAGATATGCTAGCCTGGGGGAACGAGAAGAGAGGGGGGAAGAGGGCGTGGAGGGAGGGTGAGGGGAGGGATGGGAAAGGAGGAAGGGTATTAAAGGACCATGTGGACCATATCACCACACATATGTCCTCGCTTCGTCCCTCCTTCTATAGTAGGGTACCATCTTAGGCACCAGATGCAGTGCCTGTCAGGCTCTCATCCACGCTCCTACGTAATAGAGTCTCTCATTCACTCGCACACTCGTGCATACACTTGCAAACACTCTCATGCACCCCCAGACTCTCATAAACACTCAAACAAGGAGAAAGGAATTTAAGGCATGGAGAAGGGAAGTCAAGGCATGGAGAAGCAAAGTCAAGGCAGTCTTGCGGCTTGAGGCCACGATGCACGACGTTCATGGTGTGGCAGCAGTGCACGACGTTCATGGTGTGGCAGCAGTGCACGACCGATATGATTGTGCTGATGAGACGCACGGTGTCGCACTCGCTACGGGAGAGGGAAGGGAAGGGAAGGAAAGGGAAGGGAAGGGAAGAGAGGGAAGGAAAGGGAGGACTGGGAAGGGACAAGAAGCTGATCTGATCGTGCACCACTTGTAAGGCCCCACCAATCAACCCATCCTGCGCCCACCTGCACCACGCGGGGGTGCCCCGCCAGGTGGTGCAGAATGCCCACCTCTCACCCATGCTCTTTCAGGCCTCTCAACACCAACCAACCACTTCCAGCCCATATGCACAGTTCTACCAGCCGACAAACCCACCTGTAGTGCCCTTGGCTATAAGATGGCAACGAGTAGCTCGTCAGGAAGGCTATTAATGTGCGAACACGCCATTATACTACCTCAGGTTTTAAATCAGCCAGGTAAAAAGAGTGGGAAAGCAAGTACGCTGGCTTCGATTATGTTATGGACAACAGCTTCTCAAATATAAATTAAATGGTGACTGCTATCTTGCTGATGCAATTCGGATCTCTCGCCTAGTGCCTCTCTTCTTTGCTCTCTGCTCCGTTCTTGCGTTGCTCTCTGCTCAGTTCTTGCCGTTGCTCTCTGCTCCGTTCTTGCCATTACTCTCTGCTCAGTTCTTGCTGTTGCTCTCTGACTTGTTCGACTTTGCCGTCTGATTGCCTCACTCACAAAAATCACGCCATTTCAGTCGTTGCTCTCGTCAGTTTGGATAGGGTTGCTGGATTCGACTGCTGCATTCCCTATGGATTCGAAAATTGGAGGGTAGTCAAGTATCTGTTTTAGATTAGGAGGGTTTTCGTTGGTTCATTTTCCCGTTGGTGTTTTCAATGAGCACGGGAGCGGCGTCTGACCCTAGATTGCGATTTCGAGTCGCGGTGTGGCGGAAAGAAATGTACATTTTGTTTAACTCCTTAGGAAATACATACCCGACTGACCGAAGAAGTATTGCAGCTGCAAGCTTCGCTATACGGAACTCCAGTTCAGAAGCTGGATCCGTTTGGAAAGCATGAACTGCTTCAGCAAGAAATTACCGATCTATGAAGTAACTACATATAATTTTTTCCAAGCTAGACAACCACACACTAACACTGCCAAATGGCTCTTGTCTCGTTCATTGGATTTTCATAGACTTTGGAAGATCAACATTTGCAGGTGGTGACAGGCTGTCTTCCGTCATGTCAGCAATGTAATGACAATGCGCCACATGGGTCCCCGTGTGTTGCGCCATGGCCAGCAGAGAGAATAGGGAGCTGCCACATGGCTGTGGTAATGTGGAGATACCAGAAGGGGGTGGGAGCAACGACGTATGAACTTAAAGGTGGAAGTGGGACTGTGGTATGCTACCGTCATGCCGTCGTGCTGCTGTGTGAAAGAATCAAGACGGAAAATATCAAACAATAGCTTCCAGACCATGGTGGACGAGGGGTAGAGGGGAAGAAATGTGGGAACATGATACATGAATAATATTTTCAAACTTTTATAGCATCCCTTATACAGCAGAAACGGATTTCCTATGCCAAAACACTTCCTTTCCTAGCCTGAGCAATACAATAGGCTTGCCAAAGAAACGGACTCGTGCATTGCTGCTGCGCCAAAGAGACCTGATGTGGTGAACACCATAGTTGGCAACAGAACAGAGAAGTAAAAACAGATAGAGTCAATGCACAATATAGCAGCATAAAAGGGTACAAGACAATTGCTGGGAAAGCTTATTCGCGAAATCCAACAATACTGCGTGATAACTCACCCACGTCAAGACATACGGCAGTGTTGAACGTTTACCCGAGCCATGTTCTACCTGCACTCATATCGCCCCCAACTCACCTCCTTTCCCTCCACGTCAGCATCACCACCCACTCCACTGATACTCTTCCTCACTGTGCCCTTTTAGGTGTGCTGTCATCCGCTGAACCGCGTGCGCCCTCCCCAATCACACCAGCCGCTCCTTCCAGCAGCTCCGCCCAATCCTCCTCCACCTCTTTATTCTCCTCTTCACACTCCCAACCCTCGCCTTCCGGCACTTGCCCCTCATCTCGCTCTTCTTCCTTCCCCTCTCTGTCCAAATTTCTTCTCCCAACCAGCTGCGCCTCCACCTTCTCAACCAGCTGCCCTTCCTGACCCTCCCCAATTTTCATTCCCCCCCGCATCTCCACCCACCTCCCTCACACATCTTATCAGCCCCCCCACCCTTAAGCCCGCAAACCACCCCCTTAGATACCAACCCATTGAGTACCACGTGCCTGGCTGCTGCATTTGGCAGTGAGAAGGGGTTGATAGACGAAGCCCCAGCAGCAGGCACAGGAGGAGAAGCGGGTGAGCGAGAGGAGGCTGGGCTGGTTGGTTGCAGCATGAGGCACCCTTGCTAGACAGAGCAGAGGGAAGGGCAGATGTCGTGGACACAGAACATGAGGTGCTTTCAGGGAATGGGGGGGTAGGGTGTGTGTGTTGAGCAATCTCAGAAGACAGTTGGGCAGGGAAGGGCACACAAGGGAGGCGGTGGGGAGGGGGTGCTACGTTGGGGGCTGTGAGGGGAGGATTGGTCTCTCCAAGGGACAAAGTGGGTTTCTCAAGGCATGGAGTGGAGCGGAATGTAGTTTGGAATCGGTTGAGGTGGAGGACGAGGATGCGAGGAAGGCACAGAAAGGCTTGGGAGGTGCGGCACGGTGGAGAGTGGTGACACTGGGTGCACGCCCGAGAGAAATTATGAAGCGAAACGGATGGTACCTGGTGTGAATGAGAAAGCAAATAAATAGCAATCAGGTGCAAGGGATTGGAAGCAGGTTGCACCTGGAATACATTGTACCTGGAATAACTTGTACCTGGAATAGATTTTGCAACGAAGAGCGGATGGTGAGTGAGAGAGGCGGCAACACCGCGATCAGTGCCAGCAGCACTGGGATCGGTATCATCGCCTCTGGTACCTCTGCTGCTGCGTGCACTAGCAGTAGAGCCAGCAGGAGCAGCAGGAGCTGCAGATCCAGCAGTGGTGGAGTGAGGTGCAGGAGACACGGGGTAGGAGGAGATGGGAAGTGAGAGACAGAAAAACTTCTCCTCACCGCTCTCTTTCTCGCGCCACGCCCCTCACACTCCCTCACCACCCCCACCGTTGACAGGAAATTGCTGAAACAGCACATTCACTCCTGTCCTCAGTGCTCGCCTTTTGTTTCTCCCTGACCCCACCCGTCTCTCTCGTCTCTCCAACCCTCTCTTCATCACGTCCCAGCCCTCCTTCCTTGCATCCTCCCGCCAGGCCTTCTCCTAGGGCTGGCGTGCGGATGTGGGCAGGTCCATGTGTGTGGGCGTGGGCGAGGGTGGGGGCATGTGCATGGGTTGGCGTGTGGGTGTGGCCGGGAGAGGTGGTGGCAGCGTCGATGGTGGCAGCGGCGGGATGGGCGAGATGGGCGAGATGGGTGAGTGAGGGACCAGGAAGAAAAACTGGGCAACTTACAGTCAGGACGAGTTAGACACAAAAAAGGGTGTGTGAGGGACTAGCAGGGGGTTTATCAAGAGGTTTTTACAGATGCAGCCTAGTTCTCTCAAACAAGGGACAAATCTCACAACAGGAAAACGAAGGGGTAGGAGAATTAATAGGAATTGAGATCTTTTCAAGGCATCACATCACATTGACACCAACAGCATGCATAGTAAAACCCTTCTTCTGCAATTTCATCGACATCCCCTCTCTCATGTTACCCTATCAGTATCTGCTGCCTTGAGAGCATTCACAACTCTCATCCTTACATAAAGCAGACCTTGCCTACTCAACTGATCATCCTGCCTTTCCTCACAGCTCTCACCTGCTGCTCTTGCCCCCACACAATGGGAACGCTTCGCCCCACTGCCCTTTTAACATCGCTGGCATCTACCACGCCACCCACCGTCCAGCTCTCCCTGCCACCCATATTCCCCACTCTAGCGCCACTGCCGTTGCCACGTGCCAGGCCCAACCAGCATTTGCCACGCCAGCCACCGGAAATCAGTGGTGATGGCTAGGCGGAGAAAAGAGGAGCGGGCGAGCGAAGAGAGGAGGGTGAAGTGGAGGAGGTGGGAGAGGATGGGCGGAAAGGACGCGAGGGCTTGCAGTGTGGCATTGACGTAACACATGTTGAGAGCATGTGCAACACTGTTGAGAAGACAGATAGTAGGGAGGGAACAGAGACGGGTACGATAGCGAGCAGAAAGGAGGGAGGAAGAAAGGGTGAACGGAAGGGAAAGGGAGGGGGGAAGGAGGGTTCAACAAAAGAAAAGAGGTAGGGTGGGGGAAAAAAGACGAGAGAGAAAGGTTAAGAAAGGGGGAATAAAGTGGAAGGTGGAGAAAGTGAAGGGGTTGCAGATACATGTGAACTGCAAATTGTGTAGGGGCAACGAATTCGAAGAGAAGAAGGGGGGGTAATTTTACGTGGGTAAGGAAGATTGAGCAGTGAAAGAAGGAGAAGAGCAGTAATCTACCCTAGTGCACTCTGCTCTCGGTGCATCATGTTCACACTTTGAAGCCTCACAATGCCCCAACCCGCCTGCTTGTGCCATTGCCCCCTCTCTTGACTCGCTCTCGTCTCCTCCTTACTTGTTGTCCGTCGACCGGCCCCCTCGCCTCGTCCCTGCCCGGCGCTTCGTCTGCTGCTGCTGCTGCTGCTGCAGGTGCAAGATCCTTCCAAGCCGTTCCACCCCTCCATTATGTTGGCTCCCGGATGTTCCACATATGCCACGGCACAGCAGACGAGCACCGACACGGAAAGGGGCAAGTGTAACCGGGGGGTGGGAAGGGTGGAGGGGCAATTGCAGAATCTGTCACATGGTCAATCGCGTCCCAATCACAGCGCAAGGCACTTGATGCGATCACGACCTCCATGCGTCACTGTCATGGCAGTAAATGTCACATTTCAGCGGGAAAGTAGCAACACGCATTGCGCTGTGACAGAGAAGGCGTGGAGGACGGGGAGGGGTCGCAGGGTGAGGAGAGAACTGCCTCTGTGGAAGAGAACTGCCCCTGTGGAAGAGAACTGCCCTTGTGGAAGAGAACTGCCCCTATGGAAGAGAACTGCCTCTGTGGAAGAGAACTGCCCCTGTGGAAGAGAACTGCCCTTGTAGAAGAGAACTGCCCCTGTGGAAGAGATTTGCCCCTGTGGAAGAGAACTGCCCCTGTGGAAGAGAACTGCCCCTGTGGAAGAGAACTGCCCCTCTGGAAGAGAACTGCCCTTGTGGAAGAGAACTGCCCTTGTGGAAGAGAACTGCCCCTGTGGAAGAGAACTGCCCCTGAGGAAGAGAACTGCCCCTGGGGAAGAGAACTGTCCCTGCGGAAGAGAACTGCCCCTGCGGAAGAGAACTGCCCCTGCGGAAGAGAACTGCCCCTGCGGAAGAGAACTGCCCCTGCGGAAGAGATCTGCCCCTGCGGAAGAGAACTGCCCCTGCGGAAGAGAACTGCCCCTGCGGCCCCTGCGGAAGAGAACCGCCCCTGCGGAAGAGAACCGCCCCTGCGGAAGAGAACCGCCCCTGCGGAAGAGAACTTCCCCTGCGGAAGAGAACTGCCCCTGCGGAAGAGAACTCCCCCTGCGGAAGAGAACTGCCCCTGCGGAAGAGAACTGCCCCTGCAAAAGAGAACTGCCCCTGCAAAAGAGAACTGCCCCTGCGGATGAGAACTGCCCCTGCGGAAGAGAACTGCCCCTGTGAAAGAGAACTGCCCTTGTGGAAGAGAACTGCCCCTGTGGAAGAGAACTGCCCCTGTGGAAGAGAACTGCCACGAGGCACCCAGTAGCCACACCCAGCCTCCCCTCGCCGTGACCCACCAACTAGTGACTCAAGCAGCCCAGCTCACCACCCCTCTCTCACTCCCTGAGAACGCACCTCCTTTTCCCTCTTGCTCGACCATCAAACACCGCCACAAGGCACCCAGCAGCCCAGCATCGCCTGCAGCCTTCTGCGCACCTCTGCCACGTCAGTAGCCTCTGGCGTGCTACTGTGGAGGTGAACAGTGCGGACGTGCCATAGGGGTGGGAGTCGGTGGGGCAGAAGAAGGTGCGCAGCTACGAGGGGCGGAAGAGAGGGGGGAGGAGGGAGAGGGGTGCGGGGAGGGGGAAAGTGTAAACAGCCGAGTGGCCCATGATAGTGATGTCACTTTGGTGTCGCTTGGGTCAGTGGGCCAGAATCCGGTGTGGGACAAAAAAATGCAGAGCGGAGCGCTGGTGGTACGAGGGGGGGAGAGGGGGAACGGATGAGGGTGATGGGTGTTGAAGGGGAGGTGCCATGCAGCATTGGCAAGGAAAGCACTCAGCAGCCCGCAGGTTCCCGTGAACAGTGCGCCCATGTTCCAGGGGCGGGAACTGATGTACCCTTCCAAGGCTGCTGATATGGGCTTGCATTGTGGTGAGGGGCAGAGGGATAGACCGACACAAGTGAGTGGGACAAAGGGAAGGAAGTGAGCGGGAAAGGGGCTAGATACAGCGGAGCAGACCGCTCGCTAGACTTGCTGAGATATGCTAGCCTGGGGGAACGAGAAGAGAGGGGGGAAGAGGGCGTGGAGGGAGGGTGAGGGGAGGGATGGGAAAGGAGGAAGGGTATTAAAGGACCATGTGGACCATATCACCACACATATGTCCTCGCTTCGTCCCTCCTTCTATAGTAGGGTACCATCTTAGGCACCAGATGCAGTGCCTGTCAGGCTCTCATCCACGCTCCTACGTAATAGAGTCTCTCATTCACTCGCACACTCGTGCATACACTTGCAAACACTCTCATGCACCCCCAGACTCTCATAAACACTCAAACAAGGAGAAAGGAATTTAAGGCATGGAGAAGGGAAGTCAAGGCATGGAGAAGCAAAGTCAAGGCAGTCTTGCGGCTTGAGGCCACGATGCACGACGTTCATGGTGTGGCAGCAGTGCACGACGTTCATGGTGTGGCAGCAGTGCACGACCGATATGATTGTGCTGATGAGACGCACGGTGTCGCACTCGCTACGGGAGAGGGAAGGGAAGGGAAGGAAAGGGAAGGGAAGGGAAGAGAGGGAAGGAAAGGGAGGACTGGGAAGGGACAAGAAGCTGATCTGATCGTGCACCACTTGTAAGGCCCCACCAATCAACCCATCCTGCGCCCACCTGCACCACGCGGGGGTGCCCCGCCAGGTGGTGCAGAATGCCCACCTCTCACCCATGCTCTTTCAGGCCTCTCAACACCAACCAACCACTTCCAGCCCATATGCACAGTTCTACCAGCCGACAAACCCACCTGTAGTGCCCTTGGCTATAAGATGGCAACGAGTAGCTCGTCAGGAAGGCTATTAATGTGCAAACACGCCATTATACTACCTCAGGTTTTAAATCAGCCAGGTAAAAAGAGTGGGAAAGCAAGTACGCTGGCTTCGATTATGTTATGGACAACAGCTTCTCAAATATAAATTAAATGGTGACTGCTATCTTGCTGATGCAATTCGGATCTCTCGCCTAGTGCCTCTCTTCTTTGCTCTCTGCTCCGTTCTTGCGTTGCTCTCTGCTCAGTTCTTGCCGTTGCTCTCTGCTCCGTTCTTGCCATTACTCTCTGCTCAGTTCTTGCTGTTGCTCTCTGACTTGTTCGACTTTGCCGTCTGATTGCCTCACTCACAAAAATCACGCCATTTCAGTCGTTGCTCTCGTCAGTTTGGATAGGGTTGCTGGATTCGACTGCTGCATTCCCTATGGATTCGAAAATTGGAGGGTAGTCAAGTATCTGTTTTAGATTAGGAGGGTTTTCGTTGGTTCATTTTCCCGTTGGTGTTTTCAATGAGCACGGGAGCGGCGTCTGACCCTAGATTGCGATTTCGAGTCGCGGTGTGGCGGAAAGAAATGTACATTTTGTTTAACTCCTTAGGAAATACATACCCGACTGACCGAAGAAGTATTGCAGCTGCAAGCTTCGCTATACGGAACTCCAGTTCAGAAGCTGGATCCGTTTGGAAAGCATGAACTGCTTCAGCAAGAAATTACCGATCTATGAAGTAACTACATATAATTTTTTCCAAGCTAGACAACCACACACTAACACTGCCAAATGGCTCTTGTCTCGTTCATTGGATTTTCATAGACTTTGGAAGATCAACATTTGCAGGTGGTGACAGGCTGTCTTCCGTCATGTCAGCAATGTAATGACAATGCGCCACATGGGTCCCCGTGTGTTGCGCCATGGCCAGCAGAGAGAATAGGGAGCTGCCACATGGCTGTGGTAATGTGGAGATACCAGAAGGGGGTGGGAGCAACGACGTATGAACTTAAAGGTGGAAGTGGGACTGTGGTATGCTACCGTCATGCCGTCGTGCTGCTGTGGGAAAGAATCAAGACGGAAAATATCAAACAATAGCTTCCAGACCATGGTGGACGAGGGGTAGAGGGGAAGAAATGTGGGAACATGATACATGAATAATATTTTCAAACTTTTATAGCATCCCTTATACAGCAGAAACGGATTTCCTATGCCAAAACACTTCCTTTCCTAGCCTGAGCAATACAATAGGCTTGCCAAAGAAACGGACTCGTGCATTGCTGCTGCGCCAAAGAGACCTGATGTGGTGAACACCATAGTTGGCAACAGAACAGAGAAGTAAAAACAGATAGAGTCAATGCACAATATAGCAGCATAAAAGGGTACAAGACAATTGCTGGGAAAGCTTATTCGCGAAATCCAACAATACTGCGTGATAACTCACCCACGTCAAGACATACGGCAGTGTTGAACGTTTACCCGAGCCATGTTCTACCTGCACTCATATCGCCCCCAACTCACCTCCTTTCCCTCCACGTCAGCATCACCACCCACTCCACTGATACTCTTCCTCACTGTGCCCTTTTAGGTGTGCTGTCATCCGCTGAACCGCGTGCGCCCTCCCCAATCACACCAGCCGCTCCTTCCAGCAGCTCCGCCCAATCCTCCTCCACCTCTTTATTCTCCTCTTCACACTCCCAACCCTCGCCTTCCGGCACTTGCCCCTCATCTCGCTCTTCTTCCTTCCCCTCTCTGTCCAAATTTCTTCTCCCAACCAGCTGCGCCTCCACCTTCTCAACCAGCTGCCCTTCCTGACCCTCCCCAATTTTCATTCCCCCCCGCATCTCCACCCACCTCCCTCACACATCTTATCAGCCCCCCCACCCTTAAGCCCGCAAACCACCCCCTTAGATACCAACCCATTGAGTACCACGTGCCTGGCTGCTGCATTTGGCAGTGAGAAGGGGTTGATAGACGAAGCCCCAGCAGCAGGCACAGGAGGAGAAGCGGGTGAGCGAGAGGAGGCTGGGCTGGTTGGTTGCAGCATGAGGCACCCTTGCTAGACAGAGCAGAGGGAAGGGCAGATGTCGTGGACACAGAACATGAGGTGCTTTCAGGGAATGGGGGGGTAGGGTGTGTGTGTTGAGCAATCTCAGAAGACAGTTGGGCAGGGAAGGGCACACAAGGGAGGCGGTGGGGAGGGGGTGCTACGTTGGGGGCTGTGAGGGGAGGATTGGTCTCTCCAAGGGACAAAGTGGGTTTCTCAAGGCATGGAGTGGAGCGGAATGTAGTTTGGAATCGGTTGAGGTGGAGGACGAGGATGCGAGGAAGGCACAGAAAGGCTTGGGAGGTGCGGCACGGTGGAGAGTGGTGACACTGGGTGCACGCCCGAGAGAAATTATGAAGCGAAACGGATGGTACCTGGTGTGAATGAGAAAGCAAATAAATAGCAATCAGGTGCAAGGGATTGGAAGCAGGTTGCACCTGGAATACATTGTACCTGGAATAACTTGTACCTGGAATAGATTTTGCAACGAAGAGCGGATGGTGAGTGAGAGAGGCGGCAACACCGCGATCAGTGCCAGCAGCACTGGGATCGGTATCATCGCCTCTGGTACCTCTGCTGCTGCGTGCACTAGCAGTAGAGCCAGCAGGAGCAGCAGGAGCTGCAGATCCAGCAGTGGTGGAGTGAGGTGCAGGAGACACGGGGTAGGAGGAGATGGGAAGTGAGAGACAGAAAAACTTCTCCTCACCGCTCTCTTTCTCGCGCCACGCCCCTCACACTCCCTCACCACCCCCACCGTTGACAGGAAATTGCTGAAACAGCACATTCACTCCTGTCCTCAGTGCTCGCCTTTTGTTTCTCCCTGACCCCACCCGTCTCTCTCGTCTCTCCAACCCTCTCTTCATCACGTCCCAGCCCTCCTTCCTTGCATCCTCCCGCCAGGCCTTCTCCTAGGGCTGGCGTGCGGATGTGGGCAGGTCCATGTGTGTGGGCGTGGGCGAGGGTGGGGGCATGTGCATGGGTTGGCGTGTGGGTGTGGCCGGGAGAGGTGGTGGCAGCGTCGATGGTGGCAGCGGCGGGATGGGCGAGATGGGCGAGATGGGTGAGTGAGGGACCAGGAAGAAAAACTGGGCAACTTACAGTCAGGACGAGTTAGACACAAAAAAGGGTGTGTGAGGGACTAGCAGGGGGTTTATCAAGAGGTTTTTACAGATGCAGCCTAGTTCTCTCAAACAAGGGACAAATCTCACAACAGGAAAACGAAGGGGTAGGAGAATTAATAGGAATTGAGATCTTTTCAAGGCATCACATCACATTGACACCAACAGCATGCATAGTAAAACCCTTCTTCTGCAATTTCATCGACATCCCCTCTCTCATGTTACCCTATCAGTATCTGCTGCCTTGAGAGCATTCACAACTCTCATCCTTACATAAAGCAGACCTTGCCTACTCAACTGATCATCCTGCCTTTCCTCACAGCTCTCACCTGCTGCTCTTGCCCCCACACAATGGGAACGCTTCGCCCCACTGCCCTTTTAACATCGCTGGCATCTACCACGCCACCCACCGTCCAGCTCTCCCTGCCACCCATATTCCCCACTCTAGCGCCACTGCCGTTGCCACGTGCCAGGCCCAACCAGCATTTGCCACGCCAGCCACCGGAAATCAGTGGTGATGGCTAGGCGGAGAAAAGAGGAGCGGGCGAGCGAAGAGAGGAGGGTGAAGTGGAGGAGGTGGGAGAGGATGGGCGGAAAGGACGCGAGGGCTTGCAGTGTGGCATTGACGTAACACATGTTGAGAGCATGTGCAACACTGTTGAGAAGACAGATAGTAGGGAGGGAACAGAGACGGGTACGATAGCGAGCAGAAAGGAGGGAGGAAGAAAGGGTGAACGGAAGGGAAAGGGAGGGGGGAAGGAGGGTTCAACAAAAGAAAAGAGGTAGGGTGGGGGAAAAAAGACGAGAGAGAAAGGTTAAGAAAGGGGGAATAAAGTGGAAGGTGGAGAAAGTGAAGGGGTTGCAGATACATGTGAACTGCAAATTGTGTAGGGGCAACGAATTCGAAGAGAAGAAGGGGGGGTAATTTTACGTGGGTAAGGAAGATTGAGCAGTGAAAGAAGGAGAAGAGCAGTAATCTACCCTAGTGCACTCTGCTCTCGGTGCATCATGTTCACACTTTGAAGCCTCACAATGCCCCAACCCGCCTGCTTGTGCCATTGCCCCCTCTCTTGACTCGCTCTCGTCTCCTCCTTACTTGTTGTCCGTCGACTGGCCCCCTCGCCTCGTCCCTGCCCGGCGCTTCGTCTGCTGCTGCTGCTGCTGCAGGTGCAAGATCCTTCCAAGCCGTTCCACCCCTCCATTATGTTGGCTCCCGGATGTTCCACATATGCCACGGCACAGCAGACGAGCACCGACACGGAAAGGGGCAAGTGTAACCGGGGGGTGGGAAGGGTGGAGGGGCAATTGCAGAATCTGTCACATGGTCAATCGCGTCCCAATCACAGCGCAAGGCACTTGATGCGATCACGACCTCCATGCGTCACTGTCATGGCAGTAAATGTCACATTTCAGCGGGAAAGTAGCAACACGCATTGCGCTGTGACAGAGAAGGCGTGGAGGACGGGGAGGGGTCGCAGGGTGAGGAGAGAACTGCCTCTGTGGAAGAGAACTGCCCCTATGGAAGAGAACTGCCCTTGTGGAAGAGAACTGCCCCTATGGAAGAGAACTGCCTCTGTGGAAGAGAACTGCCCCTGTGGAAGAGAACTGCCCTTGTAGAAGAGAACTGCCCCTGTGGAAGAGATTTGCCCCTGTGGAAGAGAACTGCCCCTGTGGAAGAGAACTGCCCCTGTGGAAGAGAACTGCCCCTCTGGAAGAGAACTGCCCTTGTGGAAGAGAACTGCCCTTGTGGAAGAGAACTGCCCCTGTGGAAGAGAACTGCCCCTGAGGAAGAGAACTGCCCCTGGGGAAGAGAACTGTCCCTGCGGAAGAGAACTGCCCCTGCGGAAGAGAACTGCCCCTGCGGAAGAGAACTGCCCCTGCGGAAGAGAACTGCCCCTGCGGAAGAGATCTGCCCCTGCGGAAGAGAACTGCCCCTGCGGAAGAGAACTGCCCCTGCGGCCCCTGCGGAAGAGAACCGCCCCTGCGGAAGAGAACCGCCCCTGCGGAAGAGAACCGCCCCTGCGGAAGAGAACTTCCCCTGCGGAAGAGAACTGCCCCTGCGGAAGAGAACTCCCCCTGCGGAAGAGAACTGCCCCTGCGGAAGAGAACTGCCCCTGCAAAAGAGAACTGCCCCTGCAAAAGAGAACTGCCCCTGCGGATGAGAACTGCCCCTGCGGAAGAGAACTGCCCCTGTGAAAGAGAACTGCCCTTGTGGAAGAGAACTGCCCCTGTGGAAGAGAACTGCCCCTGTGGAAGAGAACTGCCACGAGGCACCCAGTAGCCACACCCAGCCTCCCCTCGCCGTGACCCACCAACTAGTGACTCAAGCAGCCCAGCTCACCACCCCTCTCTCACTCCCTGAGAACGCACCTCCTTTTCCCTCTTGCTCGACCATCAAACACCGCCACAAGGCACCCAGCAGCCCAGCATCGCCTGCAGCCTTCTGCGCACCTCTGCCACGTCAGTAGCCTCTGGCGTGCTACTGTGGAGGTGAACAGTGCGGACGTGCCATAGGGGTGGGAGTCGGTGGGGCAGAAGAAGGTGCGCAGCTACGAGGGGCGGAAGAGAGGGGGGAGGAGGGAGAGGGGTGCGGGGAGGGGGAAAGTGTAAACAGCCGAGTGGCCCATGATAGTGATGTCACTTTGGTGTCGCTTGGGTCAGTGGGCCAGAATCCGGTGTGGGACAAAAAAATGCAGAGCGGAGCGCTGGTGGTACGAGGGGGGGAGAGGGGGAACGGATGAGGGTGATGGGTGTTGAAGGGGAGGTGCCATGCAGCATTGGCAAGGAAAGCACTCAGCAGCCCGCAGGTTCCCGTGAACAGTGCGCCCATGTTCCAGGGGCGGGAACTGATGTACCCTTCCAAGGCTGCTGATATGGGCTTGCATTGTGGTGAGGGGCAGAGGGATAGACCGACACAAGTGAGTGGGACAAAGGGAAGGAAGTGAGCGGGAAAGGGGCTAGATACAGCGGAGCAGACCGCTCGCTAGACTTGCTGAGATATGCTAGCCTGGGGGAACGAGAAGAGAGGGGGGAAGAGGGCGTGGAGGGAGGGTGAGGGGAGGGATGGGAAAGGAGGAAGGGTATTAAAGGACCATGTGTACCATATCACCACACATATGTCCTCGCTTCGTCCCTCCTTCTATAGTAGGGTACCATCTTAGGCACCAGATGCAGTGCCTGTCAGGCTCTCATCCACGCTCCTACGTAATAGAGTCTCTCATTCACTCGCACACTCGTGCATACACTTGCAAACACTCTCATGCACCCCCAGACTCTCATAAACACTCAAACAAGGAGAAAGGAATTTAAGGCATGGAGAAGGGAAGTCAAGGCATGGAGAAGCAAAGTCAAGGCAGTCTTGCGGCTTGAGGCCACGATGCACGACGTTCATGGTGTGGCAGCAGTGCACGACGTTCATGGTGTGGCAGCAGTGCACGACCGATATGATTGTGCTGATGAGACGCACGGTGTCGCACTCGCTACGGGAGAGGGAAGGGAAGGGAAGGAAAGGGAAGGGAAGGGAAGAGAGGGAAGGAAAGGGAGGACTGGGAAGGGACAAGAAGCTGATCTGATCGTGCACCACTTGTAAGGCCCCACCAATCAACCCATCCTGCGCCCACCTGCACCACGCGGGGGTGCCCCGCCAGGTGGTGCAGAATGCCCACCTCTCACCCATGCTCTTTCAGGCCTCTCAACACCAACCAACCACTTCCAGCCCATATGCACAGTTCTACCAGCCGACAAACCCACCTGTAGTGCCCTTGGCTATAAGATGGCAACGAGTAGCTCGTCAGGAAGGCTATTAATGTGCAAACACGCCATTATACTACCTCAGGTTTTAAATCAGCCAGGTAAAAAGAGTGGGAAAGCAAGTACGCTGGCTTCGATTATGTTATGGACAACAGCTTCTCAAATATAAATTAAATGGTGACTGCTATCTTGCTGATGCAATTCGGATCTCTCGCCTAGTGCCTCTCTTCTTTGCTCTCTGCTCCGTTCTTGCGTTGCTCTCTGCTCAGTTCTTGCCGTTGCTCTCTGCTCCGTTCTTGCCATTACTCTCTGCTCAGTTCTTGCTGTTGCTCTCTGACTTGTTCGACTTTGCCGTCTGATTGCCTCACTCACAAAAATCACGCCATTTCAGTCGTTGCTCTCGTCAGTTTGGATAGGGTTGCTGGATTCGACTGCTGCATTCCCTATGGATTCGAAAATTGGAGGGTAGTCAAGTATCTGTTTTAGATTAGGAGGGTTTTCGTTGGTTCATTTTCCCGTTGGTGTTTTCAATGAGCACGGGAGCGGCGTCTGACCCTAGATTGCGATTTCGAGTCGCGGTGTGGCGGAAAGAAATGTACATTTTGTTTAACTCCTTAGGAAATACATACCCGACTGACCGAAGAAGTATTGCAGCTGCAAGCTTCGCTATACGGAACTCCAGTTCAGAAGCTGGATCCGTTTGGAAAGCATGAACTGCTTCAGCAAGAAATTACCGATCTATGAAGTAACTACATATAATTTTTTCCAAGCTAGACAACCACACACTAACACTGCCAAATGGCTCTTGTCTCGTTCATTGGATTTTCATAGACTTTGGAAGATCAACATTTGCAGGTGGTGACAGGCTGTCTTCCGTCATGTCAGCAATGTAATGACAATGCGCCACATGGGTCCCCGTGTGTTGCGCCATGGCCAGCAGAGAGAATAGGGAGCTGCCACATGGCTGTGGTAATGTGGAGATACCAGAAGGGGGTGGGAGCAACGACGTATGAACTTAAAGGTGGAAGTGGGACTGTGGTATGCTACCGTCATGCCGTCGTGCTGCTGTGTGAAAGAATCAAGACGGAAAATATCAAACAATAGCTTCCAGACCATGGTGGACGAGGGGTAGAGGGGAAGAAATGTGGGAACATGATACATGAATAATATTTTCAAACTTTTATAGCATCCCTTATACAGCAGAAACGGATTTCCTATGCCAAAACACTTCCTTTCCTAGCCTGAGCAATACAATAGGCTTGCCAAAGAAACGGACTCGTGCATTGCTGCTGCGCCAAAGAGACCTGATGTGGTGAACACCATAGTTGGCAACAGAACAGAGAAGTAAAAACAGATAGAGTCAATGCACAATATAGCAGCATAAAAGGGTACAAGACAATTGCTGGGAAAGCTTATTCGCGAAATCCAACAATACTGCGTGATAACTCACCCACGTCAAGACATACGGCAGTGTTGAACGTTTACCCGAGCCATGTTCTACCTGCACTCATATCGCCCCCAACTCACCTCCTTTCCCTCCACGTCAGCATCACCACCCACTCCACTGATACTCTTCCTCACTGTGCCCTTTTAGGTGTGCTGTCATCCGCTGAACCGCGTGCGCCCTCCCCAATCACACCAGCCGCTCCTTCCAGCAGCTCCGCCCAATCCTCCTCCACCTCTTTATTCTCCTCTTCACACTCCCAACCCTCGCCTTCCGGCACTTGCCCCTCATCTCGCTCTTCTTCCTTCCCCTCTCTGTCCAAATTTCTTCTCCCAACCAGCTGCGCCTCCACCTTCTCAACCAGCTGCCCTTCCTGACCCTCCCCAATTTTCATTCCCCCCCGCATCTCCACCCACCTCCCTCACACATCTTATCAGCCCCCCCACCCTTAAGCCCGCAAACCACCCCCTTAGATACCAACCCATTGAGTACCACGTGCCTGGCTGCTGCATTTGGCAGTGAGAAGGGGTTGATAGACGAAGCCCCAGCAGCAGGCACAGGAGGAGAAGCGGGTGAGCGAGAGGAGGCTGGGCTGGTTGGTTGCAGCATGAGGCACCCTTGCTAGACAGAGCAGAGGGAAGGGCAGATGTCGTGGACACAGAACATGAGGTGCTTTCAGGGAATGGGGGGGTAGGGTGTGTGTGTTGAGCAATCTCAGAAGACAGTTGGGCAGGGAAGGGCACACAAGGGAGGCGGTGGGGAGGGGGTGCTACGTTGGGGGCTGTGAGGGGAGGATTGGTCTCTCCAAGGGACAAAGTGGGTTTCTCAAGGCATGGAGTGGAGCGGAATGTAGTTTGGAATCGGTTGAGGTGGAGGACGAGGATGCGAGGAAGGCACAGAAAGGCTTGGGAGGTGCGGCACGGTGGAGAGTGGTGACACTGGGTGCACGCCCGAGAGAAATTATGAAGCGAAACGGATGGTACCTGGTGTGAATGAGAAAGCAAATAAATAGCAATCAGGTGCAAGGGATTGGAAGCAGGTTGCACCTGGAATACATTGTACCTGGAATAACTTGTACCTGGAATAGATTTTGCAACGAAGAGCGGATGGTGAGTGAGAGAGGCGGCAACACCGCGATCAGTGCCAGCAGCACTGGGATCGGTATCATCGCCTCTGGTACCTCTGCTGCTGCGTGCACTAGCAGTAGAGCCAGCAGGAGCAGCAGGAGCTGCAGATCCAGCAGTGGTGGAGTGAGGTGCAGGAGACACGGGGTAGGAGGAGATGGGAAGTGAGAGACAGAAAAACTTCTCCTCACCGCTCTCTTTCTCGCGCCACGCCCCTCACACTCCCTCACCACCCCCACCGTTGACAGGAAATTGCTGAAACAGCACATTCACTCCTGTCCTCAGTGCTCGCCTTTTGTTTCTCCCTGACCCCACCCGTCTCTCTCGTCTCTCCAACCCTCTCTTCATCACGTCCCAGCCCTCCTTCCTTGCATCCTCCCGCCAGGCCTTCTCCTAGGGCTGGCGTGCGGATGTGGGCAGGTCCATGTGTGTGGGCGTGGGCGAGGGTGGGGGCATGTGCATGGGTTGGCGTGTGGGTGTGGCCGGGAGAGGTGGTGGCAGCGTCGATGGTGGCAGCGGCGGGATGGGCGAGATGGGCGAGATGGGTGAGTGAGGGACCAGGAAGAAAAACTGGGCAACTTACAGTCAGGACGAGTTAGACACAAAAAAGGGTGTGTGAGGGACTAGCAGGGGGTTTATCAAGAGGTTTTTACAGATGCAGCCTAGTTCTCTCAAACAAGGGACAAATCTCACAACAGGAAAACGAAGGGGTAGGAGAATTAATAGGAATTGAGATCTTTTCAAGGCATCACATCACATTGACACCAACAGCATGCATAGTAAAACCCTTCTTCTGCAATTTCATCGACATCCCCTCTCTCATGTTACCCTATCAGTATCTGCTGCCTTGAGAGCATTCACAACTCTCATCCTTACATAAAGCAGACCTTGCCTACTCAACTGATCATCCTGCCTTTCCTCACAGCTCTCACCTGCTGCTCTTGCCCCCACACAATGGGAACGCTTCGCCCCACTGCCCTTTTAACATCGCTGGCATCTACCACGCCACCCACCGTCCAGCTCTCCCTGCCACCCATATTCCCCACTCTAGCGCCACTGCCGTTGCCACGTGCCAGGCCCAACCAGCATTTGCCACGCCAGCCACCGGAAATCAGTGGTGATGGCTAGGCGGAGAAAAGAGGAGCGGGCGAGCGAAGAGAGGAGGGTGAAGTGGAGGAGGTGGGAGAGGATGGGCGGAAAGGACGCGAGGGCTTGCAGTGTGGCATTGACGTAACACATGTTGAGAGCATGTGCAACACTGTTGAGAAGACAGATAGTAGGGAGGGAACAGAGACGGGTACGATAGCGAGCAGAAAGGAGGGAGGAAGAAAGGGTGAACGGAAGGGAAAGGGAGGGGGGAAGGAGGGTTCAACAAAAGAAAAGAGGTAGGGTGGGGGAAAAAAGACGAGAGAGAAAGGTTAAGAAAGGGGGAATAAAGTGGAAGGTGGAGAAAGTGAAGGGGTTGCAGATACATGTGAACTGCAAATTGTGTAGGGGCAACGAATTCGAAGAGAAGAAGGGGGGGTAATTTTACGTGGGTAAGGAAGATTGAGCAGTGAAAGAAGGAGAAGAGCAGTAATCTACCCTAGTGCACTCTGCTCTCGGTGCATCATGTTCACACTTTGAAGCCTCACAATGCCCCAACCCGCCTGCTTGTGCCATTGCCCCCTCTCTTGACTCGCTCTCGTCTCCTCCTTACTTGTTGTCCGTCGACCGGCCCCCTCGCCTCGTCCCTGCCCGGCGCTTCGTCTGCTGCTGCTGCTGCTGCTGCAGGTGCAAGATCCTTCCAAGCCGTTCCACCCCTCCATTATGTTGGCTCCCGGATGTTCCACATATGCCACGGCACAGCAGACGAGCACCGACACGGAAAGGGGCAAGTGTAACCGGGGGGTGGGAAGGGTGGAGGGGCAATTGCAGAATCTGTCACATGGTCAATCGCGTCCCAATCACAGCGCAAGGCACTTGATGCGATCGCGACCTCCATGCGTCACTGTCATGGCAGTAAATGTCACATTTCAGCGGGAAAGTAGCAACACGCATTGCGCTGTGACAGAGGACGGGGAGGACGGGGAGGGGTCGCAGGGTAAGGAGAGAACTGCCTCTGTGGAAGAGAACTGCCTCTGTGGAAGAGAACTGCCCTTGTGGAAGAGAACTGCCCCTGTGGAAGAGAACTGCCTCTGTGGAAGAGAACTGCCCCTGTGGAAGAGAACTGCCCCTGTAGAAGAGAACTGCCCCTGTGGAAGAGAACTGCCCCTGTGGAAGAGAACTGCCCCTGTGGAAGAGAACTGCCCCTGTGGAAGAGAACTGCCCCTGTGGAAGAGAACTGCCCCTGTGGAAGAGAACTGCCCCTGAGGAAGAGAACTGCCCCTGGGGAAGAGAACTATCCCTGCGGAAGAGAACTGCCCCTGCGGAAGAGAACTGCCCTTGCGGAAGAGAACTGCCCCTGCGGAAGAGAACTGCCCCTGCGGAAGAGAACTGCCCCTGCGGAAGAAAACTGCCCCTGTGGAAGAGAACTGCCCCTGCGGAAGAGAACTGCCCCTGCGGAAGAGAACTGCCCCTGCGGAAGAGAACTGCCCCTGCGGAAGAGAACTGCCCCTGCGGAAGAGAACTGCCCCTGCGGAAGAGAACTGCCCCTGCGGAAGAGAACTGCCCCTGCGGAAGAGAACCGCCCCTGCGGAAGAGAACCGCCCTTGCGGAAGAGAACCGCCCCTGCGGAAGAGAACTGCCCCTGCGGAAGAGAACTCCCCGTGCAGAAGAGAACTCCCCCTGCGGAAGAGAACTGCCCCTGCAGAAGAGAACTGCCCCTGCAAAAGAGAACTGCCCCTGCAAAAGAGAACTGCCCCTGCGGATGAGAACTACCCCCGCGGAAGAGAACTGCCCCTGTGAAAGAGAACTGCCCTTGTGGAAGAGAACTGCCCCTGTGGAAGAGAACTGCCCCTGTGGAAGAGAATTGCCACGAGGCACCTAGTAGCCACACCCAGCCTCCCCTCGCCGTGACCCACCAACTAGTGACTCAATCAGCCCAGCTCACCACCCCTCTCTCACTCCCTGAAAACGCACCTCCTTTTCCCTCTTTCTCGACCATCAAACACCGCCACAAGGCACCCAACAGCCTAGCATCGCCTGCAGCCTTCTGCGCACCTCTGCCACGTCAGTAGCCTCTGGCGTGCTACTGTGGAGGTGAACAGTGCGGACGTGCCGTAGGGGTGGGAGTCGGTGGGGCAGAAGAAGGTGCGCAGCTACGAGGGGCGGAAGAGAGGGGGGAGGAGGGAGAGGGGTGCGGGGAGGGGGAAAGTGTAAACAGCCGAGTGGCCCATGATAGTGATGTCACTTTGGTGTCGCTTGGGTCAGTGGGCCAGAATCCGGTGTGGGACAAAAAAATGCAGAGCGGAGCGCTGGTGGTACGAGGGGGGGAGAGGGGGAACGGATGAGGGTGATGGGTGTTGAAGGGGAGGTGCCATGCAGCATTGGCAAGGAAAGCACTCAGCAGCTCGCAGGTTCCCGTGAACAGTGTGCCCATGTTCCAGGGGCGGGAACTGATGTACCCTGCCAAGGCTGCTGATATGGGCTTGCATTGTGGCGAGGGGCAAAGGGATAGACCGACGCAAGTGAGTGGGACAAAAGGAAGGAAGTGAGTGGGAAAGGGGCTAGATACAGCGGAGCAGACCGCTCGCTAGACTTGCTGAGATATGCTAGCCTGGGGGAACGAGAAGAGAGGGGGGAAGAGGGCGTGGAGGGAGGGTGAGGGGAGGGATGGGTAAGGAGGAAGGGTATTAAAGGACCATGTGGACCATATCACCACACATATGTCCTCGCTTCGTCCCTCCTTCTATAGTAGGGTACCATCTTAGGCACCAGATGCAGTGCCTGTCAGGCTCTCATCCACGCTCCTACGTAATAGAGTCTCTCATTCACTCGCACACTCGTGCATACACTTGCAAACACTCTCATGCACCCCCAGACTCTCATAAACACTCAAACAAGGAGAAAGGAATTTAAGGCATGGAGAAGGGAAGTCAAGGCATGGAGAAGCGAAGACAAGGCAGTCTTGCGGCTTGAGGCCACGATGCACGACGTTCATGGTGTGGCAGCAGTGCACGACGTTCATGGTGTGGCAGCAGTGCACGACCGATATGATTGTGCTGATGAGACGCACGGTGTCGCACTCGCTACGGGGGAGGGAAGGGAAGGGAAGGAAAGGGAAGGGAAGAGAGGGAAGGAAAGGGAGGACTGGGAAGGGACAAGAAGCTGATCTGATCGTGCACCACTTGTAAGGCCCCACCAATCAACCCATCCTGCGCCCACCTGCACCACGCGGGGGTGCCCCGCCAGGTGGTGCAGAATGCCCACCTCTCACCCATGCTCTTTCAGGCCTCTCAACACCAACCAACCACTTCCAGCCCATATGCACAGTTCTACCAGCCGACAAACCCACCTGTAGTGCCCTTGGCTATAACTCGGTCGTATAACTCCCTCCACGGTACAGCTCCATCACAATCGCCACACTCTTGGAATCCTCACTTCGCGCTTCACTTTGTCGGAATAGAAAACAGGAATGGTTTGACTAAGCAGGAAATGTGGTACAAGTACTAACCCTAACAAGGGTTGTACCCCATAGGCAGTAACCCACTACAACCTAACAATTTATGTTTGACACACCCCCATAGGCGAAGTGGGGAAAAACAAGAGGTCACAAAACCAGTCAAGAGAAACAAACAAAGCAAAGCTCTGGGTGGATCTCAATATCACCACGCATTTTGAGCACAAGCAAGCGGCCACAAGGCCAGTTCACATGCAGAGTTTATAATAGCAATTGCAGTACACTTATGACAACCTAGCAAGTGCAAACATGCAGGTATAATCATATATATCATAGTACAACAAGTGCAAGGCAAGATCAAGAGACAAGCAGGTGAGGCAGAGTGGGCACCAGCCCAAGATCAGTGCAGAAACGCTGATGATCACCAGACCCAAGGGCCTTGGTGAAGACATTAGCAGTGTTGGCCTGTGTGGCCATGTAAGCAAAACGAAGCTGACCACGCTGCTGCAGCTCTCGCGAGAGGAAGTAACGAAGAGCAATGTGCTTCGTTCTGTGCTCCAGTTTCTGGTCCTGACACAAGGCAATCATGGCCTTGTTGTCGACGTACAGAACTGGAGGAGATCGAGGCCGCTCACCCAAGTCGGCCAGCAGGTAGGTCAGCCAGAGGATTTCCTGTGCAGCCATAGCCCCAGCGTAGATCTCGGCCTCACAGCTGGAACTTAGTACAGAAGACGAGCGAGTGGACCTCCACGAGACAGAACCAGTGCCGAGGCTGAAACTGTACCCCTGTGTCGACCGGTGAGTCGTCTGGTCGTCAGCCCAAGAATCGTCTGAGTGACTGGTAAGAACAACTGAACCCTTTCATCCAAGCACAAGCCCCATGCCCGATGTACTGCACAGGTAACACAGTACCATCTTAGCAGCTTCCCAATGCACCTTCCGGTGTCTATCAGGAGCCACGTAGCGAGCCATGAGGCTGAGAGGGTACGTGAGGTCAGGTCGTGTGCACGTCATCAGGTACATGAGGCAACCCACAATCTCTGGATACGGACCACTTGGCTCTACGGACTCGTCCGAAGGTGGAGCTGAGAGCGAGTGGCCTGTAGGCAGAGGAGTGGGCTGTGGCCATGAGAAGCTGAAGCGCTGAAGGACCTGTTGCACCATGTGTGACTGAGTCAGGGTGATGGTGCGCCGTGCTCTGTCCCGAGTGATCTGCAAGCCAAGATAGCGCCGCAGCTCACCCAGGTCAGTGCAGGTGTGTCTTTCCTGCAGTTCCGCCTTCACTAGGGACAGTGCCTCAGTGTCAGAAGTAGCAAAAACCAAGTCGTCGACGTGCACAAGAACGTAGAACGGCGGCAGAGAAGTGTCTGTACGCAAAAACAGCGAAGGGTTAGCAGTCGAGGGAGAGAAACCAAGAGCCGCAAGTGTAGTCCTCAGTGTGTCGTGCCACTCACGGGGCGCCTGACGCATACCGTAGACTGCTCGCCGGAGACTCCACTGGATACCCTCAAGAAACGACCCAGTGAAGCCAGGTGGGCGGCGCAACTAGATAGCCTCGTGAAGACTGCCCTGCAAGAAGGCTGTCGAGAGGTCGAGGGAGTGCAGCTCGTGGTCACGCTGTGCTGCAACGTGCAGTAGCACCCGAAGAGTGGTCATCTTCGGGGTGGGTGAGAAGGTTTGGAAGAAGTCGACCCCCTCACGGTGACTGAAGCCTTGTGCAACGTATCACGCCTTGAAGGCAGGCGGAGAACCCGGCGGCCGCTTGACCCTGAAAATCCACATGCCATCGACTATGTTCACCCCAGGTGGGGGAACTGCGTCAACGTAGGTGCCTGTGGACTTCCATGAAGCCATCTCTGCGTCCATGGCTATCTGCCACCGAGAGAAGTACGGACCCATGATCGCGTCTGCGTAAGAACGCGGGGTCGGGATGTCCAGTGCATCCAGGTCTCCCTCAGGGCAAAGTAGCGTGGACGCGAGATGAGGTGCAGCGGCCGCTAGGCACTCTAGCTCAAACTGCCTTTCCTCAAGAACGTCACAGCCAAGGGCAAGCTCACCCCCGACGGACGGAGGACAGGAATAGTCAAAAACAAGACTTGCAGCGTAGTCAAGGCGGCACAAAGCAGCAAAGTCAACAAGTTCAGCAACTAAGGCAGACGCAGCAGCAGACTCAAAGGAAGGGTCAGTCAGAACCGCGGCAAGTAGACGAGTGACAGTCGGACTGGCAGTACGGACAAGGTCAGACTCAGGGTCAGGAATGTGAGGAAGAGAAGACGCGGGAGGCGACGGCAGGACAACACGTTGTGGAACAGAGGAAGGACGAAGTGCCATACGGTGAGTGCCTGGCACAGCTGGAGCACGAGGACGGTCAACACGACGAGCACGAATAGGTGTGGAAACACGAGAACCAGGCTCTCTAGTCTCTGTCTAGGAGTCTGTCACGTCAGTGTACGGAACAGGAGCAGGCAGTGGGGAGTCAGGCAGTAACTGTGGCGGAGACTGGTCAGTTGGTGGGAACAGTAACGGAGGAGTAGTACCAGCAACAGGGAACTCAGTAGCAGCAGGTGGGAGACTGAGAAGGTGACCAAGCGCGGACGGCTGCGGTTGAGTAGTCGCACCTCCAGAACCTCGAGCTCCAGTAGTAACAGCACCCCCAGAACCTCCAACTCGAGGAAGACCAGCACTAGCACCCCCAGGTCCAGTACCTCCAGTACCTCCAGCTCCAGTACGTCCAGCTCCGCCACCGGAGCTGCCCCATCGGATAGCCCACTCTCAAAGCCACTCCGGAGAGAGAGGCTCCTGCCGACGTGAACTAGTACCACCAGCAACAGCACCCACAGCACCAGTACCTCCAGTACCTCCAGTAGCACCAGTGCCTCCTTCACCAGTACCTCCAGCACGGCTAACTCCAGGAACACCAGCACTAGCACCTCCAGTACCTCTAGCTCCAGCACGTCCAGCGCCGCCACCGGGGCTGCCCCACAGGACAGCCCACTCGCGAAGCCGCTCCGGCGAGAGAGTCTCCTGCCGACCTGCACCAGTACCACCAGCACCAGCACCACCAGCACCTCCAACCGCAGTACCTCCAGCAGCAGAACCTCAAGCACCTCCTGTACCCGCAGGACACTCAGCACCCCCAGAGCCAGCACCCTCAGAGTCCGCACCCCCAGTGTCACCACCCCCAGCAGCACCTGAGTCCACAACGACGGGCTGCAGAGGCGGTGAAGACGGTCGAGGCGGAAAACCAGGAGGGACCGCCAAGCGCGCGGAGTGGCGAGGGGCCACTGTGTCGGCAGCAGTCGGGTCACCCCCTCAGCTGGGCCAGAGGTGTCAAAGGAGACCTCCAAAGGCTCAACCAAGGGGGGTGGGTCTACCTGAGACACACGTGAGGGAGCAGGATCGGGAGGAGGGAGGGGGGCTACCGGGGACGGGTCGACAACCGGGGAGAGAGGCGGGAGGGGTACCGGGAATTGCGGTGGGGGTTAAGACGGTAGAAGCAGACTGACTCGTCCAAAGTGACGTCGCGGGAGGACAGCACACGACGTGAGCCCAGGTGGTAAAACTGCCAGGGCGGTGCTTCGGTGGGAAAGCCAAGGAACACGCACCGAAGAGTGCGCGGAGAGAGCTTGGCCGCGGGCACATCGCGGACAAGAGAGAGGGAACCCCAGACCCAAAACTCCAACACATCGCCAACCTCGCCCGTCCACCGCAGAGTAGGTGAGGTTTCTGGGTGAGAGACACGGGGCCAGAGGTTGAGCTGATGCGCGGCGTATCGGACCGCAAACGGTCACAGAAGATGGGGAGCAGCCGCATGGATCATGGAGGTGCGAGAAACCTCCATGACCAGGCCAATGCGGCGCTCAGCAATCCCATTCTGCTGTGGAGAGGCCGGAAGCGTGAACGACTGGACGATGCCCTCAGCACCACAGAAGTCCTCGAGAAGGCGGGAGGAAAACTCACCACCTCGGTCAGAGTGCAGTCGCAGGACTGGGAGGTCCTGCTGGAGACGGACAGCGCGGATCCAGCGGATCAAGACACCGCGGACTTCCGCCTTGCTCTGCAAGGGGAAGACCGTGGTGTAGCGCGTGTAGTCGTCTACAACCAGCAGAAAGTAGCGCTCGCCACCCTGTCCAGTGACGCGGGCGGGGCCCCACACGTCCATGTGGAGGGTCTGCAGAGGAGTAGAGGTAGGAGGAAACGAGGAGGAGTGAGGAGCGGCGCGCTGCCGCCCCTCGACGCAGGGAAGGCAGGGCGGTGCAAGCGACCTCGGAAGTGGGGGCAGGGACCTAGGGAGACCAGACACAAGGAGACACGAGTGCATGCCACGCACGCGTGGCAAGGAGGCGTGGCCAAGACGGTGGTGCCAGAGGAGAGTCTGGTGCGTGAGGAGACGGCACGAACAAGACGCAGCGACCTCAACCGACGCAGCTACCGGACCTGACTCAGCTACCAGTGCAGACTCAGTGGTCAGCGTGTACAGACCAGACCCGGGCCTCCGAGTGAACGTGGCAAGGTGCTCGCCAGTGCATTAGTCCATACAGATCGCCACGAGCTCTCCTCCAGGCTGGGTGACAGTGACCCACTGTCCCTGTAGGACAGCGGTAGCCACCAAGTTCTTAGCGAACGAGGGGAGGCGGAGACCTGAGAGGGAACCGGAGGGGGCTGCCGGACACGGGAGAACAGTGGAGACACGTGCAACGACTGGCCCACCAGAGGGGTTGGCCAGAGTGACAGGGACTGGGACTATGAGAGGTGTGACTGTGGTGTAGTCGCGGAAGAAGCAGCGAGACGCGCCTGAGTCTAGAGTGAAAGAGTGCAAGGCCTCCTCAGACTCTGCACCTGTGCTAGCTGAGTCACACGCACCGAGACTAGTAGCCTCTACTCCACCAGGTGCCTCTACATCCCCAGTACGAGTACCTCGAAACCCTCCGCCACCAGGGCTGCCCCACCGGACAGCCCACTCACGAAGCTGCTGCGGGGAGAGAGTCTCCGGCGGACGATGCTGCTGCTGCTGTCCACCCCCAGAACCTCCGCGTCTACCAGCGGCACTACCAGCAGGAGTAGACTCACATGTACCTCTAGTAGTAGCACCCCAGGCTCCGCCACCGGGGCTGCCCCACCGGACAGCCCTCTTGCGAAGCTGCTGCGACGAGAGTGTCTCCTCCCGACGAGTACGAGTACCGCCAGCACCAGCACCTCCAGCTCTAGCACGGCTAGCTCCGACACCGGGGCTGCCCCACCAGATAGCCCACTCGCGAAGCTGCTGCGGCGAGAGAGACTCTTGCACACTCGGCTGCCGCACGTAGGACAGTGGTAGTGGCCATGGCAGTCAGTGGCATCCAGTAGCAGCAGCGCAGGAGCAGCTAGGGAAGCGCGTGAGTAACTGGGTGCTCTAGTGCAGGTCGCTCGTGGGGCAGGGCTGGCGGTGTTTGTAGTGCAGCGGTTAGGTGATGTGCATGGGCAGGGCAGGACAGGTGCGCGCGGGTAGCTAGCAGGGCAGCGGGGCGCGCGCTGGCGCTGGGCAGCAGGGTGCGCACGGGCGCTGGGCAGCAGGGCGCGCGCGGGCGCTGGGCAGAAGGTACGCGCGGGCGCTAGGCAGCGGGGCGCGCGCTGGCGCTGGGCAGTAGGGCGCGCGCGGGCACAGGGCAGCGGGGCGCGCGCGGGCGCTGGGCAGCGGGGCGCGCGCTGGCTCTGGGAAGCAAGGCACGCGCGGGCATAGGGTAGCAGGGTGCGCGCGGGCGCTGGGCAGCGGGGCACGCGCGGACGCAGGGCATCGGGCCGCGCGCTGGCTCTGGGCAGCGGGGCACGCGCGAGCGCAGGGCAGCGGGGCGCGCGCGGGCGCTGGGCAGCTGGGCACGCACGGGTGCTGGGCAGCGGGGCGCGCGCTGGTAAGCAGCAGCAAGGCGCGTGTGGGCGCTGGGCAGCAGAGCGCGCGCGAGCGCTGGGCAGCAGGGCTCGCGCTGGCGCTGGGCAGTGGGCGGCAGCGCATAGCTCGTAGCAGCTCAGGCAGCGGGCAGGCAGCGCGCGGGCAGCGTGCTGGACAGGGCAGAAAAACTTCGGGCAGGGCAGGGCAAAACTGATTGACGGGCAGGACGGAACGAACGGTGGGCCCTAAAAAAAACGGTCCTAGAACGGAACGTGCTCTGAAACCATGTCAGAATAGAAAACCGGAATGGTTTGACTAAGCAGAAAATGTGGTACAAGTACTAACGCTAACAAGGGTAGTACCCCATAGGGAGTAACCCACTACAGCCTAACAATGTATGTTTGACATACTTCCGCGAGGGGCGTGCTGAGCATGAGCAGGCGCGTCTTGCTCATCTGCTTCACCGCAAACTCTTCCCATGAAGCTGAGCACGGGCTGCCCTGCGTGTGACATGCTGACCAGTGGTCACCAGTGTTGAAGCTGAGAACAAGACAGTGAGAACCTGCCCTCCTTGCAGCAGCCACATACAGACGGGCAGTTTACTCACCGGTTTTAAAAGCTGAGCACGGGCTGCCCTGCTTGCGACATGCTGACCAGTGGTCACCAGTGTTGAAGCTGAGAAAAAGACGGTGGGAACCTGCCCTCATTGCAGCAGCCACATACAGACGGACAGTTTACTTACCGATGTTCAAGCTGAGCACGGGCTGCCCTGCATGCGACATGCTGACCAGTGGTCACCAGTGTTGAAGCTGAGAACAAGACGGTGAGAATCTGCCCTCATTGCAGCAGCCACACACAGACGGACAGTTTACTCGCCGGTGTTAAAGCTGAGCACGGGCTGCCCTGCGTGTGGGCCGCGGCATGCTCTTGGCAATAGGTCGCGCCCCTCGCACCAGCACGCCTCTCCGCGTCCGCCCTCATCGTCGACATCATCACCATTGCGCCGCCGCCGATCCGTGGACCCGCCCATCATCACTTGTGCCGACCCGCCCACCGTGCTGTCCAGGTTCCGTCCGCCACCCTGCATAGAGGGGAGAGTGGGGGTGACGGCGGAGGGAGGCGGAAATGTGTGTGCAAGCTTGTGGGGACTCCCGTGCCGACCCACCCACCGTGCTCTCCAGGTTCCGCCACCCTGCAGGTAAGGGAAGAATAGGAGGGGAAGGGGGGGTTCTGTGGATTCAGGGGCGTCAGAGCCTCCCTTGCCTACCCACCCGCCTCTACCATCTCAAAAAACCTTATTGAGTTTACATAGCTTTTACATACTCGAACCATACTTGTTAGTATGGTTTTAGGTGGTTCGATTAGGGCTACTAAAACGTAGAAATTGGCTAATACTGTTTATCCATTTATATGTGTTTCATTATATTTCAAAGGTCTAAACACTATTCATTTGTATTTCTTTGGACTAACCTTTGTTCACAAAATCCTATAGAATCATACTTCAAATGAAAGACAAATAGGAAGATAATTGTATTGATTTGAATCTTACTGAATGCCCATTGCCCATGATCCAATTAGATGCCTGATGATTCATAAATCAGAATCCAGCACTGATCATTACTAAAATGTCATTACAATCACAACATTACATCCACCACCCGACCTCCATTATCCTTTTTCTCTCCACATCGTTTAACACTACACGCTGTCTTCGGCATCCACCCACTCACCCACGTCATCAAGGACGTCGTGCTCCATAGTGGCAGCACTGTCGTTGGAGCACGTCTTCTTCTTTTTCCCCTTCTGCACTTCCAGCTGGGAGAACTCATAGAGGCGCTTAACATCAGCCTTCTCCGCGCCATCGGGGTCAGCTCCATCTGGGGTGAGTCCGGGAACCCACTTCCCGAGATGACCACGGTCTCAGTGGGCCCAAACACCCATCCCTGGTGCTGCTCGGACCAGGCGGGGAGCTCGTTGTTGGGGGCATGCTCAAGAGTATGGTGGATTGCCGCCTTCACCTTGCGGTGGTAGCGGGCAATGTCGTCCGCATTCACACAGGCATCTGTGGGAATGTGCTTTCCGCGTGCCTTGTGATGCACCACAGAATACTCCACTTGCCAACATGTGGAGAATGCAAATGATAAGGCCTGAAATTACTGTTGAAGAAAATTCAGCAAGATGCAAGCTCCCTCCTATAACAGCCAATACAATAGGACTAGCTATTCGACATATCATGCTACTATGCATACCAGGTAGAGGGTGTAGGCGATGTGGTACGCCTTCACCACCGTCACCGCCCCACCAGCACCCTTCTGGAACGCGTTGCGAATGATGAGATCGAACAGTGCGGTAGCGAAATGGCAGTTCAGCTCCTCCGAGAAGTGTCAGCGAAGAAGGCCACCCCTTACTGCGAATGTATGGGGGACACATGGAAGGGTTTATGGGAGTCAGTGATGTTTTGGTGTAAATCACAGCAGGACAATGCCTAAGTGCAGCTGCTAAATGCATGACCTGAAAGAGTTTGGGAGAGAGAAGCAGGGATGGAGGGAACAACGAAAGCAGGAAGAACAATGGGGACTGAGGGGCTGAGCGTTGAGACTTGTCACAAGAAGGAAGAGGAGGCAAGGAGGTGCGCGGGGGAGGGAGGGGGTGCGCGGAGGAGGGAGGGGGTGTGCGGGGGAGGGAGGAGGTGAGCGGGGGAAGGAGGAGAGAACATGTATGAAAGGAAGGGGGAGAGGGTTTCGAGGGGAAGAAACGAGCGAGACGGTTATTGAGGCGCCTCAAAACTCGTCTCACTACAAGCTAGTTCCGAGGGGGAGAAATGTGTGTGGGCGGACGTGGGGTGGGTTACGACACGGAACTATTTTTAAGGCGGACGGTGAAGCGGCGCCTCGGAAACAGGATTGTGCAGGCGGAGCGGACGTTATGGCGCGGTGAGGGTTTGGGACGGTGAAGGGTTGGGGCGAAAGGGGGGATTGCGACGGCCTGGAAGAATTGCGACGGCGAGGGGGTTTCACGACGGAGATAGCAATTCGCGACGGTTGATGGACTGGTGGGAGCAGGAGCAGAAGCAATGCATGTCAGAAAACTGTTGAGTGCACAATGCCGTGGGAGTGCACAATAACAGTGGCAGGGCATTGCGAAACTCGGCGTTTGAGAAGATAATCATGTTCGTTTTCATTTAATATCATTCCTTGGCGTGGATCGACGAAGCGCCGCCGCTTGCCGGCTTGCGGTCAGCGATGGCAGCTCGAGCATGAGGGAGCTCGGCGTGGGAGCGAGTTACCTTCACATACAGATATTCAAAACTTGTTCAAACTATATTTCTATACAAACGCTATCAGGTTTGGAACGAGCCTGCTCACCTGGTTTGCTGACACTGTTTCAGAAAACCAAGCTGACCCCAAGCACGTTCTTGTTTACGTTACGTAGCAGCATGGCTGTTGAAAAAAAAAATAGAGGGTTGCTGTACTAACGAAAAAAACCCAATATTGTGATCACAGGTGATGGGTTTCGCTTGCGTGGCAGCCAAAATTCGTGCAACAATCACAGTTCTCCCAGTCACCTTAGCAAATCAGTCGCTTACTTGAATGTATTTCAAAACCTCATCTCAACCGCTTACCTCATTCTGTTGCATAGCTATCGAACTCGTTCTACTCCACCATGTCCGCTATTCACGCCGTCAAATCCGCTTTCTCCTAGACTTCAGTTTCCTAGATATTCCTAGAGGCTATGGGTGAACGATAACTAGCTTTGTGTGTCTTCATTCCATTTCAGCTTAAGCAATGATTCTAACCAGGCGATTGGATGCGTTCTTGACGAAATGTTCTTATTCCATCGTCAGTTGCTAATTGCTTCGGCGAGCCATGTGTGTTTATGATGTTACTTAAATCCAAATTGTTAAAATTAAGCGCTACGTGTAAAAGCGCTGATGAGCGCTGCTCATTCCGTTTGCTTCACGGCGTCGCGTTGAGAATATGCTTTTCATTGCCTCTGTTTTGTATTTGTCTATAGCCAAGTTTTCTGTTGCTTTCGCCATGTCATAGTTTTCTTTTATTACAATCCATTGCCTTGGCGACATGGTTTTGCAGACATTGGATAACCAATAATCTACTTTTGCGCTGCCACCTACCTGGCAAGAATTCTTTTATGGTAAGCAAATTTCGCATATTTCACATATGTGGCGTGACAATACCGGCCCATTCCGTTCCGTTATTTGTTTCCTCGTGCTACTGACATTTCCCCGCTTGTTTTCACTATCCATGTGTGACAGGAAATAGATTGTGCCTTCATTATCAGCGAAGCCCTATTAAGCTGCTTTTTGGTACTCGAATGATATGTTTCTCATATAATGACTGTTTTGGGCCAGAAGTAAAATGTATCAGAAGCCAAATTAATACTTATCATCATGTTAAACCATCACTGCTATAAACAGTTTGTATCGGATTTGGTGAAGATAGTATATACATGATTATGCAAGTTCAGCGGAATGGAACAATATTTGTAGGAAAATATGCGGGGATTTTTATTAGTAAAAATCAATAGCATGATTGTCTACATGTTTTCAAATATATGAGTATACAGTCTTCGCGAGGTGCAGTTCTCGAATCACGAAAATGTTCACAGCGCGGATGAAGGTCGCGTATGATTGGCTCCAGCTTGCTGGGAGTGGTCTCCTCGTGGTTACCTGCAGGTCACCTTGACAAGGACCCCGTGTGAAAATGAACGAGGAATGAAAAGACTAAGGGAAAGTTGGGTACAAGTACAAACCCTAGAAAGCTGTACCCCATATGTGCTACCCCACTATAGCCTACAGCAGCTAAGTCATATAAATCTGACACACCCCCATAGGCAAAGTGGGGGAGGACAAGGGGTCACAAGACCAGTCAAGCAAAGCAAAGCAAGCTCAGGGTGGATCACAACGTCACCACACATTCCGAGCACAAGTTCAAGGCCACAAGGCCAGTTCACATGCAGGATTACATATATATATAAGGCTAAACAAGCAAGAGCAGGTGTATATATATATGTAACAGTACAAACAAGGTCAAGGGGTGAGCAAGTGAGGCAAGGTAGGCACAAGACCCAGCTGAGTACAGAAGCGCTGATGATCACAAGGCGCAAGTGCCTTGGTAAAGATATCAGCAGTGTTGGCCTGAGAGGCCACGTACGCAAGGCGTAGCTGACCACGCTGCTGTAGCTCACGAGCAAGGAAGTAGCGAAGAGCAATGTGCTTCGTTCTGTGCTCCAGTCTCTGCTCCCGACACAAGGCCAGCATGGCCTTGTTGTCTACGTACAGCACTGGAGGAGAACGAGGCGGCTCTCCGAGGTCAGTCAGCAGGTAGGTGAGCCAGCGAAGCTCCTGTGCAGCCATGGCCCCTGCGTAGATCTCAGCCTCACAACTGGAGCCGAGAACAGAAGACGAGCGGGTAGCCCGCCACGAGACAGAGCCGGAACCAAGGCTGAAGGTGTAACCCTGTGACGACCGCTGCGTAGCCTGGTCGTCAGCCCAAGAAGCGTCTGCGTGCCCAGTGAGGACCACTGGACTCTGCCCTCCAAGCACAAGCCCCATGCCCGACGTACTGCACAAGTAGCGCAACACCCTCTTCGCTGCAGCCATGTGCTCCGGTCTGTGTCTCCCAGGAGCAACATAGCGTGCGAGAATGCTAAGAGGGTATGCAAGGTCAGGTCGAGTGCAGGTCATCAGGTACATGAGGCAGCCAACAAGCTCTGGGTACGGGCCACTCGACTCTACGGACTCATCCGAAGGCAGAGCTGAGAGCGAGTGGCGAGTAGGCAGAGGAGTGGCCTGAGGCGAGGAGTACGTAAAGCCGAAGCGCTGAAGGACCTGCTGCACCATGTGTGACTGAGTCAGGGTAATGGTGCGGCGTGCTCTGTCCCGGGTGATCTGCAAGCCAAGGTAGCTGCGCAGTTCACCCAGGTCTGTGCACGTGTGTCTCTTCTGCAGCTCGGACTTCACGTGGGCGAGTCCAGCAGTGTCAGCTGTGGCAAAGACCAAGTCGTCAACGTACACGAGGATGTAGAACGGCGGCAAAGAAGTGTCGGTGCGCAGAAACAGCGACGGGTCGGCAGTAGAGGGAGCAAACCCAAGAGCCGCAAGCGTAGTCCTCAGTGTGTCGTGCCACTCACGCGGTGCCTGGCGGAGACCGTAGACTGGCCGCCGGAGGCTCCAGTGGGTGCCAGGAGGAAAAGTCCCAGTGAAGCCAAGTGGGCGGCGCAGCCAGATCTCCTCGTGCAGGCTGCCCTGCAAGAAAGCAGTGCTGAAGTCAAGAGAGTGTAGCTCGTAGTCACGGTGAGCAGCTATGTGCAGCAGTACCCGAAGAGTGGTCATCTTCGGGGTGGGAGAGAAGGTCTGAAAGTAGTCAACTCCCTGCCGCTGACTGAAGCCACGAGCCACGTAACGCGCCTTGAAGACAGGCGGAGAACCCGGCGGCCGCTTCACCCTGAAAATCCACATGCCACTGACGATGTTCGCCCCAGGCGGGGGAACCTCGTCAACGTAGGTGCCTGTGGACTTCCAGGAAGCCATCTCTGCGTCCATAGCTGCCTGCCACTGAGAGGAGTAGGGACCCTCTATCGCCTCCGCGTAAGAGCGCGGAGTCGGGATGTCAAGTGCATCCGGGTCTCCCTCAGGGGTAAGCAGTACGGACACGAGATGAGGTGAAGCAGCAGCCAAACACTGGAACTCCTCCTGTCCGTCCTCAAGGACGTCCGTGCCAAGGGCACACTCACCCCCGACGGACGGAGGACAGACAGACTCAGACGCAGCAACAAGACTAGCAGCGTAGTCTAGACGACAGCGAGCAGCAAAGTCGACGAGCTCAGCAACTAGGGCAGACGCAGCATTGGACTCAAAGGAAGGGTCAGTGACAACAGTAGTAAGGAGACGCGTGACAGTCGGACTGGCAGCACGAAGGGAGTCCGACTCCGGGTCAGCAAGAGCAGGAAGAGAGGACTCAGGAGGAGAAGGCAAAGGGGCACGCAGAGGAGCAGTGGACGGACGGAGAGACATCCGGTGCGTGCCGGGCACAGGGGGAGGACGCTGACGCGAACCACGACCACTAGCGCGAGCAGCACGGACAGGCGACGCAGGACGAGACGCAGGCTCACGACGCTCAGCAAGACCTCCAGTAGGACCAGTGTAGGGAGAAGGAGCAGGCAGTGGGGAGGCCGGCTGTAACTGTAACTGTGACGGGACAGGCTGTGGACACTCTAAGGGAGGAGGAGGACCAGTAGAAGGCGGGAGACCAAGAACCTGCTCAAGAAGCGGAACGAAGTACGGCCGAGGCCGCGCAGCGACTCCAGACACAGCAGGGACAGCACCAGTACCCCCAGTGGTAGCACCAGCGCCAGCAGCACCTCCAGCTCCAGTACCCCCAGCAGCACCAGTAGCACCCCCAGCAGGACCGCCTCCAGTACCGCCAGCAGTACCCTCAGCGCCAACACCCTCAGCAGCTCCAGCTCCAGTAGTACCCGCAGGCCCAGCAGCTCCAGTACTCCCAGTACGAGCACCTCCGGGACCCGTGGCACCAGCACCCTCAGCAGCCGAAGAACCTCCAGCTCCAGCAGCACGCCTCCAGCGCCGGGCAAACCACTCACGCACCTCCTGTGGAGAGAGTGGCTCCCGTCGAGACGGAGCACCCAGAGAACCTCCAGGCCCAGCACCGCCAGACGCCACACGAGCAGGCCCAGCTCCCTCAGGCTCCGCACCCCCAGGCTCAGCACCTCCAGGCGTAGCACCCCCAGGCTCAGCACCCCCAGTCGTAGCACCCCCAGGCTCAGCACCCCCAGGCGTAGCACCCACACGCTCAGCACCCCCAGAGTCAGCACCCCCAGGCTCAGCACCCCCAGCAGCACCAGAGTCACCAGCGACCTCCACAGGCTCGACTGCGTCTACCTGGGACACACCTGAAGGGGCAGGACCCTGAGGGGGAAGGGGGTCTACCGGGGGGGGACCTGGCACAAGGAAGAGCGGAGGCGGGGGGAGGGACGGAGTGCGGTAGGGGAAGAGACGGTAGTAGGGGACTGACTCGTCAAACGTGACGTCCTGGGAGGACAAGACACGGCGAGAGGTGGGGTGGTAGAACTGCCACCCTGGCGCGTCAGGGGGGAAGCCAAGGAAGACGCAGGGAGCAGCACGAGGGGACAGCTTGTCCGCAGACAAGTCGCGGACAAACGCCCGAGATCCCCAGACACGGAACGCAGACACATCGCCAACCTTCCCCGTCCACAGCAAAGCTGGGGAGGTCTCCGGCATGGAGACCCTGGGCTGAAGGTTGATCTGATGCGCCGCGTACCGAACCGCAAACGGCCACAGAAAATGGGGGGCAGCCGCATGCATCATGGACGTACGGGCGACGTCCATGACCATGCCAATGCGGCGCTCAGCAATCCCATTTTGCTGTGGAGAGTCCGGAAGCGTGAAGGTTTGGCGGATGCCTCGTGCACGACAGTAGGCTCGCAGAAGGCCAGAGGAGAACTCTCCGCCTCTGTCAGAGTGCAGACGCAGAACAGGAAAGTCCGAGCCGAAACTCTCTCTGAGCTGGAGACGAGCTGCGCGGATCCAGTCGATCAACACCTCAGTGACATCACCCTTGCTGCGCAAGGGGAAGACTGTGGTGTAACGCGAGTAGTCGTCAACCACCAGCAGGAAGTAGCGCTCGTGACCCTGTCCACGGACGCGGGCCGGGCCCCACACGTCCATGTGAAGCGTCTACAGCGGGGCCTCTGTCGGAGGAAACTGGGAGGAGTGAGGGGCAGCACGCTGCCGCCCCTCGACACAGGGGACGCAGGTAGGGGCAGGCCCCGGAGGAAGGGGAGGGAGGGACCGGGGAAGACCAGAGACAAGGACACGGGAGGCCATGCCTCGGAGACGAGGCAGGGAGGGGTGACCAAGGCGGTGGTGCCAGAGGAGAGTCTCGTGAGACAGGAGGCGACACGAGCAGGGGGCAGACTCAGGACCATACCTGGACGCTGCAGCAAACACCTGACCCGACGCAGCTGCCTGACCAGACGCAGTGACTGGAGTAGACTCAGTGGTCAGTGTGTACAGGCTCGACCCCGGCCGACGTGTAAACGTGGCCAAGTGTCGGCCCGTCCGAGCGTCCGTGCAGTGGGTCACACGCTGGCTCGCAGGAGTGAACTGGTGAACCCCCGCATCCTGTAGGTCAGCACCACTCACCAAGTTCGTAGAGAACGAGGGGAGGTAAAGACCAGACAGGGTGCCAGAGGGGGCCGCCGGACACGGGAGGACAGTGGAGAAGTGAGCAAGGACAGGACCCCCAGAGGGGTCTGCCAGAGAGACTGCAACTGGCCGACCAAGCGGCGTGAGTGTGGTGCGGTCTCGAAAGAAGGAGCGAGAAGCCCCCGAGTCAAGAGTGAAGGTGTGGGAGGCCGGAGCCGACGCAGTACCTGAGAGAGCAGACTCACCAGCACCTGAGGAAGCAGACGCACTGGCACCTAGAGCAGCAGCCTCGCTAGCACCTAGAGCAGCAGCCTCACCAGTACCTAGAGCAGCAGTCCCAATGCCCGGGTCGGGCGGAAAACACCAGTAACAGTCACCCTCATCACTAATAGTCACAGCATACATGGCAGCAAGAATAGCATCAAAGTCAAGGTCAAAGATAGCTACTCCCGCCCTAGACAGCTCACCCCAGCGAGGGATCTCAGTGGCCTCAGGGAACTGGTGACGCCAAGCGTCCGTCAGGCGGCCAAAGCAGCGCTGGGTGGAGTGCGCACCTCCGCACGGCTCACCCGCGCGGTCGCCGGTGCGTAGGACGTAGGTGCACGGACCAGTACCCCCACCCCGCTGGCGTGCAGCGTACCACTCACGAAGCTGCTGAGGGGGGGGGATCTCACGAGTGCGCTGCTGCTGCTGCTGCTGCTGCTGCTGCTGCTGCTGCTGGCGCTGACCACCACCGGAGCCGACCCTCTGCGCAGCGCCACCCCGACCAGCTCCACCTCCTCCGCCGCCGCCTCCTCCACCGCCGCCACCTCCGCCACCTCCGCTCCCACCGCCACCGCCGCCGCCGCCTCCGCCTCCACTGCCGCCACCGACGCCCCCACCCCCGCCACCACCCCCACCGCCACCCCCACCCCCTCCGCCGCCTCCACCGCCGCCTCCACCGCCCCCGCTAGCTCCTCCAGCGCCCCTGCCCCCCTTGCCCTTGCCAGTGCGGCGTCTCCCGCTAGGGGCAGACGCCGCACCGACCGACTCAAGACCAACGAGGTCGGCCGCAGCAGCAGAGGCAACAGAGGGCAAGAGAGGAGAGGGGGAGCACCCCTCAAAGACAGGGGCACGAGGGTCACCACGAGAGGCTCCTACAGCGACTATGCTCTTCTCTGCTGCTAGGAGGCGCTCCTCGAGGAGATCAACGGTGAGGGTGGTGGGGCAAACAGAGAGAAAGTGGTCCCTGACCGGGCGAAGGGTGTCAGGGAGCCGGGTGACTACGTAGTAGAGGGTGATGTACATAGGGGGGGGGTTATTGGCGCAGAACTCAGGAGGAAGGGCAGCGCGGTAGCGAGTGTCACTAGTGCGCAGGTGCGTAATGAGGTCAGCGACTGTGGGAAAAGCGGCGAGGTCAGGGAAGAGGTACGGCAGGATGAGGCGGCTAAGTGCAGCAGTGGTAGGGGAAGATTAGCGTGCAACTACAGCATCGTACAAGGTCTTAGCACTCTTGTACTGACTAAAGTGTGCACGCTCAGCGGTAGGCAAGTGGCGGCACACAGCAAGACGGGCAGCAGCGTCGCGTGTGGCCTACTGTGAGCGAACAGTGGCGTCAGCATCAGCAGCAGGGGCAGAAGAGGCACCAGAAGTGAGGTCAAAGAGAGAGAGACCGTCTGCCTATCGCACTGTAGGAAAAGCTGCAGGTCATCTACCCAGACGTCAAAGTCAATGGCCCGACCCTCAGCGTCAAAAGCGAGGACACTGAGGGTAGCCATGACAGCAGTAGACTAGCAGCTGGAGCAGTAGGGTAAGGGCAGCGCAGTGGTAGAGGTGCCGCTCTTACCGGACAGGGTGGCTCGGGCGGCTCGGCAGCTCGGCGGCTCGGCAGCAACTGCAGCTCGGCGGCTCGGCGACTCGGCGGCTCGGGCGGCTCGGGCGGCTCGGCGGCACGGCGGCTCGGCAGCAACTGGAGCTCGGCGGCTCGGCGACTCGGCGGCTCGGGCGGCTCAGGTGGCTCGGCGGCTCGGGCGGCTCGGGTGGCTCGGGCGGCTCGGCAGCAGCGGCGGCTCGGTAGATCGGCGGCTCAGCGGCGCCGGCGGCTCGGTGGTGACGGCGGGGCCGCGTGGGGACGGCGGCGGGGCCGGGTGGGGCGGCGACGAGGCCGCTGAGGGCGGCGGCGGGGCCACGAAGGGTGGCGACCGGCGCCTTAAGGGTGGGGCCGCGGGGTCGCAAGGGTGGGGCGACGGGGCCAGCAGAGGCGGCGCCGGGGCCGGGAAGGGCGGCGCCGGGGCCGGGAAGGGCGGCGCCGGGGCCGGGAAGGGTGGCGCCGGGGCCGCAAGGGTAGGCGACGGGGCCGCGAGGGCGGCGTGGAGGGGTCGCGAGGGCGGCTCGAGGAGGCCGCGAGGGCGGCGCGAAAGGGCCGCGAGGGCGGCGCGAAAGGGCCGCGAGGGCGGCGCGACGCGACGGGACCGCGAGGGCGGCGCGACGGGGTCGCAAGGGCGACGCGACGGGGCCGCTAGGGAGGCGCAACGCGACGGGGCCGCTGAGGCGGCGCGACGGGGTCGTAAGGGCGGCGCGACGGGGCCGTGAGAGGGGAGCGCGACTCGGGCAGAGGCTGAGCGCGCTCCGGGCAGGAAAAAAAAAAGTTGGTGGGCCCTAGGAACAGTTCCCACAGGGGAACCTGCTCTATACCATGTGAAAATGAACGAGGAATGAAAAGACTAAGGGAAAGTTGGGTACAAGTACAAACCCTAGAAAGCTGTACCCCATATGTGCTACCCCACTATAGCCTACAGCAGCTAAGTCATATAAATCTGACACCCCGGGGTATCCCCCCTCGGGGTAAGGTGTGGGTAACCTGGGGGTGGGATTTTGGCTCAATCGGCAGCGCCGCCAGAGCAAACCACGGGAGCAAAAGCGGTCGCATCATCATTAGTGCGTCGCTTGTTATAAAAGGCATATCGACAGGAAGAACACACAATAAGGGCGCGTATATCCGGTTACGAACAGGGAAACCTCAAACATTGATCGCAAGAAACTAGTAGTACTTGCTGGTGCAACAGCTACTAGTACGACGGGCTGTTGAGCGGGGCGCAATGAAGGTGGAGAAATAGCTGGTGCTTTGGCGGAAGGGATGTGCTGAAGCTGTGGTCAAGTCGTGGGGCGCGTTCGCTTACAGCCCTTGTTTAAAACCCCTAACTTTTGTACCCCTGGTTGAGAACGTTGGAAATGTTTTAAATCGATTTTGCCACCACGCACTGGATTGAAGGACTCGACAATGCTTGAGACGGGCACATGTATCGCGCCGTAGAGTAAGTTTTCAACTGTTTGTGCACAGTCAAGCCTCAATCTCGCGCGAACGGATTCTAACCGTCAGATAAAGTACAAGAAGGGTGAGAGTGATTGGGCGGGACACACTCTACCACCTGGATCGACGCAGCCGCGGTTGAATCGTAACCATTCGCAAAGGTTGTCTTGCTGGCCTGGGCACAGCGCCGTGGCATGCACTGCCACGTCAGTGACCTGCCACGTCATCCTCCACGCATGCACTGCTACTGCTTCTACCGGCAGCAGAAGCTGCAAGAAGCTTCCAGGAAAGGCGGGTCTTCCGTCGCATGACGAAGAGCGTCGCTATTTCATCCGACACAAATTGCGCGAGACTGCAGCCTACAAATCCGATTTGTCGCGATGGTAGAACCCCGGCTCGCGCACGCCTCTTTCGCCGCCTCTGATCCAGAAATTGCCGACGATCTGCCATGCTGGCTAATCCTGAGTTGCCTGCTGTTGCACCCTGCTGTTCAGCCCGAACCTGGCAAGGGAGAGAGGGCGAGAGAGGGATGCAGAAAAAGGTGCCACCTTAAAAAAAATAATAGAAAATATGGTGCTTTGCTGCCATGCCATGGCTGGCAACCAGTCCAGCACCGATCTCGCATAAAGCATGAACCCAGAAGCTGGTGGTTTGTGCCGTAGTGTCAAATCTTAAAAGTCGCATCATCATTCAAACCACCAACACCAGCAGCAGCAGCAACACAACGGCAGCAGCGAGTGGCGGCAACTATCATTGGTTGCCGCCGCGGGAATGGAGAGAAGCTTCCAGGAAAGGCGAGAACCATATTTTGCTCGACGGCGACGCGCCGACTACTATTCTCACCTGACACACATCCTCGTCCGCAAACCGTGGGACGGCAACCTACCTACTATTTTTCAAAGATAGAACTGGAAGAGTGAAAAATGACTAGAATGAGGAAGTACAAGGGTAGATATAGCAAACCCAACCCTAGTACTAACCAAGGTGTACACCACCTAGACTAAACAAACAATTATAGTTTGACACATCCCCATAGTCTAAGTGACGGTAGTCCTGTGGAGAGCAACACAAAACCCAAGAGCAAGGGTCACAGGACCAGTCAGCAAGAACAAGCAACGGTCACAAGACCAGTGCACAAGAACAAAGCAACTCTTGGGGTGGATCTCAAGATCACCACACAGTCCAAGAACAAGCAAGGGGCCACAAGGCCAGTCCACATGCAAGTATATAGCAGATATAAGAGATGCAAGAGTACAAGAGTGGGGGCAGCGCGCTGCCGACCCTCGACGCAGGGAGTGCACAACGGCGCAGGCGAGCGGGGAAGCGGGGCAAGCGACTCTGGGAGACCTGAGACCAGACGGTGACGTACCATCCTACCGAGACGTGGGAACGACGGGTGACCTAGACGGTGGTGCCAAAGGACCGACGGGTGGGTGAGTGACCGACAGTCGCACGACACAGCAGCTACCTGACCTGACCTGACCTGACCTGACCCAGTGTGGAGTGAGTACAGACCAGAGCCCGGCTCCCTGTGGAAAGTGCCAAGAGGCACTCCAGTGGCACCGACTGTGCAGGAGGCAACAGGCTCGTCCAGAGGGAAAGTGGTGACAACTCCGAGCTCGTGGAGGTGACTAACACCCACCAAGTTCCTAGAGAACGAGGGGGTGTAGTAACCTGTGAGAAACCCAGAGGGAGCCGCCGGACACGGGAGAATGGTGGTGCTGTGGGCAACTACAGATCCCACAGAGGGGTCAGCCAAGGCAACAGTGACTGGAGTGTGCAGTGGCGTGAGGTCGGTGCAGTCGCGAAAGAAACAGCTGAACGCTCCAGAGTCTAGAGTGAAGGAAAGCTGTGTAGTCGGTGAGGTCGCACCCGAGCCAGCGACAAAGGCTGGGACTAGACTAGTGGTAGCTGTAGCTCCGACACTAAGAACCTCTGAGGCGCCTGGACTGGAAACTACACAAGCACCAAGACTGGAAACACAAGTCTCAACCTCAGCTGCAGCTCCCTCGTACCGGTGTGTGTACTGGCCGGGTCTGACAGGGCCCCGCGGTGGAGGCTGCCGCTGGCGCTGCTGTTGCTGCTGCTGCTGCGGCCAAATGTGCTGCGGCCACGACTGCTGCCGCGGCCACGGCTGCTGCCGCGGCCACGGCTGCTGTTGCGACCATTGCTGTCGCGGCCACTGCTGCTGCTGCGGCCAATGCTGTCGCGGCCACTGCTGCTGTTGCGGCCACCGGTGCTGCTGACACTGCTGCTGCGGCCACTGCTGCTGCTGCCGCTGTCACCACATCAACATGGCACGCTAGTATGGGGGGGTAGGGGGCAGTCGAGGCGGCAGTACGAGTGGTAGGACGGCCTAAGCTAGTGCTGGCGCGACTGACGGTAGCCTAAGCTGTTTTTTATGCGCTAAATGCGGGTGCTGGCGCATGCTGGAGCTTCATAGCAGTGGCTGGTGCTAAGAATCTCCTGACGTGGTTTTTGTTTTTGTTTTTGTTTTTTTTATTAATTAATAATTCGTAATAAATCATGCAGGGCGCGAGCGGCCAAGATAACGGACGCGGGCGGCCAAGATAACGGACGCGTGCGGCCTAGGAAAGGGGGGGACTAGGTGTGCACGGCTACGCTTGTGCGGTCAGCAGGTAGGTCAGCCACCGCAGCTCCTGTGCAGCCATAGCCCCAGCGTAGATCTCAGCCTCATAGCTGGAACTAAGTACAGAAGAAGAGCGAGTGGACCTCCACGAGACAGAGCCAGCGCCGAGACTGAAACTGTACCCCTGAGTCGATCGATGAGTCGTCTGGTCGTCAGCCCAAGAAGCGTCTGAGTGGCCGGTGAGAACAACTGAACCTGGTCCTCCAAGCACGAGCCCCATGCCCGATGTACTGCACAAGTAACGCAATACCCTCTTCGCAGCATCCCTGTGCATCTTTCTATGCCTACCGGGAGCCACGTAGCGAGCCAGGAGGCTGAGAGGGTACGCGAGGTCAGGTCGTGTGCACGTCATCAGGTACATGAGGCAACCCACAAGCTCTGGGTACGGACCACTCGGCTCTACGGACTCGTCCGAAGGTGGAGCTGAGAGCGAGTGGCCGGTAGACAGAGGAGTGGGCTGTGGCGAGGACCACGTGAAGTCGAAGCGCTTAAGGACCTGCTGCACCATGTGTGACTGAGTGAGGGTGATGGTGCGGCGTGCTCTGTCCCGGGTGATCTGCAAGCCAAGGTAACTTCGCAGCTCACCCAGGTCAGTGCAAGTGTGTCTCTCTTGCAGCTCCGCCTTCACCAAGGCCAGAGCCTCAGTGTCAGCAGTAGCAAAAACCAAGTCGTCAACGTACACAAGAACGTAGAACGGCGGCAGAGAAGTGTCTGTGCGCAGAAACAGCGAAGGGTCAGCAGTCGAGGGAGCGAAGCCAGGAGCCACAAGTGTAGTCCTCGGTGTGTCATGCCACTCGAGGGGTGCCTGTCGAAGGCCGTAGACTGGTCGCCGAAGACTCCACTGGGTACCCTCAGGAAACGACCCAGTGAAGCCACGTGGACGGCGCAACCAGATAGCCTCGTGAAGGCTACCCTGCAAGAAGGCTGTCGAGAAGTCGAGGGAGTGCAGCTCGTAGTCTCGCTGTGCTGCAACGTGCAGTAGCACCCGAAGAGTGGTCATCTTCGGGGTGGGGGAGAAGGTCTGAAAGAAGTCGACCCCCGCACGCTGACTGAAGCCTCGAGCAACGTAACGCGCCTTGAAGACAGGCGTAGAACCCGGCGGCCGCTTCACCCTGAAAATCCATATGCCATCGACTATGTTCGCCCCAGGTGGGGGAACCTCGTCGACGTAGGTGCTTGTGGACTTCCAGGAAGCCATCTCTGCGTCCATGGCTATCTGCCACTGAGAGGAGTACGGACACGTGATCGCCTCTGCGTAAGTGCGTGGGGTCGGGATGTCCAGTGCATCCGGGTCTCCCTCAGGGCAAAGTAGCGAGGACGCGAGATGCGGTGCAGCGGCCGCAAAACACTCAAGCTCAAACTGCCTGTCCTCAAGAACGTCACAGCCAAGGGCAAGCTCACCCCCGACGGACGGAGGACAGGAATAGTCAAAAACAAGACTTGCAGCGTAGTCAAGGCGGCACAAAGCAGCAAAGTCAACAAGTTCAGCAACTAAGGCAGACGTAGTAGCAGACTCAAAGGAAGGGTCAGTCACAACTGTGGCAAGGAGACGAGTGACAGTCGGACTGGCAGCACGGACAAGGTCTGACGCAGGGTCAGGAACGTGAGGAAGAGAAGACGCAGGGGGAGACAACAGCACAACACGCTGTGGAACATAGGAAGGACGAAGTGCCATACGGTGAGTGCCTGGCACAGTTGGAGCACGAGGACGGACAACACGATGATCGTGAACAGGAGTGGAAGAACGAGTCTCAGTCTCACGACGCTCAGGAGTGGAAGCACGAGTCTCAGGCTCACGACGCGCTGTCAGGGACGCAATGACCGCTGTGTGAGGAGCAGGAGCAGGCAGCGAGTAGCCAGGTAGTAGCTGTGGCTGAGACTGGTCAGTCGGTGGGAACAGTAGCGGAGGAGTAGTACCAGGAACCGGGAACTCAGTAGCAGCAGGCGGGAGACTGAGAAGGCGACTAAGCGCAGACGGCTGCGGCTGAGAAGTCGAACCCCCAGAACCAGTGCCTCCAGCTCCAGTGGCAACAGCACCCCCAGAACCAGTGCCTCCAGCTCCAGTAGCAACAGCACCCCCAGAACCAGTGCCCTCAGCTCCACCACCGGGACTGCCCCAACGAACAGCCCACTCGCGAAGCTGCAGCGGCGAGAGCGACTCCTGCCGACTAGCACCACTAACTCCAGTACCTCCAACAGCACCTCCAGTAGTACCTCCAGTGTCAAACATTGTATATGTTTGTGCTGTGTAGGCTGTAGTGGGTTTAGCCTTAGGGGGTACAATCTCTAGGGTTTCATACTTGTACTCCCAACTTTCCTAGTTCAATCATTCTCGTTCACTTCTAGTTTCTAACATGGTATCCGACGCCTAGGTCAGGACCTAGGACCGACGTTGGTTTGGGCCCACCGTTCCGCGGCGCCGTCGAGCGCCCCTACTAGCGCCGTCGAGCGCCCCCTTCTAGTACCGTCGAGCGCCCCTACTAGCGCCGTCGAGCGCCCCTACTAGCGCCGTCGAGCGCCCCTTCTAGCGCCGTCGAGCGCCCCTACTAGCGCCGTCGAGCGCCCCTTCTAGCGCCGTCGAGCGCCCCTTCTAGCGCCGTCGAGCGCCCCTTCTAGCGCCGTCGTTAAAAAAAAAAAAAAAAAAAAAAAAAAAAAAAAAAAAAAAAAAAAAAAAAAAAAAAAAAAAAAAAAAAAAAAACGTCGTCCTTGCGGGCTACCTCTAGCCCGTCGCGTCGCCCTTGCGGGCTGCCTTAGCCCGTCGCGTCGCCCCTGCGGGCTGCCCTAGCCCGTCGCGTCGCCCCTGCGGGCTGCCTTAGCCCGTCGCGTCGCCCTTGCGGGCTGCCCCTGCCCGTCGCGTCGCCCTTGCGGGCTGCCTTAACCCGTTGCGTCGCCCCTGCGGGCTGCCTTAGCCCGTCGCGTCGCCCTTGCGGGCTGCCCCAGCCCGTCGCGTCGCCCCTGCGGGCTGCCTTAGCCCGTCGCGTCGCCCTTGCGGGCTGCCCTAGCCCGTCGCGTCGCCCTTGCGGGCTGCCCTAGCCCGTCGCGTCGCCCTTACGGGCTGCCCTAGCCCGTCGCGTCGCCCTTGCGGGCTGCCTTAGCCCGTCGCGTCGCCCCTGCGGGCTGCCTTCGCTCGTCGCGTCGCCCTTGCGGGCTGCCCTAGCCCGTCGCATAGCCCTTACGGGCTGCCCTAGCCCGTCGCGTCGCCCTTGCGGGCTGCCCCAGCCCGTCGCGTCGCCCCAGCCGAGCCGCCACTGCAGCAGCCGCCCCTGGCCCCTGGAGCAGCCGCCACTGCAGCAGCCGCCCGTGGCCCCTGGAGCAGCCGCACCTACAGCCGCCCATGGACCCTGGAGCAGCAGCCCCTGCAGCAGCCGCCCCTGGCCACCTGGAGCAGCCGCCACTGCAGGAGCCGCCCCTGGCCCCTGGAGCAGCCGCCGTCGTGGCCCGACCCCGCCCTGCAGCAGTTGCCGCGGAGCTCCCTGCCGCGGCCCGGCCCCGCCCTACAGCTGTAGCGGCCCCGCTGTCGCCGCCGTCTTGCGCCTGCCCTTCCCACCACTGGTGAGCACTGCCCTGCCCGCGCTGCTACCGCTGCTACTGCTGCTACTGCTTTTACTGCTCCTGCTGCTACTGCTGCTACTGCTTTTACTGCTCCTGCTGCTACTGCTGTTACTGCCGCTAATGCTGCTACTGCTGCTCCTGGCGTGGCCAGATGCAGCTCCACGGCCGTCCGCGTGTGTCCCTCACGCCCCAGCAGCTTCGTGAGTGGTACGCCAGTTGGGGTTGTCGGGGTGGCCGTAGTGGGAGTCGTCCTGGAGTGGGTAGTTCGGGAGCTTCTTGTAGTGGCCCGGTGCAGCAGCAGCGTCGTCCGCGCGAGTCTCTTTCGCCCCAGCAGCTTCGTGAGTGGTACGCTCAGAGTAGAGGGTCGCTGAGTACTGCTCGCTGCCCGTACGTTATTAGCACGGGTGCCCGGACTGGTCAGCCTTGCGGGACGCGTGGTCACACAGAGTCCCACTGCTTCGCCCGTCTGACTGACGCTTGGCGTACAGAGTTTGGCGACGACGCTGAGCTCCCCGACTGGGTGGAGCTACTTGGACAGAGGGTAGATATCTTTGCTCTTGCCTATGATGCTATTCTCACTGCAATGTATGCATTGTCTACTAGTGCCGAGGGAGCCTGTCACCTGTGTGTGCCGCCTGACCCCGGTATCCAGTCTGCTGCTCTAGGTACTGGTGAGGCTGCCGCACTAGGTGCTCGTGTGTCTGTTGCCTCAGGCGCTGGTGAGGCTGCCGCTCTAGGTGCTAGTGTGTCTGTTGCCCCAGGTGCTGGTGAGGCTGCTGCTCTAGGTACTCGTGAGTCTGCGCCCTCTGGTACTGCGTCTACTGAGGCACTGCACACCCTCACACTGGACTCAGGTGCTTCCCGCTGTTTCTTCCGTGACCGCACTGCCCTTGAGCAGCTTGCTCGGCCGGTTGCAGTCTCCCTCGCTGACCCCTCTGGGGGTCCGGTCATTGCGACCTCCTCCACTGTCCTCCCTTGTCCTGCGGTCCCGTCGGGCACATTGTCAGGTCTCTACCGCCCCTCGTTCTCTACGAACTTGGTGGCGGGTCGTGCGCTCCAGGACGGGGGTGTCCACCAGTTCACCCCTGCCTACGAGCGCGTGACACACTGCACGTGTGCTCGGACGGGTCGCCACCTGGCTACCTTCACTCGGCAGCCGGGGTCGGACCTGTACACACTGACCACTGAGTCCCCTCAGGTAGCTGCGTCTGCGTCTGCGTCAGGTCAGCTGTCTGCCCCCTGCTCGTGTCGCTCCTTGGCGCACGAGACCGTCCTCTGGCACCACCGCCTTGGTCACCCGTCAGTGCAGCGCCTTCGTGGCATGCACTCCCGGTACCTTTCATGCTGGAGGATTCATTTCATGCTGGAGGATTCCTTTCATGCTGGAGGATTCATTTCATGCTGGAGGATTCCTTTCATGCTGGAGGATTCATTTCATGCTGGAGGATTCCTTTCATGCTGGAGGATTCCTTTCATGCTGGAGGATTCCTTTCATGCTGGGGGATTCCTTTCATGCTGGAGGATTCCTTTCATGCTGGAGGATTCCTTTCATGCTGGAGGATTCCTTTCATGCTGGAGGATTCCTTTCATGCTGGGGGATTCCTTTCATGCTGGAGGATTCCTTTCATGCTGGGGGATTCCTTTCATGCTGGGGGATTCCTTTCATGCTGGAGGATTCCTTTCATGCTGGAGGATTCCTTTCATGCTGGAGGATTCCTTTCATGCTGGAGGATTCCTTTCATGCTGGGGGATTCCTTTCATGCTGGAGGATTCATTTCATGCTGGAGGATTCATTTCATGCTGGAGGATTCATTTCATTTCGTGCTGGGGGATTCATTTCGTGCTGGAGGATTCATTTCGTGCTGGGGGATTCCTTTCGTGCTGGAGGATTCCTTTCGTGCTGGAGGATTCATTTCGTGCTGGAGGATTCATTTCATTTCGTGCTGGGGGATTCATTTCGTGCTGGAGGATTCATTTCGTGCTGGAGGATTCATTTCGTGCTGGAGGATTCATTTCGTGCTGGAGGATTCATTTCGTGCTGGAGGATTCATTTCGTGCTGGAGGATTCATTTCGTGCTGGAGGATTCATTTCGTGCTGGAGGATTCATTTCGTGCTGGGGGATTCATTTCGTGCTGGGGGATTCATTTCGTGCTGGGGGATTCATTTCGTGCTGGGGGATTCATTTCGTGCTGGGGGATTCATTTCGTGCTGGAGGATTCATTTCGTGCTGGGGGATTCATTTCGTGCTGGAGGATTCATTTCGTGCTGGAGGATTCATTTCGTGCTGGGGGATTCATTTCGTGCTGGAGGATTCATTTCGTGCTGGGGGATTCATTTCGTGCTGGAGGATTCATTTCGTGCTGGGGGATTCATTTCGTGCTGGAGGATTCATTTCGTGCTGGAGGATTCATTTCGTGCTGGAGGATTCATTTCGTGCTGGAGGATTCATTTCGTGCTGGAGGATTCATTTCGTGCTGGAGGATTCATTTCGTGCTGGAGGATTCATTTCGTGCTGGAGGATTCATTTCGTGCTGGAGGATTCATTTCGTGCTGGAGGATTCATTTCGTGCTGGAGGATTCATTTCGTGCTGGGGGATTCATTTCGTGCTGGAGGGTTCCTTTCGTGCTGGAGGGTTTTCCTTTCATGCTGGAGGATTCCTTTCATGCTGGAGGGTTCCTTTCGTGCTGGGGGATTCCTTTCATGCTGGAGGATTCCTTTCATGCTGGGGGATTCCTTTCATGCTGGAGGATTCATTTCATGCTGGAGGATTCCTTTCATGCTGCTACGGCAATTGACCATTCCGTTTCCTCTCTCTCACCGCCTCGCACATTGCAGCACCAGGTATGGTGTATGTCGCCGCCTGAGGGAGCTAGGCAGCAGCAGCGCGTGTGGGAGCTACGAACCCGCACCTGATTACTAGTGTACCAGAGACACCTCATTCTCTCAGCCTCCCGCCCGCCCCTCCCTCCCCCCCTCCCCCCGACCCTTCGCTCCACTTCCCCACCCCACCCTCCACACAGCTTCCTCGGATGGCACGTTGCGGCTGTGGGAGCTGGCTACGGGCAACTGTGTGCGAGTGTACCAGGGCCACCAGAAGGCTGTTGTGTGCTGTGCTCTCAACGACGGCACCGACCTCCCGCCTGCCTGAGGACCTCCCGCCTGCATTGCACCTCCCACCTGCATTGCACCTCCCACCTGCATAGCACCTCCCGCCTGCCTGATGCCTCCCACCTGCATAACACCTCCCGCCTGCCTGATACCTCCCACCTGCATAATGTTACGAAATGAGAATGACTAGAAAGAGAGGCATACAATTGGGATATGTAGGAAACATATACCCACTATAGTACAGGCCATTATAGCTTATAATGTACACATACAAATGTGTATTGTCAAACATTGTATATTTATAATGTACTAGGCTGTAGTGGGTTTAGCCTTAGGGGGTACAACACTTCTCTCCATCTTGTACTTGTACCCCCCTTTGACCTAATGCATTGATTCTTAGTTTGACATGGTTTCAGAGTAGGTCCCGGTTTAGGACCGATTTTTTTTAGGGCCCACCGAATTCGTTCCGCTCTGCCCGGCAGTTATTTTTCCCCTGCCCGGCCCATCGTTTCTGCCCTGCCCAGCACGCCATCGAGCCGCTGCCCTGCCCTGCCCAGCGTGCTGTAGCGCTGCCCTGCCCAAAGCCGCACGCTGTCGCGCTGCCTAGTGCGCCCGCCCGCCTGCTGCTCGCGCTGCCCGTGCGCTGCCCGCACGCTGCCCGCGCGCTGCCCGCGCTGCCCACACGCCGCTCGCACGCTGCTCGCGCTTCCCGCACGCTGCCCGCACATCGACCGCGCTGCCCAATGCCGCCCGCGCTGCCTGCTCGCTGCTGGCCCGCCGTCCGCTGCCCGCTGCATTGCTCGCGCTGCCCTACGCTGCCTGCGTGCGCCCTGCCTGAGCCGCCCGCGCATTGCGCTGCGCCGCCCGCTCGCTCCCCTGCCCTGCCCCGCTTGAGCTGTCACGCTGCCGGCTAGTGCCCCTGCTGCACTGCTGCACCGCCAGCTCGCGCCCCTGCCCTGCCCTGCCCGCGCTACCTGCTACTGCTGCTTGCACCGCCAGCTAGCGCGCCTGCTGCTGCTGCCTGCGAGCCGCCCAGCCGACCTGCCGTACCGAGCCGCCTAGTCGAGCCGCCCGTTCAAGCCGCCCTGCCGAGCCGCCCAACCGAGCCGCCCTACTGAGCCGCCCCTTACTGCTGCCATTACCGTTACTGCTGCTATGTCGACCCCAACTGTGCTCACCTTTGACAGCGAGGGCCACCCGGTAGACTTTGAGTCCTGGCTAGAGGATCTCCACTGGTACCAGCAGAGCTTTACTAGGGAGGGTGTCTCTCTCTTTGAGCATACCTCGGGGTCACTCGATGCCCCTGCTGCCTCAGCTGACCGTGTAGACCGGTCCAGGTGGACTTCTCGTGATGCTACTGCCGCTCTTGCTGTCCGTAGTCACCTTCCGCTAGACCAGCGCACCCACTTTCGCCAGCTTAAGACAGACAAGGCGCTTTACGACGATGTATTCAAACGCTACTCGTCCCCGTCGTCTGCCACTGTAGGCCGCCTGTCATTGCCGTTCCTCTTTCCTGAGCTGTCAGACTTCACCACTGTAGCCGACCTCCTGACTCACCTGCGCTCCCTTGAGACCCGCTACACTGCCGCCCTCGAGCCCGCCTTTCTGGCTGAGAACAAGCCACCCATGTACCTCACCCTCTACTTTCTCAAGACCCGCCTCCCTGACTCCCTTTGTGCTGTACGCGACCACTTCCTCGCTCTAGACCCCACGAAGATCACCCTCGCCTCGTTTGAGTCCCGTCTCTTAGAGGCTGAGTCCGCCGCCCTAGCCGTCGCTGCCTCTCGTGGCACTCCCCTCCCCTCTGTCTTTGAGAGGTTCTCCCCCTCCCTGCTCGCGCCGTCTGTTGCCTCTGCTGCTGCTGTGGACCTCTTTGGTGCTGAGGAGGTTGGTGCTGTGTCTGCTCCTAGTGGGAGGCGCCGCAGCGGCAAGGGCAAGGGTGGCAAGGGTGGGGGTGGTGGGGGTGGTGGGGGTGGCGGGGGTAGCGGTGGTGGTGGTGGGGGTGGTGGTGGTGGGGGAGGAGGAGGTGGAGGCGGCAGAGGAGGAGGAGGGGGTGGTGGGAGCAGTGGGGGTGGTGGAGGGGGTGGGGGTGGCACTCGGAGTGGAGCTGGCGGAGGAGGAGCTGGAGGTCCTGCCACTCGTACAGTTGCGTCTGGTGGTGCAGCGGTGGTGGAGGTGGCTCTGGGGGTGGTCAGCAGCAGCAGCTGAGTCGATAGGTGCCGCTCTCGCCGCAGCAGCTTCGTGAGTGGGCGATCCGGCGTGGCAGCTCAGGAGGCCCAGCTCGCTGCGGGTACGTCCGTCGCAGAGGTCAGCTTGGAGCGACTTGCACTCGCACCGACCACACGGAGCCTCGCTGCTTCTTTCGCCTCGACGATCTGTATCGTGCGTAGCATGGTGAGCACATGACGACTCCAGACGGGTTAGCCTTGCTTAAGAAGGACATAGATGTTTTTGCTTGTGACTGGGCCGAGATCCATGCTGGCATGTATGCAATGTGTGCTGCTTCTGCTAGTGTTGAGGATGACTGTTACTCGTGTATGCCTAGAGTTGCTAGGGTAGAGGCTACTAGTCTTGGTGCTTTTGACTCAGCTAGCGCAGGTGCAGAGCCTGAGAAGGCCTTGCACACTTTTACTCTCGACCCAGGCGCGTCTCGCTGCTTCTTCTGCGACAGCACCACAGTCACACCGCTCACAGCCCCTGTCCCTGTCACAATGGCCGACCCCTCAGGTGGCCCGGTAGTCGCGCGCGGCTCTACTGTTCTCCCGTGTCCGGCGGCCCCTTCCGGCCTCCTCACAGGTCTCCACCTCCCCTCGTTCGCTAAGAACTTGGTGGCTACCTCTGTCCTCCAGGACCAATGGGTCACTGTTACCCAGCCTAATATGATTGCATTATTCGTACATGAACGAGGTAGCTCCAGCTAGTGATGTGAGGTAGCTCTCCGCCATGGATTATGTCAGGCTCTTTACAAGGCCCAATGTCACTCAATTTCTTGTCAGTTGCGATATATTTAGACGGTTTTGGGATCTAAATGGAAATTGGAATATGAGGATACCACTTTTGTGCTCATATGACGAGGCTTACCAATAACTCCGGGTAGTGATGTCCGCGTCTCAGCGTCTAAGGGCCATCAGTCAGAACCTGCGACGCCGAAACTACTGCTGAAGGATGTAGAGGGCCCGTTCGCTGACGGTAGGCGTCTCTCATTGTTGAGGAAGCTTGAAGCGCTGAAGTTCTCGAACCCGGAGAAGTCTGTTGCGGGTGGGAGCGACAGTACTATGGAGGGAGAAGGCAACAAGGATGAGGTGACGCCGCCGGTCGCAGATCCAGAGATTCCTGTAGAAGGGGAGGAAGAAGAGGATGATGGCTATCTCAGTGATGACCATGAGGAGTTGCTTGATCTGGTCAAGGCTGGGGAGATCGAAGCTCGCGCTGGCTTTTCGATCACTTTATTGATCCCGATCAAGTACGAAGAAGAAGCCCCGTGCACCATTGACACTGTTAAGGGACTTTTGGCGCTGTGGAGGAAATACATGTCGGCGCATGTCCTGACGTCTACGCGGTGTCAGGTTTTGCTCCCTACGTACCTGTTGAAGAAGCGCTTTGGGAGGATGCAAGTCACCTTCCAGCAGGCGTCAGATGCCAACTACGTCTGATGTCGCATAATTGAGCATCGGATGCTGAATGAGAAGAGAATCTTCTTGGACTGGCAGCATCCGGAGAACCCGGCCTACATTCATGAACATGCGACTCACCCGAATGTGGTCGAGGTGCTGCTGAAGAGCGTTCCGGCAGCGATTACGCCGGAGATGTTCTACGAATACCTAGTGAAGACGGAGTTGAAGAAGCGTGGTCGCACCCCCTTTCTCAGCGGTGCTGCCTTCCACCGAGTGGTGGATCCGGTGACGGGTGCGGAACTGACAAAATCAAGGGCCTGGTTAAGGGGCATCCGGGGGATAAGTATCGTTGGTGGCATCTGCTGACCGACTCGGTTCATCATAGACAGCTTCTCGTGCATTATCCTTCGCTTTCCTGTGATCTCTGCAACGGCATGCACATGACCAAATCATGATGATTATGTTACAGAGCGTCAGGATAATATCGCCAAGTGGAATCTGACGGTCCAACGCTTGCACGCGATCAACGGTAAACAGTCGAGTACTAACCTTGTCTTTCAGGCTGTCGGGGTCCATGGTGGATTCGCTGACGGCTCCGTCGCCCCTTGCGTGAGCAGCTGCGTCCCACAAGGTCGACGCTCGCATGAAGAAGATCCTGCGCGACCCGGCTTTGGTGCTGATCTCCACTGGAGGAAGTCTGGAGGACTGGATTTGCGTGCAGGAGGAGTGCGGCAAGGCACATGGCACCAGCTTCACACAGGCGGAGGCTCACGTGAAGTCTGTCCAGCACTGTACTGCGCTCCTGAAGGGGGGCGCTGCCAGCCGTGCGAGCAAGGGGAAACTGAAGGTAATTCCGATCCGCAACGAGTACGGCATGTAGAGGGAGCAGGAGAGGAGGTGACGCAGAAGCTGTGCGCAGAGTTACCTGACAAGGACACGCAGAGATGGGTAGGAGATGTTTCTTTGTATCAAGCATGTGGATGCAGTGGGGCTCCCTTACAGTTGAATAATGGGTAACAACAACCGACTTACTATTTGTGAGGTCAACGTCAATGGCCTTGGTGGCAACGGCAAGAGAACATCGCACAGTAATGGATTCAAACACTAGTAGACGTGGTGGTGCTCACTGACACAAGGAAAGGAGAAGACCACAACTTCTAGACGCAGCTTAAGCCAGCGGCAATAGTAGCGGTTGAGAAAAGTGAACGTGCGGGGGGGGTTGCGGTGCTGTCTTTCAAAGATGGTGTGACATCAACCGACGCAGTCAAGCATCAGTCAGGGAGACTCATTGGCGTGACAGTAACGAGTGCGCAACTCACCTTCAGACTTGTAACGGCGTACTTACCGGCACAGCCCTGCAGTAGGGCGGTTTTCTTCCGAAAGTGCCTCCCGCAGTTAGTGCAAGCGCAGGCCCCGTCAGCGCACCTGGTTATGATGGGAGACTTGAACCTGGTGGAGGACCCGGACTTGGATAAAACATCCCGAGCGGGGTCATGCATAGAGAACCAGAGGTGGCTGAGCTACTGGTCGGCGTGGGACCTCAAAGTTGCATTCGGAACGCTGCACCCATCCAGATTAGAGTATACCTTCCGTGACAGGGCGACGCAGTCCAGCATGCGGATTGATCGAGGTCTGGTGTCGCTCTAGTTGTTGGGGGCCCTAGCAGAGGCACGGCATGTCAGGGCGCCGAAGGGATTGTCGGACCACTGGTTTGCGATCAAGGTTGGGTTGACGGTGGCGTCCCCGCTGGATCAAGGACCGGGCCTGTGGAGAATGCAAGCACGACAAGCTAGGAGAAAGGGGGTCAGAGTGACGACTGAGAACGTACTCAAGCGGCTGGGCAAAGAGGCTGACGTGGACCTTGGCAAAAATCTCCAACTGCTCAGCGCGGGTCTGCGTGCATACACACGAGAAGAGAGGAAGAGGGTGAAAGCAACGATGGAGCACCTGGAAAAGGAGGTGGAGGCGCTCCGGCACAAAGTGATGCGGCACCCTGCGGATAAAAGAGCCCACAGCAAGCTGATATGTAAAGAGGCTCATCTAGAGGCGTACCAGGCAAGCTGTAAGGAAAGGCTGCAGGTCCTTGCCGGCATCAAGGCGGAGGTGTGCGGAGAAGTACCGTCGCCATATCTGCCGGCGAAGGTGAAAATGCGTAAGAAACGCACGCAGATACAAGAGATCTCACACCTGGGGGTGGCGTATCACGGCACGAAGCGTGTGCTGGAGGCAGCAACGGACCATTTCAAGGCGGCTTTCAAAGAGGTAGTACCGGAGGAGGAAGTTGACTGGGCGGTCTTCTCGGAAGGGCCGACCTTCACGGATGCTGAGGCCGAGCAGCTCGGCGCAGAGTGGTCGGAGCAGGCGGTCAAGGACGCGCTCGCTCGGCTCCCCAAGGGGGAGTCCCCGGGGCAGGACGGGCTCCCGGCGGAGTTCTTCGTGCTGCACAGGGACATACTGAGGGCACATGTGATGAGTTTTGTGAAGAACTTCAAAGGGTCGGCAAAGATGCCGGAGGAGCTGTCGACGGCGGTGACTGTGCTGCTGCACAAGAAAGGGCCCACGGATCAGCTGGGTAATTATCGGCCGATAACATTACTGACGACCATGTACAAGCTAGTCACAAAGGTGATGGCTACAAGGCTCAAGACAGTACTGGGGAAGGTTCTGTCGAAGGAGCAACATGGCGTCTTACCGGGGAAGAGCTTAGCGGACGCGGCGGCAGTGGTCGCGGATGCGGTTGAAGCGGCGAACAGCGGAAGGGAGGACTGGCTGTTGCTGCTCGTAGACCTTCAGAAGGCGTACGATACTGTCTCGAGGGGGTACATGTTCAGAGTGATGGAGGAACTGGGCATGCCGAAAACGTTCATCGATTGGATCAGGGGCCTGCATGAGGGGGCGGGCACAAGGATATTAGTCAACGGCTGGCTGAGTGGCAAAGTGGAAATGAACAGGGGGGTCAGGCAAGGGTGCCCCTTGGCGCCTTACCTCTTCCTGTGCGCTGGAGCCGCTCTGCAGGGAGACGTGCCGCAGAAAGCTGGGAGTAGGGGAATTGGGTGCAGCGCCACTTTCGTATGTCGGATACGCCGACGACAACTCGTTCCTACTGAAAGGGGAGCAGCAGCTGAGGGAGTCGGTGGAAGTGCTGGATACCTTCGGTAAACAGTCGGGCCTGAAAGTGAATTGTGACAAGTCAGCAGTGGTGCCGCTGGGGTGTAACAGGGGAAAGCAGGCGCCGGCGGGCATCCCGTACAAGTGGGCGACGCAGGAGGAACCGGAGAGGCTTCTTGGGGTGTGGATCACGCCAAGTGGAGATCCGGACCGTCCTAGGACAGAACATACGAGAGAGTAAGGGAAGAGTTGAATAAGTGGGAGGCACAGTACATAACTACGACAGCCAGGGTGGCGGTGGTCAGGTGCTACGTCTTACCAGTACTGATGTTCCAGGCCCAAGTCTAATCGCCGCCGGAGAAGACGTGGGACAAGATACGGAAATTATGCCACGCTTTCGTCTCAGAGGGAGAAGCCTCGGAGGAAAAGGTCTTCATTCTGTGGAGCGCGTACCTGGCCTGCCTCCCAAGGAAGGATTGGGGGTTGGGCCAGCTGGACCCGAAGATCTGCCTGGACGGCTTGGCAATCCGCAGGATCGGCAAACTGTTAAGTGAGCCGGAAGGAACGCAGCGGTGGCTGGCGGAAAAGGCGGCAGGCTTCCCGCAAAGGCTGGCGACGCTGTTCGCTCATCCTACAGCAGACAAGCGCTGGGAGCAAGGAAGCGAGAGGTGGAAGGCAACGGTGAAGGTCTTCTGGAAGTCCTCGTACGCGGAGATGCCGGAACCTGCAAACAGATGGGAGGTGGAAGAGGAATTGTTGTGCTTTAATCGAAGGATCATGCATCGGGGGGAGAGCCCGTTCGGTCTGCAAAAAGGCATGGAGAACATGCTAAATACGCGCATAAAGGATCTGCTCACGGACAGACCAGGGGGGCGGAGGGCCCTGAAAGAAGAGGACGTGCTGGTTTTAGAGCTGGGGAGCAAGGAAGCGGCGTCGATGGCGGCGAAGGCCTATCAGGCCTATCCGGAGTGGAAAGTGATGGTGGAGGAGCCAGTGTCGGCGGAGGCTGTGCAGGGGGTTTCTAAATATGTGAAGTATATCAACAGGGGAGCACCTGCCGTGCACCCGTGGGAGGTGGTGGGCGTTGATGGCAGCAAGTTACACGTCACGCTCCATTTTCTTGACGGCGAAGGGACGCTGGGGGCCCAGGAGAACTCGAGTACGGGATGTTTCGAGGCGTGCAGGGCGCAGCCGGTGGTGGTTCAAGATAACAGGCTGGTGGGGCCGGTGGGCGACCCGAAGACGAAGCTGCTAACCAAGACAGGTTTATTCGTCGGAGGGTTACTGGTGCCACTACGTCAGGTCCGTGCCGCGTTAACCAAGGGGACGGGGCGATCTTGGAGGCAGGCCGAGTGGGAGACGGTGTGGGGCAAAACAATCGCCTGGAAGAGGGCGATCACACTTCGTGACTCTGTGGTTGTCCCATACAAAGCGAGAGACGTGCTCCTCAGGGTTCACAGCATGAACCTCCAGGTGGGGGAGAGGCTGGATTTTCTTAGCAACAGGATCTACTGCGCGCACTGTGGGGAGGTGGAAACCCTAGCCCATTGTCTGTACGCCTGCCTGATTATTCAACCGATTATCGGCACGCTCAAGCGGTCGCTGCAGCTGATGAACCCGGGCAGACCAATGGACTCGCTGGGGGACCTGCTTTTCGAGAAGGGGGGCACGTCTACGGGTTTTCTGGAGCAGACGTTGATCGCTATTATTGTCAAACATTGTATGTGTTATATTTGTGTAGGCTATTGTGAGTTAGCCTCTAGGGGGTACAGAACTTTAGGTTTGTCATACTTGTACTCTCATTCTGTTGCTAGTCAATCATTCTCGTTCTCTCTAACATTCTAACATGGTATCGCGAGCCTAGGTTGTAACCTAGGACCGATAGGGCCCATCGTTCCGCTAGAAGCGCCCTCGAGCGCCGTGTCTTCTTAGCGCCCTCGAGCGCCTCTCTCCTAGTGCGCCCTCGTGCGCCTCTCGTCCTTCTGCTGCCCGTGCGCAGCCCGCTAGTGCCGCGCGCGACCCGTTTTTTTAGCGCGCGCCGACCCCTAGCCGCCCGCGCGGCCCGTTTTTTTAGCGCGCGCCGACCCCTAGCCGCCCGCGCGACCGTCGCCGCCCACGAGCAACCCCCTAGCCGCCCATCGACCGTCGCCCAGAGAGTCGCAGCCCGCCCCCTAGGCCGCCGCGACACCCTACTAGGCCGCCGCCAGCGCGCTAGTTCGGCCCACGCACGGCCACGGCCCGCCCGCTACAGCCGCCCACGCGCACGCCCCCCGTCGCGCTCCGCCACGTAGCCCAGGCCGAACCGCCCGAACCGAGCCGAGCCGCCCGACCCGAGCCGCGCCGCCCGAACCGAGCCGCGCCGCCCGAACCGAACCGCGCCGCCCTGGCCGAGCCGCGCCGCCCTACTGTACCCCACCAACTACTACTACTGCTCCTATTGCTACAGTTGCTACTGTTACTCCTGCTACTGCTACTGCTGCTACTTCAACTATGGCTAGCCCCTCTGTACTAGCTTTCGATGCTGAGGGCCGCCCACTGAAGTTTGAGACCTGGCTCGATGACCTGCACCTATTCCTCCAGCTCACTGCCAAGGAGGATATCTCACTGTACGATCACGCGCTAGGCAATGCTGCTGCCCCTGCTACTACTGCTGACAGTACTGCCCGTTCACAGTGGCAGACTCGTGACGCCCACGCTCGCTTTGCTATTCGCAACTCCCTGCCGGTAGATGAGCGCGAGCACTTTGGCCAGCACAAAACTGCGCAGGCACTGTACACTGCTGTAGTTGCACGCTACTCCTCACCTGCCTCTGCTGCGCTAGGCCGTCTCTCGCTCCCCTACCTGTTCCCAGACCTGTCAGCTTTCGCCACAGTTGCTGACCTCACCACGCACCTCCGCACTAGTGAGGCTCGCTTCCGTGCCGCTATGCCCGTTGAGTTTCTTGCCGCCCACCCCCCCCCCGCTCTGGCTCACTCTCTACCACCTTGTCACCCGTCTCCCTGACTCTCTTCGTGCGGTCAGGGACCACTTCCTCGCTCGCTCTCCCACTGAGCTCACCATAGACCTGCTCGAGAAGGAACTGCTTGCAGCCGAGACTAGCATAGTCGCTGTAGCTGCCTCTCGTGGCGACCCCCGCACCCCTTTCTTCGAGGGGTGTTCCCCTTACCCCCTTCTCCCCTCTGTCGCCTCTGCTGCTGCTGTCGACCTAGTTGGTACTGAGCAGGTCGGGACTGCGTCTGCTCCGAGCTGGCGCCGCAGCGGCAAGGGCAAAGGGGGCAAGGGAGGTGGAGGTGACGGCGGGGGAGGTGGTGGTGGGGGCGGTGGCGGTGGTGGGGGTGGTGGCGGGACTGGAGGGGCTAGTGGCAGCGGTGGGGGTGGAGGTGGCAGCAGCGGAGGAGGTGGTCGGGGTGGAGGCGGTGGTTGGGGAGGCGGTGGACGCGGAGGCGGCAGAGGCGGTGGTGGTCGAGGTGGTGGCGGCGGCGGTGGTGGTCGTGGAGGCGCTGGCGGTGGCCAGAGCCAGCAGCACACTCCGTCGTCCCAGGAGCTTCGTGAGTGGTACTCTCAGCACGGGGGGGGGGGGGTGGCCTTAGCTGTACGTACGTCATCCGCACTGGTGACCGCACTGGCCAGACGTGTGGGAGGGCGCACACCACGCAGCGCTGCTTCTCCCGCCTTGACGACGCTTGGCGCACTCAGTTCCCTGCTGCCACTGAGCTTCCCCGCTGGGCTGACCTGATGAAGAAGAACATTGATATCTATGCTCTTGACTTTGATGCTATTCTCACTGCCATGTATGTGTTGTCTACTAGTGGAGAGGGTGATCAGTACCTGCGTGTTCCGCCCGATCCGGGCATTCGGACCAGTGAGGCTGCCGCTCTAGGTGCTTGCTTGTCTGCTGCCCCAGGTGCTAAGGAGGCTACTGCTCTAGGTGCTCGCGTGTCTGCTGCCCCAGGTGCTGGTGAGGCTGCTGCTCTAGGTGCTAGTGAGTCTGCGCCCCCTGGTACTGAGTCCACTGAGGCGCTGCACACCTTCACTCTAGACTCAGGAGCTTCTCGCTGTTTCTTTCGTGACCGCACTGCCTTGAGCAGCTTGCCCGGCCAGTTGCTGTCTCCCTTGCTGACCCCTCTGGGGGTCCGGTCATTGCGACCTCCTCCACTGTCCTTCCTTGTCCTGCGGTTCCGTCGGGCACACTGTCCGGTCTCCACCTCCCCTCGTTCTCTACGAACTTGGTGGCGGGTTGTGCGCTCCAGGACGGGGGTGTCCACCAGTTCACCCCTGCCTACGAGCGCGTGACACACTGCACGTGTGCTCGGACGGGCCGTCACCTGGCTACCTTCACTAGGCAGCCGAGGTCGGACCTGTACACACTGACCACTGAGTCCCCTCAGGTAGCTGCGTCTGCGTCTGCGTCAGGTCAGCTGTCTGCCCCCTGCTCGTGTCGCTCTCTGGCGCACGAGACTGTCCTCTGGCACCACCGCCTTGGTCACCCGTCAGTGCAGCGCCTTCGTGCCATGCACAAACGGTACCTTGTCTCTGGTCTTCCCCGGGTACTCCCTCCCCTCCCACCCTCGCCTGCTCCTCCCTGTCTTCCTTGTGTCGAGGGGCGGCAGCGCGCCGCTCCCCACTCCTCCTCATTTCCCCCGACGACTGCTCCCTTGCAGACGCTCCACATGGACGTGTGGGGCCCAGCCCGTGTCCGTGGACAGGGTCAGGAGAGGTACTTCCTGATCGTTGTTGACGACTACTCGCGCTACACCACGGTCTTCCCCTTGCGCACCAAGGGTGAGGTCCCTGATGTTTTGATCCCTTGGATCCGCGCTTCTCGTCTCCAGCTCAGCGAGCGTTTCCACTCGGACTTTCCTGTCCTGCGTCTGCACTCAGACAGAGGTGGAGAGTTCTCCTCCGACCTCTTGGCGGCCTACTGTGCGGAGCACGGTATCCGCCAGTCGTTCACGCTTCCGGCCTCTCCACAGCAGAATGGGGTTGCTGAGCGCCGCATTGGCTTGGTCATGGAGGTCGCTCGTACCTCCTTGATCCATGCGGCTGCCCCCCACTTTCTGTGGCCGTTTGCGGTCCGGTACGCTGCGCATCAGCTCAACCTCTGGCCCCGTGTCTCCTTGCCGGAGACCTCGCCCACACTGCTGTGGACGGGGGAGGTTGGCGATGCGTCGCGTTTCCGGGTCTGGGGATCTCGAGCTTTTGTCCGCGATACGTCCGCGGACAAGCTCTCCTCCCGCGCTGTTCCTTGTGTCTTCCTTGGCTTTGTCCCGGACGCGTCTGGTTGGCAGTTTTACCACGCCACCTCGCGCCGTGTCCTGCCCTCTCAGGACGTCACTTTTGATGAGTCGGTGCCCTACTACCGCCTCTTCCCCTATCGCACTGCCCCGCTCCCCCCCCCGCCTCTCTTCCTCGCGCCAGGTGCTGCTGTGGTAGACCCCCTCCCCCCTCAGGGTGCCGCTCCCTCAGGTGTGTCCCAGGTAGACCCGGTTGAGCCTGTCGAGGTAGCTGTCGACTCTCGTCCTGCTAGGGGTGCTGAGCCTGGGGGTGCGGAGCCTGGGGTTGCGGAGTCTGGGGGTGCGGAGCCTGCGGGTGCTGAGTCTGGGGGTGCGGAGCCTGCGGGTGCTGAGTCTGGGGGTGCTGAGTCTGGGGGTGCTGAGCCTGAGGGTGCTGCGACTGAGAGTGCTTCACCTGGAGGCGCTCTTTCCTCACAGCAGCTGCGTGAGTGGTACTTACAGTACTGCAGCCTCAGGAGAGGTGCTGCTGGAGCTCGTGCTCGTGCTTCCCCTCCTAGGCGGGAGCTGCCCTCTCCCCAGCGGCTTCGAGAGTGGTACGCTCGTCGCTGCAGTCTCCAGAGTGGCGCTACTAGTGTCGAGGACCCTGGAGCTGGAGGTGCTGCTGGTGCTGGAGCTGCTGGAGGTACTGCTGCTGCTGGAGGTACTGCTGGTGCTGGTGCTGCTGGAGCTGCTGCTGGTGCTGGAGCTGCTGGAAGTACTGCTGCTGCTGGAGGTGCTGCTGGTGCTAGTGCTGCTGGAGCTGCTGGAGGTGCTGGTACTGCTGGCGCTGCTGGAGGTGCTGCTGGTGCTGGTGCTGCTGGAGCTGCTGGAGGTGCTGGAGCTGCTGGAGGTGCTGCTGCTGCTGGCGGTGCTGCTGGTGCTGCTGGAGCTGCTGGAGGTGCTGCTGGTACTGGTGCTGCTGGTGCTGGGACTGCTGGAGCTGCTGGAGGTGCTGCCGGTGTTGGAGCTGCTGGCGGTGCTGCTGGAGGTGCTGCTGGTGCTGGAGCTGCTGGAGCTGCTGGTCCTGGAGGTGCTCGTACTGGAGGTACTGGAGCTACTGGGACTGGAGCTGCTGAGGGGGTTGGAGCTGGAGTTGCTGAGCGGCCGCGGCCGTACTACGTTCCGCTCCTTCAGCAGGTTCTTGGTCTCCCGCCCTCTACTGGTCCTACTCCTCCCCTACTGAGTCCACCGCCTGTCCAGTCACAGTTACAGCCTGCCTCTCCGCTGCCTGGTCCCTCTCCTTACACTGCGCCGACGGGTAGTCTTACTGAGCGTCGTGAGCCTGAGTCTCGTCCTCCGTCGCCTGAGTCTAGTCCAGAGTCGCCTGTGTCGTGTCCAGAGTCGCCTGTCCGGGCTGTCCGCGCTGGTCGTCGTGCTCCGCGTGAGCGTCCTCCTCCTGTCCTTGGCACTCACTATATGACCCTGCGTCCTTCCACTGCTCCAGAGCGCGTCCCTCTGCCGTCTCCTCCTGCGTCCTCTCTTCCTGACGTTGCTGACCCGCCGTCAGACCTTACTCGTGCTGCCAGTCCTACTGTCGCGCGTCTCCTTGCCACTGTTGTCACTGACCCTACCTTTGAGTCCTCTGCTGCGTCTGCTCTAGTCGCTGAGCTTGTTGACTTTGCTGTCGCCTGTCGTCTAGACTACGCCGCTAGCCTTGTTGCTGAGTCTGAGTCTGTCTGTCCTCCGTCCGTCAGGGGTGAGTGTGCTCTTGGCACGGACGTCCTTGAGGACAGACAGGAAGAGTTTGAGTGCTTTGCTGCTGCTTTACCTCATCTCGTGTCCATGCTAATTGCCCCTGAGGGAGACCCGGATGCACCAGACATCCCGACCCCACGCTCCTACGCAGAGGCGATGGAGGGTCTCTACTCCTCTCAGTGGCAGACAGCCATGGACGCAGAGATGGCTTCCTGGAAGTCCACAGGCACCTACGTCGACGAGGTTCCCCCACCTGGGGTGAACACCGTCAGTGGCATGTGGATTTTCAGGGTGAAGCGGCCGCCGGGTTCTCCGCCTGTCTTCAAGGCGCATTACGTTGCACGAGGCTTCAGTCAGCGAGAGGGAGTTGACTTCTTCCAGACCTTCTCCCCGACCCCGAAGATGACCACTCTTCGGGTTCTGCTGCACGTTGCTGCTCAGCGTGACTACGAGCTCCACTGCCTTGACTTCAGCACTGCGTTCCTACAGGGCACCCTGCACGAGGAGATCTGGCTGCGCCGCCCACCTGGCTTCACTGGGTCGTTCCCTCCTGGTACCCAGTGGAGCCTCCGGCGGCCAGTCTACGGTCTCCGCCAGGCACCTCCTGAGTGGCACGACACACTGAGGACGACTCTTGCTGCTCTTGGGTCTGCTCCTTCTACTGCTGACCCGTCGCTGTTTCTACGCACCGACACCAGTCTGCCGCCGTTCTACGTTCTCGTGTACGTAGACGACTTGGTCTTTGCTACTGCTGACACTGAGGCACTCGCCCACGTGAAGTCGGAGCTGCAGAAGAGACACACGTGCACAGACCTGGGTGAGCTGACAAGCTATCTTGGCTTGCGAATCACCCGGGACAGAGCACAGCGCACCATCACCTTGACTCAGTCACACATGGTGCAGCAGGTCCTTCAGCGCTTCCGCTTCACGTACTCCTCGCCTCAGCCCACTCCTCTGCCTACCGGTCACTCGCTCTCAGCTCTGCCTTCGGATGAGTCCGTAGAGCCGAGTGGCCCATATCCAGAGCTTGTGGGCTGCCTCATGTACCTGATGACCTGCACTCGACCTGACCTAGCCTACCCTCTTAGCATCCTAGCACGCTATGTCGCTCCTGGCCGTCACCGGAAGGAGCACATGGATGCAGCTAAGAGGGTGTTGCGCTACTTGTGCAGTACGTCGCGCATGGGGCTTGTGCTTGGAGGACGGCGCGACGTTGTCCTCACTGGACACTCAGACGCTTCTTGGGCTGACGACCAGGCTACTCAGCGGTCGTCTCAGGGTTACACCTTCAGCCTTGGCTCTGGCTCAGTTTCTTGGCGTTCTACACGCTCTTCCTCTGTTCTCAGCTCCAGTTGTGAGGCTGAGATCTACGCCACAGCCATGGCTGCCCAGGAGCTTCGCTGGCTCACCTACCTACTGACCGACCTAGGAGAGCGGCCTCGTTCTCCTCCAGTGCTGTACGTCGACAACAAGGCCGCCCTTGCCTTGTGTCAGGAGCACAGACTGGAGCACAGAACGAAGCACATAGCTCTACGCTACTTTCTTGCTCGAGAGCTGCAGCAGCGTGGTCAGCTTCGTCTTTCGTACGTGGCCACTCGGGCCCAACACTGCTGATGTGTTCACCAAGGCACTGCAGCCTTGTGATCATCAGCGTTTCTGTACTGTTCTAGGCCTTGTGCCTACACTCCCTCACTTGCTCACTTCTTGACTCTGCTTGTACTGTGATCTCTATATATATACCTGCATGCTTACACTTGCTAGGTTGTGATCACTGTACCTCTTGTTATATTATCAAACTGCATGTGCTTGTGCTCGGAATTTGTGTGGTATCCTTGAGATCCACCCTGAGCTTGTTTTGCTTTGCTTTGACTGGTCCTGTGACCCCTTGTTCTCCCCCACTTAGCCTATGGGGGTGTGTCAAACATTGTATGTGTTATATTTGTGTAGGCTATTGTGGGTTAGCCTCTAGGGGGTACAGAACTTTAGGTTTGTCATACTTGTACTCTCATTCTGTTGCTAGTCAATCATTCTCGTTCTCTCTAACATTCTAACAATTATGCTTCGCCATGTGTGGCTGGCGAGGTGTGACGCTGCATGGAGAGCGGCCGACTTTGAAAGGAAGAAGGTGGGGCGCTGTGCTGTGCTGGAGTTCGTGACACACGTAAGGGTTGTGCTGGCATCCAGGGCGAGGATGCTGGCGAGGTGTGGAGGAGGCAGTGGATGGAAATCTGATCAGTGGAGCCAGGTGGCGGCTGATGAGAAGAGACAGCTACAAGGGATTTGCAGTGCGGAGGGTTCGACGAAGTGGACGGCCCATTTCATTTCCATTTGGCGCAATCCACGCACGATACATCAACCACCATAGTTGCATAAGGGGGGATATGCACCGCCTTCTTAGCGAAGCATTTTCCCTCCAAGAGTACAGTTACGACTGTGGTTGTATCTACGTTTGGTAATGTTTCTACACCAAAAAAAACAAAAAAAAACAAAAACAAAAACAAAAAACAAAAACCTCGCCACGTTCACTCGGAGGCCCGGGTCTGGTCTGTACACACTGACTACTTAGTCTGCACAGGTGGCTGGATCAGGTCACGTAACTGTGTCGGTTGAGGTCGATGCGTCTTGTTCGTGTCGTCTCCTCACGCACCAGATTCTCCTCTGGCACCACCGTCTTGGCCATCCCTCCTTGCCACGACTGCGTGGCATGCACTCCCGTCTCCTTGTGTCTGGTCTCCCCAGGTCCCTGCCCCCACTCCCGAGGTCGCTTGCACCGCCCTTCCTTCCCTGCGTCGATGGGCGGCAGCGCGCCGCTCCTCACTCCTCCTGCGGGTGCTACTGCTGGGGGTGCTGCGGGTGCTGTTGCTGGTGGTACTGGTGCACGTCGGCAGGAGCCTCTCCCGCCGGAGTGGCTTCGAGAGTGGGCTGTCCGGTGGGGCAGCCCCGGTGGCAGAGCTGGACGTGCTGGAGGTGGAGGTACTGGAGATACTGGACCTGGAGGTGCTAGTGCTGGTGTTCCTGGAGTTGACCGTGCTGGAAGTACTGGTGCTGGAGGTACTTGAGTCAGTGGTGCTGGGGGTGCTGTGGGTGCTGTTGCTGGTGGTACTGGTTCACGTCGGAAGGAGCCTCTCTCGTCGGAGCGGCTTCGAGAGTGGGCTGTCCGGTGGGGCAGCCCCGGTGGCGGAGCTGGACGTGCTAGAGCTGGAGGTACTGGAGGTACTGGACCTAGAGGTGCTAGTGCTGGTGTTCCTGGAGTTGGAGGTACTAGAGGTGCTGACACTGGAGGTGCTACTAGAGGTACTGGAGTCCTTGGTGCTAGAGGTCCTGGTGCTAGTTGGCAGGAGTCGCTCTTACCGCAGCCGCTTCGCGAGTGGGCTGTCCAGTGGGGCAGTCCCGGTGGTGGAGCTGGAGGTACTGGTACTGGGGGTGCTGTTACTACTGGAGCTCGAGGTTCTGGGGGTGCGACTACTCAGCCGCAGCCGTCTGCGCTTAGTCACCTACTCAGTCTCCCGCCTGCTGTTACTGAGTTCCCTGTTGCTGGCACTACTCCTCCGTTACTATTTCCACCGCCTGACCGGTCTCAGCCACAGCTACTGCCTCACTCCCCACTGCCTGCTCCTGCTCCTTACACTACGGTGACAGAGTCCCTCACTGAGAGTAGAGAGCCTTCGTCGCGTCCTGTCACGCCTGTCCGTACTCGTCGTGCTATGCGTCCTCGTCATTTACCTGTCACTGGCACGCATATCATGGCACTTCGTCCTTCCTCTGTTCCACAGCGTGTTGTCCTGCCGACGCCTCCCGCGTCTTCTCTTCCTCACGTTCCTGACCCTGAGTCTGACCTTGTCCGTACTGCCAGTCCGACTGTCACTCGTCTTCTTGCCACTCTTGTTACTTACCCTTCCTTTGAGTCTGCTCCTGCGTCTGCCTTAGTTGCTGAGCTTGTTGACTTTGCTGCTCTGTGCCGCCTTGACTACGCTTCGAGTCTTGTTTTTTACTCTTCCTGTCCTCCGTCCGTCGGGGGTGAGCTTTCCCTTGGCTGTGACGTCCTTGAGGACAGGAAGTTTGAGCTGGAGTGTCTAGCCGCCGCTGCACCTCATCTCGCGTCCACGCTACTTTGCCCTGAGGGAGACCCGGATGCACAAGACATCCCGACCATGCGTTCTTACGCAGGCGCGATCACGGGTCCGTACTCCTCTCAGTGGCAGATAGCCATGGACGCAGAGATGGCTTCCTGGGAGTCCACAGGCACCTACGTCGACGCAATTCCCCCACCTGGGGCGAACATAGTCGATGGCATGTGGATTTTCAGGGTGAAGCGGCCACCGGGTTCTCCGCCTGCCGTCAAGGCGCGTTACATTGCACGAGGCTTCAGTCAGCGTGAGGGGGTCGACTTCTTCCAGACCTTCTCACCCACCCCAAAGATGACCACTCTTCGGGTGCTACTGCACGTTGCAGCACAACGTGACTACGAGCTGCACTCCCTCGACTTCTCGATAGCCCTCTTGCAGGGCAGCCTTCACGAGGCTATCTGGTTGCGCTGCCCACCTGGCTTCACTGGGTCGTTTCCTGAGGGTACCCAGTGGAGTCTCTGGCAGCCAGTCTACGGTCTGCGTCAGGCGCCCCATGAGTGGCACGACACACTGAGGACTACACTTGCGGCACTTGGTTTCGCTCCCTCGACTGCCGACCCTTCGCTGTTTCTGCGCACAGATACTTCTCTACCGCCGTTCTACGTTCTTGTGTACGTCGACGACTTGGTTTTTGCTGCTCCTGACACTGAGGCACTGGCCCTAGTGAAGGCAGAGCTGCAGGAGAGACACACCTGCACTGACCTGGGTGAGTTGCGGAGCTATCTTGGCTTGTAGATCACCCGGGACAGAGCACGGCGCACCATCACCATCACTCAGTCACACCTGGTGCAACAGGTCCTTCAGCGCTTCGGCTTCTCGTGGTCCTCGCCATAGCCCACTCCTCTACCTACACGCCACTCGCTCTCAGCTCCACCTTCGGACGAGTCCGTAGAGCCGAGTGGTCCGTATCCATAGCTTGCCGGTTGCCTCATGTACTTGATGACGTGCACACGACCTGACCTTGCGTACCCTCTCAGCCTCCTTGCTCGCTACGTTGCACCCGGTAGACACCGGAAGGAGCACTGGACAGCTGCACAGAGGGTACTATGTTACTTGTGCAGTACATCAGGCATGGGGCTTGTGCTTGGAGGACAGGGTTCAGTTGTTCTCACCGGTCACTCAGACGCTTCTTGGGCTGACGACCAGACGACCCACCGGTCGACACAGGGGTACAGTTTCAGCCTCGGCACTGGTTCTGTCTCGTGGAGGTCCACTCGCTCATCTTCTGTACTTCGTTCCAGCTGTGAGGCCGAGATCTACGCTGGGGCTATGGCTGCATAGGAGCTCCGCTGGCTGACCTACCTGCAGACCGACTTGGGTGAGCAGCCTCGTTCTCCTCCAGTTCTGTACGTCGACAACAAGGCCATGCTTGCCTTGTGTCCGGACCAGAGACTGGAGCACAGAACGAAGCACATTGCTCCTTGTTACTTCCTCACGCGAGAGCTGCAGCAGCGTGGTCAGCTTCGTCTTGCTTACGTGGCCTCACATGCCAACACTGCTGATGTCTTCACTAAGGCCCTTGGGTCTGGTGATCATTAGCGTTTCTTCACTGCTCTTGGGCTTGTGCCCACTCTGCCTCACTTGCTTGTCTCTTGATCTTGTCTTACCCTTGTTGTACACTGATATATTAGTATACCTGCATGCTTACACTTGCTAGGTTGTGATCAGTGTACTGCTCTTGCTATTATATACTCTGCATGTGAACTGGCCTTGTGGCCACTTGCTTGTGCTCGGGATGCGTGGTGATCTTGAGATCCACCCTGAGCTTTGCTTCTTCTCTTGACTGGTCTTGTGACCATTACTTGCTCTAGCTATCCCCCACTTCGCCTGTGGGGGTGTGTCAAACATTGTATGTTTATATGGTACTAGGCTGTAATGGGTTTAGCCTTAGGGGGTACAACACTTCTCTCCATTTTGTACTTGTACCCCCCTTTGACCTAATGCATTGATTCCTAGTTTGACATGTATTTGTGTTTTTAACACACCCACTAGGCTAGGGAAGGGGCACTGCTAATGTGTATGTGTATCAATATGTGTAGTGTATATTTGGCACTATTAGTCCAGCTTCTGAGGCATGAGGCCACAAGGTAAGTCGACAAGCTGTGTGCAGATTCGCTGATGATCACGACGCTGTGTTGGCCCCTTAGGCCAAGTGTACCACGCGTGCTTGATTGAGCTACCGCAACTCACGCAGCAGAAAGTACTGCAACTGTATATGCATCGCTCTGCCCTCCAGCCTAGGCTCCTGACACAGGAGGGTCATGGCCTATTATCAACGAACAGGACAGGGGCAGAGCTAGAACCAAAGCAAGAACGTCAGCTAGGGGAGCTCCAGAGCAGCCATAGCACCAGCGTAGATCTCTGCCTCACACCTGAACGAAGCTACAGAAGACGAGCTAATTGACCTCCACGAGACAGCTCCAGAGCCAAGGCTGAAGTGGTAGGCATGAGAGGACCTGAGAGCATGCCTTATTTTATCAGTGTAGATTACCCTGATACACTGACGTCAGGGTTAAAGTTGTATGCCACACTGATGGCTCAAGGTAGTATTTTGGAGAATATGTTTTCCCTGATTCCTAAAGGTAATGTTTTTGACCACACTGCTCGTTGTGTGTAATTTATTCCTTAGCAAGTATTACCCTGAACAGCGTACAAGGTGTTTTTACTGCATTTGTTCCCCTCCATCCCTTCTTCCCGTGATTGGCTGAAGCGTCTAAATTTTGTTTGTTCAAGAAAGGTAATGAACATACACATTTATATCGAAGTTTCGTAGTGCTTTAGCAGTTTTCTTCCAAATGTGAAGATTCTGGTTCGATTCCTAGTGACGGCTAACCGTTCAACCCGTTTTGTGTAGAAGTTTAAAACTGGCACCGTTATACCATCAGGGTAAAGAAAAAACCTACACTCTATGGTCAGGGGAAAAAACGGAAAAGTAACAGTTATACTGATGGTTAAAAGTAACCTCTACAACCTACACTGATTATCAGAGTTTAAAAACAAAAGTTGCACGACAATCAGAGTTACTAAAATCCAAAAATAAACCATGCCTGAGAGTCTCGGCGACGTCTGCACAAGACGCGTCAGTGTGTCCCGTGAGTGTAACTAGTTGTCGTCCTCCAAGCACAAGCCCCATCCTCAATGTACTCACCAGAGAGCACAATACCCTGTTAGGGCGTGTAAAATCCCCGCACCCATGCGAAAATTGGGTTTGGCTGGATATTCGTCGACCATAGGGTCGACATTTCTTTCGCGAAAATCGACTGAATGGTCGACTTTCGTCTCGTCAAATTTTCAGCCACCTTTTGCAGATATGCAAATCTACAGGTTTGGTGCACGATTTGCTGGCCGGTTCCAAACAGTTGTAAAATTTGCAGATTTAGGGTTCTGCGACGGTGTCGCACACTTGATTCCGAAATCGGCCCATTCTGTTATTGGACACGGGAACACGGCGACTTGGCATGTGATTGTCGCAACGACTGGTCGGATAAGTGGCCGGTTTGGAGTCGACTCGCCGTCGGTTCTGAGCCGTGACGTGAAAACGGCCATCAGATTCGCAAAATATTCACGAAATTCACGACGATCGTGAATTTTCTCCTGAACGTCGTTAACTGGTTACTTTCGCCAACAATGACCCGACAGATTTGGCAAATTTCAGCAGGTTTGCGACTTTACACGCCCTTAGCGGCCGACCGGTGCATGGGTCGGTGTCTCCCAGTCGCAACAAAGCGAGGAAGGATGCTGAGAGGACATGCAAGGTTTTGACGAGTGCAGGTCATCAGGTACATGAGGAACGCCACCAGCTCTGCATACGGACCACTAGCCTCAGCGAAGTCGTCAGGGACAGGATCCAAGAGCTTGTGACCAACAGCAAGAGGAGTGGGCATTCTAGAAGAGAACTGAAGGCTGAAGCGCTCGAGGATCTGCTGCACCATGTGTGACTCAGTCAAAGTGATAGTTCACGCTACTCAGTCCCTAGTGATCTGCAAGCCAAGATAGCGGCACAGCTCACCTATATCAGTGCATGTGTGTCTCCTCAGCAGCTCGGCCTTCATTGAGGCTAGTGCAACCCTGTCCGGAGTAGCAAAAACCAGGTCCTCGACGTAGACAATGATGTAAAAAGGAGTCTCGCCAGAGCTAACGAAGAGAGAAGCATCAGCAGAAGATGGGAAGAAGCCGAAAGAAGCAAGAGTAGTGTGTAACGTGTTCTGCCACTCACGAGGAGCCTGACGCAGACCGTGGACTGGTCGCTGAAGGCTCCACTGGGTCCTGGGAAGGAACGACGCAGTGAAACCAGGTGGACGACTGATCCATATCTGCTCATGCTGGCTGCTCTGGAGGAAGGCAGTGGAGAAGTACAGTGAGTGGAGCTCGTGGTCGCGTTGTGCCGCGATGTGTAGCAGTACCCAAAGAGTGTTCATCTTCAGGGTGGGGGAGAAGGTCTGGAAGAAGTATACCCCCTCTCGCTGACTGAAGCCTCTCGCCACATAGCGCGCCTTGAATTTGGCGATGCTCCGGGTGGCCATTTTGCCTTGAAGATCCACATGCCATCGACAACGATCGCCCCAGGAGGGGGAACTGCGTCAACGTTGGTGCCTGCCGACCTCCAAGATGCCATCTTTGTCCCCATGGCTGCTATGCACTGAGAGGCCCAGTGTCCAGACACTGCCTCGGCGTAGGTGCGAGGGTTCAGGATGTCAAGAGCGTTTGGGTCACCCTCAGGGGATAGTAGCATGGCACAGAGGTGATGAGCAGCGATCAAAAGGAAAGCCAGCTCGAACTGCTTGTCCTCTAGGACGTCACAGTCAAAGGCAGGAGCACCCCCGACGTACGGAGGACGGGCAGGAGCAGACACCAACTGAGTGGCGTAGTCAAGGCGGCGGGTGCAGGCAAAGTTGGTGACAGCAGTGACAAGAGCAGAGACTGACGACGGAGTCAAATTATATATTTGCATATATCGTAGGCTACGTTGGGTTACTCTTTAGAGGGTACAGCGTTGCTACTTATGTACCCAGTATTCCCTCACGTGTCATTCTTCATTCTTGATATGGTATCATCGAGTAGGTTAGGTCAAACCGCTTCCGCCCTGCCTACCCTAGCTACCTCGCCTACCCTAGCTGTCTCTCCTACAGTATTGTGTTGCACAAATCACGACTCTGGTTTTCAAATACAGGTGGCGGTTCTGATGATAAATGGCCAGATACCTGACAATACGTTCTTCAATTCTTCGTATGGTGGTTCAAAAAGCGTTTTCGAGCTTCATCACGCACGTAACAGCTGCTGGTCGAGCATATGAAGGACACAGCCGAGTAAGTATTCCTACCTTGATGTGTTGTGTGAGCATCGGTTTGCTATGTTTGTGTGCCAGTCCAAAACTCCGACCCCTTGGCCTTAGATTGGGTTGACTGCTGAGTGTCAGAATCTATGAAACAGAAATGAGTTTGATTAGCAGGAATGAGGTACAACTATGGAACCCTAATTGGGTTGTACTCTGTACTGAGTACCTCACTGTAGCCTAAGAGACCTAACAGCATATGAATGTGTTTTGACACACCCCCATAGGCTAAGTGAGGGATAGCAAACACAACAAACGGTCACAAGAACAGTCAAGAGAAGAAGTAAAGCAAAGCTCAGGGTGGATCTCAAGATCAACACGCAGTCCGAGCACAAGCAAGTGGCCACAAGGCTAGTTCACATGCAGAGTTATAATAGCAATGGCAATACACAGATCACAACCTAGCAAGTGAAAACATGCAGGTATACCGATATATAGCAGTGTAGAACAAGGGCAAAGCTAGATCAAGAGACAAGCAAGTGAGGAAGAGTGGGCACAAGCTCAAGAGTAGTGCAAAAACGTTGATGATCACCAAACCCGAGGGCCTTGGTGAAGATATCAACAGTGTTGGCCTGTGAGGCCACTTAAGCAAGGTGAAGCTGACCACCTGCTGCAGCTCTCGTGCAAGAAAATAACGAAGAGCAATGTGCTTCGTTCTGTGCTCCAGCCTTTGCTCCCGACACAAGGCAATCATGGACTTGTTGTCCACGTACAGAACTGGAGGAGAACGAGGCAGCTCGCCCAAGGGTCAGCAAGTAGGTCAGCCAGCGTAACTCCTGTGCAGCCATAGCCCCAGCGTAGATCTCTGCCTCACAGCTGGAACTATGTACATAACATGAGCGGGTGGACCTCCTGGAGATAACCAGCGCCAAGACTGAAAGTGTAACCTTGTGACGACCGCTGGGTCTCCTGGTCGTCAGCCCAAGAAGCGTCAGAGTGTCCAGTGAGCACAACTCGACCCCGTCCTCCAAGCACAAGCCCCATGCCTGATGTACTGCACAAGTCACGCAGTACATTCTGTGCCGCCCGGTAGTGCTCAAAGAGGTGTCTCCCTGGCGCCACGTAGCGTGTCAGGATGCTGAGAGGGTACTCGAGGTCAGGTCGTGTGCACGTCATCAAGTACATGAGGCAGCCCACAAGCTCTGGATACGGACCACTCGGCTCTACGGACTCGTCCGAAGGTGGAGCTAAGAGAGAATGGCATGTAGGCAGAGGAGTGGGTTGTGGCGAGAAGAACCGAAAGCGGAAGCGTTGAAGGACCTGCAGCACCATGTGTAAGTGAGTGAGAGTGATGGTGCGCGCTACTCTGTCCTGGGTGATATGCAAGCCAAGATAGCTGCGCAGCTCACTCAGGTCAGTGCAGGTGTGTCTCTTCTGCAGCTCCGCCTTCACAAGGGCCAGTGCCTCAGTGTCAGCAGTAGCAAAGACCAAGGCGTCGACGTACACTAGGATGTAGAACGGCGGCAGGGAAGGGTCGGTGCGCAGAAAAAGTGACGGGTCAGTAGTCGAAGGAGCACACCCAAGAGCCGCAAGTGTCGTCCTCAGTGTGTCGTGCCACTCGTGGGGTGCCTGGTGGAGACCGTAGACTGGCCGCCGGAGGCTCCACTGGGTACCCTCGGAAAACGACCCAGTGAAGCCAGGTGGGCGACACATCTCCTCGTGAAAGCTGCCCTGTAAGAAAGCTGTGGAGAAGTCAAGAGAGTGCAGCTCGTAATCACGCTGTGCTGCAACGCGCAGTAGCACCTGAAGAGTGGTCATCTTCGGGGTGGGAGAGAAGGTCTGGAAAAGGTCGACCCCCTGCCGCTGACTGAAGCCTCGTAAAACGTAACGCGCCTTGAAGGCAGGCAGAGAACCCGGCGGTGCTTCACCCTGAAAAGCCACATGCCATTGACTATGTTCGCCCAGGAGGGGGAACTGCGTCAACGTAGGTGCTTGTGGACTTCCACAAAGCCATCTCTGCGTCCATGGTTGTCTGCCACTGAGAGGAGTACTAACCCGAGATTGCCTCTGCGTGACAGCGCGGGGTTGGGATGTCCAGTCCATCCGGGTCTCCCTCAGGGGCAAGCAGCATGGCAGCAAGATGAGGTACTGCAGCCGCAAAGCACTCAAGCTCAAACTGCCTGTCCTCAAGGACGTCACAGCCAAAGGCAAGCTCACCCCCGACGGACGGAGGACAGTCAGACTCAGATACAAGACACGCGAGGTAGTCAAGGCGGCAGACAGCAGCAAAGTCAACAAGCTCAGTGACAAAGGCAGACGCAGCATGAGACGAAAACGTAGGGTCAGTCACAAGCATGGCTAGGAAACGAGTGACAGTCGGACTGGCAGCACGAACAATGTCAGACTCAGGGTCAGCAACGTCAGGAAGAGAGACGCAGGAGGTGAGGGCAGGCCAACACGCTGTGGAATAGAGGAAGGACGAAGTGCCATAGTGTGAGTGCCGGGGACAGGTGGAGGGCGAGCACGGGAAGCATGACGAGTACAAACAGGCGTGGCAGGACGAGAAACATGCTCTCTACTCTCTGTCAGGGAGTCTCTCACCTCAGTGTAAGCAGAATGAGTAGGCAGTGGGGAGTCAGGCGGTAACAGTGTCTGAGACGAGTCTGGCGGTGGACACAGGAGTGGAGGAGTAGTACCAGTGGAAGACGAAAGACTGAGCACATGGCGAAGCGCCGAGCCAGGTGGTGGCAGCGACGAGTGTGGCTGGAGCCAGAAGAACGGTCGCCGCTGCAGCGGCTGCGTAGTACCCCTAGCACCAGAACCTCCTGCTCCAGAACCTCCAGCTCCAGCACCTCCAGCCCCAGCACCTCCAGCTCCAGTACCTTCAGCACCAGGAATTCCAGCACCAGAACCTCCAGCTCCAGCACCTCCAGCACTAGGACCTCCAGCCCGAGCACCTCCAGCACCAGGCCCTCCAGCACCAGAACCTCCAGCTCCATAACCTCCAGCACCGGGACCTCCAGCTCCCGTACCTCCAGCACCAGGACCTCCAGCTCCAGCACCTCCAGCCCCAGCACCTCCAACACCAGCACCTCCAGCACCAGCACCTGCAGCACCGTCAGACTCAGACGCAGGAAGTGGCAGCTACGACCGCGGCTGCTCCTAGTACAAGGTGCGCCGCTGCAGAGGTGGCAACGCACCAGGAGAAACTCCAGCACGAGAACCCTCGACTCCACCACCACTAGGACGCTCAGCACCCCCAAATTCAGCACCTCCAGAGTCAGCACCTCCAGAAAACCTCCAGAGTCAGCACCTCCAAAACCAATACCTTCAGAACCAAGACCCCCAGAGCCAGCACCCCCAGAACCAGCACCCCCACAGTCCGCACCACCAGTGTCACCACCCCCAGCAGCACCAGAGTCCACAGCGACAAGCTGCGGAGGCGGTGAAGACGGCCGAGGCGGAAAACCAGGAGGGGTCTCCAAGCGCATTAAGCGGCGAGTGGCCGCTGTGTCGTCACTAGCAGGGTCACCCCACTCAGCTAGGCCAGAGGTGTCAGAGGAGACCTCCAAAGGCTCAACCAAGGGGGTGATTCAACATGAGACACACCTGAGGGAGCAGGACCCTGTGGGGGGAGGGGGTCTACCGGGGGGGGACCTGGGACCAGGAAGAGAGGCGGGGGGGGGTACGCGGGAAGTGATGTAGGGGTGGAGACGGTAGAAGCAAACCGACTTGTCAAAGGTCACGTCGCGAGAGGACATAACGCGGCGCGTGGCTGGGTGGTAAAGCTGCCAGGGCGGGGCGTCGGTGGGAAAGCCAAGGAAGACGCAGCGGAGACTGCGAGGAGAGAGCTTGTGCGCGGTAGTATCGCGGACAAGGGCAAGCGAACCCCAGACCCGAAACGCCGACGCATCGCCAACCTGTCCCGTCCAACGCAGTGTAGGCGAGGTCTCTGGCTCGGAGACACGGGGCCAGAGGTTGAGCTGATGCGCGGCGTAGCGGACCGCAAACTGCCACCGAAAATGGGGAGCAGCCGCATGGATCATGGATGTGCGAGCAACCTCCATGATCAAGCCAATGCGGCGCTCAACAATCCCATTCTGCTGTGGAGAGGCCGGAAGCGTGAACGACTGGGTGATGCCCTCCTCACAGCAAAAGTCCTCAAGGAGGCGGAAGGAAACCTCACCACCTCGGTCAGAGTGCAGCTGCAAGACCTGGAGGTCCTGCTGGAACCGTGCGCTCAGCTGGCGACGGACAACGCAGATCCAAGGCATCAAGACACTGCGAACATCCGCCTTGCACTGCAAGGGGAAGACCGTGGTGGAGCGCGTGTAGTCTTCAACAACCAGCAAAAAGTGGCGACCTCGGCCCTGTCCACTGACGCCGGCGGGGCCCCACACGTCCATGTGGAGAGTCTGCAGAGGAGCAGTGGACGAAGGAAGCGAGGAGGATTGAGGAGCGGCGCGCTGCCGCCCCTCGACGTAGGGAAGGCACAGCGGTGCAAGCGACCGTGGGAGCGGGGGCAGGGACCTAGGGAGGCCAGAGACAAGGTTGGGTGACCCAGACGGTGGTGCCAGAGGGGAGACAGGTGCGTGAGTAACCGACATGAGCAAGACGCAGTTACCTGGCCGGACGCAACTACCTGTGCAGACTCAGTTGTCAGTGTATGCAGGCTAGACCCGGGTCTCCGAGTGAACGTGGAGAGGTGGTCGCCAGTCCGAGAGTCCGTACAAATTGCCACAAGCTCACCCCCAGGGAGTAGTGGTAGTGACCAGCTGGTCCTGGAGGACAGCGTTACTCACCAAGTTCGTAGCGAACGAGGGGAGGTGGAGACCTATGAGAGAGCCGGAGGGGGCTGCCGGACACGGGAGAATGGTGGAGCCACGGGCAACCACTGGGTTGTCGGAGGGGTCAGCCAGAGTGATCGGGACAGGTGCAATGAGCAGTGTGACTGTGGTGCAGTCGCAGAAGAAGCAGCGAGACGCGCCCGAGTCAAGCGTGAAGATGCGTAGGGCCTCCGCAGGAGCTGCACCTGTGCTAGCAGGCTCACGGTCACCTAGACTAGCAGCCTCTACACCAGCAGCTCTAGGCACACATGAGTAACAGTCACCCTCAACACTAACAGAAGCAGCATACATAGCATACATGCCAGAAGAGATCTTGTCCCAATCAAGAGCAAACATATCTACCCCCTTTTGGAGCAATCCTAACCAGTTAGGGATCTCCGTCTGTAATCAGTGCGGAAATCATCCTCAAGACGGAAGAAGCAGCAATACTCAGTGTGTCCCATCTTGCCACAGGTTTCACCAGCCCGCGGACCCGTACGGGCAACGACCACTACCCCCGGAGGAGCCACGCTGGACATCCCACTCACAAAGCTGCTGGGGCGAGAGAGTCTCCTGCTGACGTGGCTGCTGCTGCTGTCCACCCCCAGAGCCTTCGCCGCCACGAGCTGGGGTGGACGCACGAGAGCCTCCACCCCTGCCAGCTCCACCTCGACCGCTACCCGAGCCACCTCCGGCCACCCCACTGCCTCCACCACCCCCTCCACCTCCACCGCCGCCACCACCTCCTCCACCCCCTCCACCACCACCGCCACCACCCCCGCCAGCGCCACCCCTACCACCCTTCCCCCCCTTGCCCTTCCCACTGCGGCGCCTCCCCATAGGAGCAGACACAGCACTGACCTCCTCAGCACGAAGGAAGTCAACAGCAGCAGCAGAGACAACAGAGGGTGCGAGAAGGGAGGGGGAACACCCCTCAAAAAAGGAGGGGAGGGGGGTGCCATGGGAGGCGGCAACAGCGTGGGCACTGGTCTCAGCCTCTAGGCGACGAGTCTCAAACGAGGCAAGGGTGAGCTCAGTGGGGTCCAGGGCTAGAAAGTGGTCCCTAATTGCGCGGAGAGAGTCATGGAGGCGAGTCGTGAGGAAGTACAGAGTGATGTACATCGGGGGCGGGTTTCCAGCCATAAAGGCTGGCTTGAGAGCAGCGCGGTAGCGAGTGTCACTGGAGCGTAGGTGGGTCATAAGATCAGCGACGGTGGGGAAGTGTGACAGCTCAGGAAAGAGATACGACAGCATGAGACGGCCTAGGGCAGCAGTAGAGGGGGAGGAGTAGCGCTTGACTACAGCTTCATAGAGCGCCTTGGCCGTCTTGAGCTGGCAAAAATGGGGCCTCTGGTCTAACGGGAGGTGGCTGCGGGCAGCAAGCTGTGCAGTGGTGTCGCGCGAGAGCCAATGTGAACGAGCTACACGGTCAGCCGTTTCATCTGGGGCAGGAAGGGACCCCGACGAGTGCTCATATAGTGAGACGTCGTCCATAGTAACGCTCTGCAGGTACAGGTGTAGATCCTCTAGCCATGATTCAAACTCGATCGGGCGACCCTCCGCGTCAAAGGTAAGTACAGTAACGGTTGGCATAGCAGGCAGTAGCAGCAGCAGCAGCAGCATGTGTATCAGGGGCAGCAGCAGCAGCAGCAGCAGAGTGGGGCAGCAATGCAGCAGCAGTGGCGCAGCAATGCAGCAGCGGCAGTTAGCAGCGCAGGACAGGGCAGAGCGCAGCAGCGGCAGCAGCGCAGCAGCGGCTCGGCAGGGCAGGGCAGGGCTGGGCAGCGCGCGCAGGACAGCGAGCGGGTAGCGCGGGCAGTGCGCGGGTAGCGCGGGCAGCTCAGGCAGTGCGCACGCAGGCGGCGCAGGGCGGCGCGGGCAATGCGGGCTGCTCGCGCAGCGTGAGGGCAGCGCGCTGGGCAGGGCGGGGCTAACGCGCGGGGCAGGGCGGGGCTAACGCGCGGGGCAGGGCAGTCGCATGCGGGGCCGCGTGCAGGTTGCTTGCGGGTCGCGAGCGGGGCAAGGCTGTCGCGCGCGGGTCTCGTGCGGGCAGTACGCGTGCAGGGCAGCGCGCGGGGCAGGGCAGGGCAGCGCTAGCGGGCAGGGGGGGGGGGGGGGGGGGGGGGGGGGGGGGTGGGCGGGGTCGCGATCGTTAGGGGCAGGGAAAAATTAACGGGCAGGGCAGAACGAACGGTGGGTCCTAAAAAAAAAACAAAATCGGTTCTACGGAGTGAACCGCTCTGAAACCATGTCAGAATCTATGAAACATGAATGAGTGTGATTAGCAGGAATGAGGTACATCTATGGAACCTTAATTGGGTTGTACCCTGTACTAAGTACTTCACTGTAGCCTAAGAGACCTAACAACATATGAATGTGTTTTGACACTGAACTTGCAGATCAAGCGCTTAGGCGACGGAAAGAAGCTTGTAACAATCCACCTATTCATTAACTGGAGTGGGAGTGAGGAAGAGGGGAAAGGAGGGAAACAGGGTACCTCGGTGAGGGTAGCTAATGTAAAAGCACATGGACTTGTTAAAGGTGATGTCACGAGAGCAGAAGAAACGGTGAGAGGAAGTGTGGTAGAACAACCAGTCAGGGGTTTCAAGGGGGAAACCAAGGAAGACAATGGGGAGAGTGCGGGTGGAGAGCTTGTCCGCGCAAGGATCGCGGACGTGAGCAAGAAAGCCCTAGACGTGAAACGCAGGCGCAACACCACAAATGGACCCAGTCCAGAAGAGGGTCGGCGAAACCTGCGGGCGTGAGACACGGGGCCATAGGTTAACCTGGTGCGCGGCATAGCGGACTGCAAACGGCCACTCGTTTGCTCAAGCCTCGTTTCCAATACCTTGGAATCATCCCCTTCACCCCCCAATATGTGCACCCTCCACTCCAGTATATCTCTTCATCCAATATCACCAGCACAAGGTTCAACCGACCCTCGTACCTTCATCGTGGCGGCATGCTCAGCTGTGGAATCATCTGCTCCCAATCTGAAGTAACGACCTAGAGGCGGCATTTTCAGCCCTGAAAGTAGGGTGTTATGGTGATGTTGAATGCACGTCCTTTTGAGTGCATACTATCCTAACATCCTTCTGAGTCCATGCTATCCTAACGTCCTTCTGAGTGATATCCTAACGTCATGCTGAGTGACCATGTAATTCATGCTTGCATTGTTTGCATGAACAGAACTTATAACACATGACTGCTGGATATTATCATCTCTGTGTTTTCTCCAATTCAATATGCTCGATCATCCACTAGAGATTCAGAGCGTTCCAACGATACCAAGATCGTCATATTTTGATCAGGAGAGCATAAGTCATCAATTCTATCTCATTTAGAATATCGTATAATTTGGTTGTTTTGTTGGGCACTACTAGATGGTTGATTGGGTGGTTAGGAAGGTACACCTTGACTTTTAGATTGGGGTGCCTAGATATTGTTTAACATGGCTCGCAATGTTGCAATACGTAGACAAAATCAACACATAGATTATATTTTGCATGTGACACAACAAGAACCTCATGATGAGGGTTGCATATTTGCCACTTGAAGGTTCTTATCATCCTTCCCTAGCTCTTGGAGAGCTCTTTCTCTCAAAAACATTCTCTCGGAGCCCCCCACTCCAACTCTTCACTCTTCCGTACTATATGGGAAGTTGTGTGGCAGCGGTGTTTGTTGGCTGTGCTGGGGGAGGAGCAGCGAGGACCTACCCCACTCTATTGTGATAATCAAGGTGCCATTGCACTAGCTAAGAACCCTGTGTTGCACGGCCTCACCAAGCACATGAAGGTGAAATCGCATTGGGTGAGGAGCATGGTGGCCACGGGTGAAGTAGAATTGCACTACGCGAAAACGACGGCACAGCCAACTGGCATGATGACTAAGAGGCTGGTTGAACAGCAGCATTGCAAGTGTTGCAAGCTAGCTGGATGGCATTAAACTGAGGAAAACCATATCCTAAGGCACAATCCGAGGGGGAGTTTGTTGGTGCAACCACATGGTTTTCACTCAGCTTGTTGTTCTTGTGTGTGCGTGTGTGTTTGCATGGAATAGTATGAGAGCATGAGATAAAATAAAATTCCATGCTTATATGAGTGTGTGAATGATGAGTCATGACGTCAAATGTGTGTGTCGAGTCAATGGAGAGTTTTCGCTAGTTGCGTGTTGCGTTGTCGTTTGCGTGTCGTGTGCGTATTCTATTTTGTCCTGTGTCGTACATTTGGCATGTTGAAGGCGTTTGCAGAAAGCCTTGAACAACTCAAGGAAGAACTAGACCCAGAGCATTGGTTTCAAGTTCCAATTCATTTCGGAGCTCACCAAAAGGATAAACATAAACATAACAAAAATAGTTACATTGCATTGTGTAGTGTAATAATTATCTTGGTATATGCCTTTGTGGTAGGTGGCTTCCACACCGAGGTTGGGGAGGCACTGTTCCACCTCCCTGGGCCTCGACTTTTGGAGTTTGTAGAGGCTGGGTGTTATGAGTTGTGAAAGAGTAGTGTGCGCAGAATTCAATAACGAGAATGTGAGTACTACTAATTGAGCAGATGACGAAGCCTATCAAAGATTTAGCGGAAAGCCTAGCTAGTCAGGGACCTCGGGGTAGCGAGGTTGGGTGCTGATTCGGGGTTTGTCAAGCCCGAAGGCGACGCAGGTTACGATCGGGAGGCGAGGTTGTCGAGCCGAGCCTGGTCTTCCGAAAGTTGGAGTTGTACGCGTAAGGAATTAGAAAGAAATCTTACACTGGGAGTCATTCCCAACTCGAACTTTTTTCTATTTTGTATCCTAAGCCTATAGTTACTGCTAGACCACCGTTCGCTCAAACTACTCTCATGTCATTAGATCTTCATTAAATCGGGTGACTCAGCTTGCTGATTCTAGAGACACCAAGAGGCTCTAGATGCAGTTTATAGCAAGTTATTTGATGCAGACTGCTTTCAATGTTTGAAGCCGCTCCGCAGAAAACCGTGTGTGCACTCCATCTTTCGTTTTAGGCACATTTGAGCCTATTATGACTTTAACAAGAACCTCATGATGAGGGTTGCATCTTTGAGGCTAGAAGGTTCTTATTATCCTTCCCTAGCTCTTGGAGATATCTTTCTCTCACAAATTACTCTTGGAGTCTCCCACTCCAACTCTTCACATCAAGGACCTTTTGGGTGATGCTGAATCTAGCTCCAAGGCTTGAAATAAGCTTTTGGGTATGCACTCACCGACACATGCTACCGGCACTGTGCTTCTTGCGAAGCGCCTGCACGACATCAAGACCATTCATGGAGAGAAGATGCAACCAGTGTTGGATGAGATGCACGACATCTTCATGAAGGTCCAAGGTGGTGTGAAGAAGTTAACGGAACAATGAATGAGTTAGAAATGAACAAACAAAGGTAGATATAGCTAACTCAAACCCTAACCCTAGCACAGATGTATAACACCTAGACTATAACATACAAACCATATAAAATATAGTTTGAACAAGTACGAGTACGAGCCGCGGTGTGGGCAGTAGTACGGGATGCAGTACGAGCGGCAGTACGACAGTAGTACGGACGGCAGAACAGAATGTGGTACGGGCAGTAGTTCGGATGGCAGTACGAGCGGCAGTACGGCCAGTAGTACGGACGTCAATTCTGGCGGTGGTACGAGCGGCAGGACGGGCAGTAGTACGGACATCAATACGGGCGGCAGTACGGGTGATAGGAGTCGGTGGGGTGCGACTGAGAGCAGCCAGCGGCGGTTAGGATCGGTTGGGTGCGGTTGGGTGTGGTCTAGTTTGGGCACAGCGGCGGGCCAGTGAGGGACGGGCGCCGGTGAGGGAACGGGAGCGGGCGGCGGGAACAAGAGCAGGGCGCGTGCGGGGTGCGGTCTAGGTGGGGCACGATGGCGAGCTAGGGAGGGACGGGCGGCGGTAGGTCAAGGGATACGGGCGGCGGTGGGCTAGGGAGTAACGGGAGCGGGCGGCGAGAGCGGGGTGAGTGCGGGGCGCGGGCGGCATACGGGCTGGCGGGGCACTGACGGGGTGCAGACGAGGTGCGAACGGGGCGCGGGCTAGGCACGAACGAGGTGCGGGGTGCAGAGTAGGGCGTGCGGACGGCCTGCAGGGTGCGGGGTGTGGGTGGGCGACGGGGTGGACGGGGAAACGGGGCGCGACGGGCGACGAGGTGCGTACGGGGGGGGTCGGGGAGCAAGTGGGGGACGGGGTGCATACGGGGGGGACAGGGCGCGACGAGCGACGGGGTGCGTATGGGGGGACAAGGCGCGACGCGCGACGGGGTGCGTACGGGGGGGCGGGGGGGGGGGGAGGGGGGGGGGGGGGGGGGGGGGGAGGGGTGTGTACGGGGGGACGGGGAGCGACGGGCGATGGGATGGGTACGGGGGGTGGACGGGGCTCGACGAGCGACGGGGTGCGTGCGAAGGGACGGGGCGCGGCGGGCGATGGGGTGCGTACGGGGGAACGGAGCGCAACGGGTCTACGGGCTGCGAGCTATGGGGCGCGTCGGGCTACGGGGCGTACGGGCTACAAGCGACGGGCGGGTCTAGGGCGGGGCGCGAGGCGGTGGGCCCATGGGATCGAAAAATCGCTCTATACCATATGAAAGTAAGAACTGAAGAAAGAGTGACTAGAATGACAGCGAACAAGGGTAGATATAGCAATCCCTAACAATGCTAGGACAAAATGTGTAACACCTGGACTAGAACAACTAAAACATATGAAATATAGTCTCGCATCAGCAGCAGCAGGAGAAGCAGTAAAGGTGGAGAGGTGGGGTAGAGCACACCCCTCAAAGAGATGAGGAACGACTGCAGCAGTAGCGGAGGCAACAAAACGGAGGTTACTCTCAATCTCATGAGTTCGATGGTAAGCTCAGTATGGTGCTTCTTAAGAAGCGCGCCGTGTGCAGACGAGAGGCGGTCAGGGGGGCGCGTGACGATGAAGTAGAGAGTGACAAACAGAGGCGAGGGGTGGCTAGAAATATAGGCAATGGAACAGGCAGCACGATAGCTAGTGTCGAGTGAGCGCAGGTGAGTGACTAGGTCAGCAGTAGAGGCAAACGCAGCAAGGTCTGGAAAGAAGAACGCCATGAGTTGGCATCCTGGGGTGGCAGAGGAAGGAGTGGAATAGCGAAAAACGATAGCATTATAGCACTCCTCCGCAGACGTGACCTGGCTGAAGTAGACACACTCGGCCGGCGGGAGGAGGCTGCTGAGAGCGATGCGAGCAGCAATGTCGCGGGACTCGCGGACTGAGAACTCCGAGCGCCGCCTAGCAAACGTCTCCCGGTCCGCCTCTATGAGCTCAGTACCGAGCGGTGTGGGACACTGAGGGGCAGGCAGATCACTCGACTTGTGGGCGAAGAAATTTTCACCACCCTGGCACAGGCTACGGAGATGGAGCTGAGCGTGCAGCAGCCACGTGCTGAAATCTATTGCTCGGCCATCTGCGTCGAGACGCAGAACTCTGTCGGACGCCATGGCAAAAGCTAGTTGGAACTAGGAACGGCTGGCTAGGCACGGCGAGCTAGCAATTCTAGGCTAGGAATGGCGGGCTCGGAAACGCCAAGCTAGGAATGGTGGGCTAGGAACGCCAGGCTTGGAACTACGGGTCAGGAACAGCAGGCTATGAACGGTGGACTAGGCACGGCGGGCTAGGAACTTCGGTCTAGGCACTAACCCTAAACCATAAATTGCGCCAGTAGGAGTGACCACGCCTGCCAGCCGCTGCTAGGAGTGTCAATGGCAAGAGACTGGTGCGTGAAGGCGGTCGCGGGTGGGGCATGTCGAGCACTGGTAAGGTAGTGGTGTGCGCTGCGAGCGCGTTGGCGGTTAGTACTGCTGGCGATGCTGGCGGCGCATGCACGGACGGGGCGCGCTGTAGGTGTGAATGTGCGCGTATGGTGCTGGCGCGCACATTGCAGTGCGGGCGCTCGCGTTGTGGCAGCGCGCGGCGCTGCGATGCGCACTGTTGTGGCGCGTGCTGCTGGGGCTCGCGCTGCGGCGGTGCGCGCTGCTGTGGCGCGAGCTGCGACGGTGCACACTGCTGTAGCGCGTGCTGCTGCTGTACGCGCTGCTGTGGCAGTGCGCACTGCTGTCGCGGTACGCGCAGTTGTGGCGGTGTGCGCTGATGTGGCGGTGCGCGCTGCTACTATGCGTGCTTTTGTGGTTGTGCGCACTACAGCGCGCGCTGCTGCACTGCATGCTGCTGTGGCGTGCGCTCCTGCTGTGGCGTGCGCTGTTGCTGTGCGCGCTGCTATGGCGTGTGCTGCTTCTGCGCGCGCTGCTGTTGCGGGCGTGACGGCTAGCTGGCGGGCGGCGATACGGCTGGTTGGCTGGCTAGCAGGCAGCGCACTGGCTGGCTGACAACGGCTTGCTGGCTGGCTGGCTGACTGGCTAGCGGGCATCGCGCTGGCTGGCTGGCTAAGGCTGGCTGGCTGGCTAGCGAGCAGGGCGCTGGCTGGCGGGCAGGCTAGGAGCTAGGATCTAACCTACGATGATACCATGTAACAAGTAGAAACAGAGGTATGAGAATGAACTAGCAGGAGGGTGATACAATTTGAAAACCCTAGCATGCAAAAGAGTGGTACTTACTAAACAGCAACTCAATCTAGTCTAAAACTAACATATATATAATTTGACAAGTGACTAGGTCAGCAGTAGTGGAAAACGCAGCAAGGTCTGGAAAGAAGAACGGCATGAGCAGGCGTCCAAGGGTGGCAGACGAAGGAGTGGAATAGCGAAAAACGATAGCGTCAAAGCACTTCTGCACAGACGCGACCTAATCGAAGTGTATACACTCGGCCGGTGGGAGAAGGTTGTTGAGAGCTACGCGAGCAGCAGCATCGCGAAACTCCTAGATCGAGTACCCCGAGCGTCGCGGAGCAAACGCCTCCCGTTCGGCCTCACTGCGCTCAGCAGGGAGGGGTTTGGGACGCGGAGGGGCACGCAGGTCACCCGACGTGTGGGCGAAGAAAGTGTCACCGTCCTGGCGCTAGCTCCGGAGGTGGAGCTGGGCATGCAGCAGCCACGTGCAAAAGTCTATCGCGCGACCCTCTGCGTCGAAACGCAGAACTCTGTCGGACGCCATGACGAAAGCTATCTGGAACTAGGGTGGAATGGCGTGCTAGGACCGGCACGCGAGCTAGGAACGGCTGGCTAGGAACGGAAGGCTGGGAACGAAGACTAGGAACGACTGTGTGAGAGTACGACGGCTTATGCTTGCTTATTATGCTATATCTAGCTTGGGTTTTATTTATCATGCATAGTTATGCTTGATTTCCTAGGTTATGTGCATTCCTATATGTTATTATAGTTATAGCACCGAACCAGGTTACGTGTACCGAACTCAAGCCTATTCGGTTTCCACCGAATTGCTTTCTACCGAGTTCGGGAAGGTTCTGTTCGGGACGCTTCGCGACCCTCAGAACATTCGCGTAACACTTGGGTTACCTGCCTTGTGTCGAGCCTATATATAGCCTCGTGTTGTACCCAGGTGGATCATTGAATTAAAACTTTCTTTTCTGAGCTCGATCCTAGATCCTCAGACTTGGTAATCAGAGCCGCTTACACGCGAAGTTTTTTCGACCACTAAAACCGAGTCTTCAAAAACCGCGGGGGCGACGACTGTTAAACACCGATTTCGGGTACGTAAACCCGGTTCACTGCTTTTTCACTCCCCCTCGTTTTCGGTTTTCGGACGTGCAATGTCAGGGATGGAAGGTCAAGGCGACAATTACGCGACCACCCACGACATCGCCAGCCTTCGCACCGACGTGGAACAGATGCATGCGGCGATCAGGCGAATCGAAGCCCTCCTGACAAACCAATCGGTACCCGCCACAGCAGCAGTCAATGCAGCAGCGAACGTAGCAGCGACAGCAGCGGCGACACCGACAATTCACGGACCGGTGGTGCCACCCTCGCCAAACCTCGAAGCAGCTCGCCCGAGGCTCCTCGAAGCGTTCGATCCAAGCGTGAAGGGATCGGACGTTCGTCGATTTGTGGCTTCCCTCAAAATTTACTTCGAGGACATTGGCTGTTCGACCCCGACACACGATGCAGCAAGGATTCGGCTCGCAGCGACACTGTTGCGTGGACCAGCAGTCTAGTGAATTTACTACAGTGACGTGGCCCGCGGGGAGAAAACGTGGGCGCAGTTTCGGGCAGACCTCATCGAACGTTTCGAACCGATAAATTCAACATACATGGCGCGGCAGCAGAGACACCGATATAAACAGTACGGGAGTGTAGCACAGTACACGCAGCTGATGGAGCAGCTTTTGAACCGCATCATCGACCTGACCGAGGGCGAAAAAATCCAAGCGTATACGGAAGGGTAAAAAATGGAGATTCGCCGACAGGTTATTGCAGCGAACTACAGTAACTACCGCGACCTCGTACGTGCAGCCGAGCGATACGACGCATTGACTTGTGGTCAACCCGAAACACGACGCTACGGGCCGAACCGTACATTTGGCACGGAGCGATCGGCACCCCCCACGTTCGCCGAACCGATGGATATCGACAGATTTGACGCGAAGCAGCAGCCAACAAAATGCGATTTTTGCGGCGCAGCCAGACATCAAATCCTGTCGTGCTACAAAATGAAAAAGGCACGTGCGGCATTGCTGGGCGGCAACAGTACAGCACCCCCGAAGTAAAAAAACGGGAATCGCCAGTAGCCGCGGATCGACCCGGCGATCGCGTAAAGATCCGAAATGGAAAAAAGGGCGACGACGTGGCGACTTCGGAGCAGGCGAAAAAAGGAGAAATTGATGGCGCGAATATAAAACGTCACGACCGGCCGGCAACAGGGGAAATCGCTGAGGCGAATGGAGGCTCCGCGAAAAAAGACTCTGCACCGACCGGGAAACTCCAGCCGAACACCCACGAAAGTAAGAATTCGTTAAAGTTATCCTACAAAGATACTTTAACAAAGAATATTACTTCTCGTGGTTTTCAAGCCTTTGAGAAATCCAGGGGAGAGCTAGAGGCCAAGAAAAATCCTTTAGAGATTATTCAGGTACCTGAGAAGTTGGGCAAAGTATTGCGGAGCGTAGAAAAGGGTCGTGCGTTCCGTGGAGTTAATATTCTCTCCCAGCAGCACAGTGTTAAGGCTCCCCGTTGCCCACAGGTGAAGCCTACACAGCTGCAAAGGCTTAGAGGAAAATTCCAGGCTCAGGAGAAGTTGATCAAGCCTCGGAAAAATCCTCCTACCCCCCAGGTGAAGTTAGAAGTGAAAAGTGCTGAGTCAGGTGTAGGAAATAGGGATGGTAATATCTTTGATGTACCCTATGATCCTATCAATGAGACCCTCTTTGGCTACTCAGTGCAGCAGGAACCACTACTCCTCGAGGTGTTATGCAAAGGACGACGCCTCCAGGCACTGGTGAACAGCGGTGCATCTCACTCATGAGTGACCGCGGGACGTTGGAGAAAATTGGAGAACCTTCGGAGGAGACCAAGTTCACGGCAACGATGGTGGACGGTACGAAACTTCCCATCCACAGCGAAGCATCACTGCAGCTGCACATAGGGGCGCTGAGGTGGAACCCGACGTTGCCGATCACGAACATCAAGGGTTTAGATTTCATCTTGGGGCGAGATTTATTGAAGCGGTTCAACCCCGAGATCGACTGGGTCAACAGGAAGGCATGCATCTACAACAACGGGAAACGAGTGGAGCTGAGAAGCTGGACGGATACAGGGAACGTTCCTGAAACGAAACTGGCACGGTTCGAACGGACGGTGAACGAGAGTAACACGGGTTACCTAGCACTGGTGATGGCAGCAGCAGAGGAGGAGAAGCCGAACGCAGAGCTACGTGCAGCAGTGAAGGAGGTCTTGGAGCAGTACAATGATATAATGCCCGACGACCTACCTGCAGGCGTACCTCCAGCACGCACCCACGAGCACGAGATCGTGGAGAAACCAGGTGCGAAACCCGTCTCACGTGCACCATACCGACTGAGTCCGACCGAACTGACAGACATGAAGAAGCAGATAGAGTATCTACTGGACAGACAACTGATCCGCCCATCCACCTCTCCCTACGGTGCACCAGTTCTCTTCACTCCAAAGCCAGACGGCAGTTTACGGATGTGCATCGACTACCGCGCACTGAACAAACAGACAGTAAAAAACAAATATCCCATACCGCGCATAGACGACCTACTGGACCAACTGTGTGGTGCAACAGTCTTTTCGAAGCTGGACCTACGTTCGGGTTACTGACAGATCAAGATGGCGGACAACTCAATTAACAAGACGGCGTTCCGTACCAGATACGGCTCCTACGAATACTTGGTGATGCCGTTCGGACTCTGCAACGCACCAACGACGTTCCAGGCAGAGATGAACCATATCCTACGGCCCCTGCTGGACGAGTGCGTAGTGGTGTACCTGGACGACATACTCATCTACTCCAAGAACATGAAGGAGCACCTGGAGCATCTGCGGAAGGTGTTCGAGATCCTACGAAAAAACAAGTTCTACGTGAAGCTATCTAAAAGCAACTTCGCCCTGAAGAAGGTGCAGTTTCTCAGGCACATGGTGAGTGCCGAGGGCGTACACGTGGACCCGCGGAAGATCGAAGCCGTTAAGAAGTGGAAAGTACTGGAGAACGTGAAGGAGTTGCAGCAGTTCCCAGGCTTCGCGAACTACTACAACAGGTTCGTGCCACAATAGCAGCACCACTGACCGACCTACTGAAAAAGGACACACCCTACAAATGGGATACTCCTCATCAGCAAGCCATGGAGCAGCTACAAACAGCACTGACTACAGCACCAGTACTCATCCTACCGGATCCAGACAAGGACTACGTGGTGGAAGCAGACGCTAGTGACCAGGCAGTCGGAGCAGTACTGATGCAGGATCACGGACACGGTTTGCAGCCCATCGCCTACCTCAGTAAGAAATTACACGGACCAGAACTGAACTACCCCATCCATGATAAGGAAGCCTTAGCAAGAGTCATAGCCTTCAAGGCGTGGAGGTGTTACCTAGAGGGAGCCAAGACTACAGTCTATACTGACCACTGTAGTCTCAAATACCTGAAGTCGCAGCCGACGCTCTCACGACGACAGGTGCGGTTGATGGACTTCCTGGAAACTCACTTTCACTACGTCATCATCTACAAGCCCGGGCTACACAACAAAGCAGACGCGTTGAGCCGCCCCGGTCATGTAGCAGGCATCCAGCTCGACGGGATGAACCCTCTGCTCAAGGGTCTATTCCAACATGGATATTCCGTGGACGTAGAGATCGCTACAGCAGGGAAACAGAAGCTGTTACAGTGGGAGAAAGACTTAGCTGTAAGGAAGGGTTCAGGAAAGATTTGGGTACCGAACTATGCCCCGCTACGGCAGATCCTACTAGAAGAGTTTCTCGACGTACCATACGCGGGACATTTCGGGAGCAACAAGACGTTAGCAGGGATAGCGAAGTATTACTACTGGTCCGGGATGGCAGCAGACGTGCAGCAGTTCGTCACCTTATGCGACACGTGCCAGCGGATGAAGAGTAGCAAGCAGTAAAAAGCATGGTTACTTCAACCTCTACCCGTACCGGAGCAGCCATGGCAAGTCGTTAGCCTCGACTTCATCACGGGACTTCCTTCGACCTCACGAGGGCATGACGCTATACTCGTGGTGATCGACAAGTTCTCTAAAATGGGTCACTTCATCCCGACCAACGCCACGGCTACAGCTGAAGCAACTGCTCGGCTCTTCTTCGACCGCATCATCACCAATCCATGGCATCCCTGTTACACTCATCTCAGACAGAGACCCAAAATTCACCAGTAAGTTTTGGAAGGAACTCATGGGATTGCTGAGGACTAAACTTGCGATGTCTTCAGCATACCACCCCCAGACAGACGGACAGACAGAGCGACTCAATCAGGTGGTTGAACAGTTACTGCGCACAGCTTGCAAAGACGACGTCAGCCACTGGGACACACAGTTACCGACCCTAGAGTTCGCTTACAACAACGCGTCACATGCGGCCACAGGGAAATCTCCTATCTTCCTGTGCTACGGACGAGAACCACTTACACCACAGCAGCCAACCACACCGGCACACGTCCAAGCCGCACATGACTTCGTCACCACCATGCAGCAGCTATGGGAGAAGACCCAGCGACGTCTCATCACGATGCAGACCTCCCAGAAGCAGTATGCCGATCGCCAGCGACGTGATCACTCAGTAGCAGTCGGAGATCAGGTGCTTCTCGACACGCGCAACTTGAACCTGTCTCACATACCATCCAAGCTTCAGCCTCGCTTCTGTGGTCCTTTTCACGTTGAGGCACAGGTGACACCAGTAACATTCCGCTTGCGTTTACGTACTACGTGGAAGCTTCACAACGTTTTCCATGTTCAGCTACTGAAGCCCTACAAGGACCCCAACCAACAGTTCCAGGGACGGTAGCTACCGCCACCACCACCTGTTCTCATAGAGGATGAACCAGGGTACGAAGTGGAGCGCGTGCTCACTCATCGGCGCCGCGGCGGCAAGACCCTCGAGTTCCTGATACGCTGGAAGGGTTATGACCTTACAGAGGACTGTTGGGTTGCAGAAGCTGATCTGGGCAACGCACGCCGTGCTCTCAAGGACTATCTTGTCAAGCAGGGTGTATCTCACGCCACCCAGCTTTGAGGGGGGGGCGTGTGAGAGTACGACGGCTTATGCTTGCTTATTATGCTATATCTAGCTTGGGTTTTATTTATCATGCATAATTATGCTTGATTTCCTAGGTTAGGTGCATTCCTATATGTTAGTATAGTTATAGCACCGAACCAGGTTACGTGTACCGAACTCAAGCCTATTCGGTTTCCACCGAATTGCTTTCTACCGAGTTCGGGAAGGTTCTGTTCGGGACGCTTCGCGACCCTCAGAACATTCGCGTAACACTTGGGTTACCTGCCTTGTGTCGAGCCTATATATAGCCTCGTGTTGTACCCAGGTGGATCATTGAATTAAGACTCTCTTTTATGAGCTCGATCCTAGATCCTCACAGACTGGCTAGACATGGCGGGCTAGGAACGGCATGCTTGGAACGGCGGGCCAGGAACGGCGGTCTAGGAATAGCGGGCTAGGCACGGCGGGCTAGGAACAGCAGGCTAGGAACGGCGGTCTAAGAACGAACCCTAAACCCTAAACTGCGCCAGAAGGAGTGATCGCGGCTGCCATGCGCTGCTACGAGTATCAATGGCGAATGACTGGTGCGTGATGGTGGGCGATGGCCGAGCGTGCTGCTGGCGGTTTGACATCGTGCACTGGCGGAGCGTGCTGCTGGCGGTTTCTGCGGGCCGTGCACGCTGCCAGTTTGCTGGCGGCTGGCGCTGGCTGTGCTCGTTGGCGGCAGCTTGCGCTGGCGGTGCGTGCTGTTGGCGGCCTACACAGGCGGGGCACGCTGGCGGCAGGAGGGGCTCGGCTGGCTGGGGGGAGGGGCGCGCAGGCATGTGCACGCCAGGGCTAATTTTTCATTTTTAGGTTCCCTGATTATCAGCCCTGTAGTTTTTGAAACCCTGATTATCAGTCTGCGCCATTGTCCTTACTCTGATCCATCAGGGTTTTCATTTTCTTTTCTTCAAAAGTCATGTATGCTCTGAATCCCATTTCTGTTTTTTATTTGGTCCCCCGTTAGAGGAGGGATGCGCCTTCCTCAGAGTTAGTGCAATACTGAGGCGACGCTCGCAGGGCCGACCAGCAAGCTGGCCATTGGCACCTGCTCCCAAAAGAAATTAATTTAATATCATGTGGACCGATGGTCCACGTATCAGATATTAAACTGATAAGAACAGATACTACACTTGATCTTAGCCAAAAGGCCGAGAAAGGTATGCCTGGAACGAGCGCACGTTTTGTGTTTATTTACCGCCTTTGCAGTGTCAAATTCGTGTTTCATGGGCCTTACCGATTTTGGGTTCCTTCATCCTGGTGCCACGTGTGCAGTGTGGGTTTCAGTGTCGAAGTTCAACTTCGGAATGAGCCACATACGAGATAGGATGCGCGGTATCGCTCAACACACACATGCAAACTGGGTTGACCTAGGGCGCCTGGGAGGGAGAAATGAAAACAGAAGAAAACCTCCCCGTCGATCCGACTGTGCGCGAGATCGTCGGACGACGCCCAACTATCCTCTCCACCACCCCGCAGTACACCTTTATGCAGCCCAGCATGGCCCCCAACCCTCTATCCCCACGCGATTTCCATGCCATCTATGCGTTTTCTCCACGTGTCGCGTCATGGCTTTCGATAGCTGTACCCGTTTGTGCCGTGGCGTCGACCTTCGTGTTCCTCCCAGCACCCCTACTGTAATCCCCATGGTTCCCCGCCGGGCCCTCAAAACCCGCGCCCCTCGTCATAGTACCGCCTCCGCCGCACCACTCGAGTCGCCCTCCGCGCGCCCAGCGCCTCTCAAGCTTCCGCGCGCCGTTCAGCGCAACGCCATCCGCCCCGCGCCCGACGCTGCCGACGCGCGAAGCTGCTGACGCGGCGCCGCTCGACGCTGCCGACGATGCGACGCTCTACGCGCGACTTGGATAGGAAAGCTGACTGCCGGAAAGGGGTCGAGCTGGGAGCGAGCAGCCTTGGGAGGCTGGATTCACAAGAAGGCTGCAAATGCGCAGCGAAGGCTGCATATAAGCAGCGACGAGGAGTGAGGTGCATGCAACGACGACAAGTGGGGTGCAGAGAATCGGTTCTCGCATCCCCTCCCCACCCTCTCATCCCCTCCCCACCCTCTCATTCCCTCCCCACCCTCTCATTCCCTCCCCACCCTCTCATTCCCTCCCCACCCTCTCATCCCCTCCCACCCTCTCATTCCCTCCCCACCCTCTCATTCCCTCCCCACCCTCTCATTCCCTTCCCACCCTCTCATTCCCTCCCCACCCTCTCATCCCCTCCCCACCCTCTCATTCCCTCCCCACCCTCTCATCCCCTCCCCACCCTCTCATTCCCTCCCCACCCTCTCATTCCCTCCCCACCCTCTCATTCCCTCCCCACCCTCTCATCCCCTCCCACCCTCTCATTCCCTCCCCACCCTCTCATTCCCTCCCCACCCTCTCATTCCCTTCCCACCCTCTCATTCCCTCCCCACCCTCTCATCCCCTCCCCACCCTCTCATTCCCTCCCCACCCTCTCATCCCCTCCCCACCCTCTCATTCCCTCCCCACCCTCTCATTCCCTCCCCACCCTCTCATTCCCTCCCCACCCTCTCATTCCCTTCCCACCCTCTCATTCCCTCCCCGCCCTCTCATTCTCTCCCCACCCTCTCATCCCCTCCCCACCCTCTCATCCCCTCCCCACCCTCTCATTCCCTCCCCACCCTCTCATTCCCTCCCCACCCTCTCATTCCCTCGCCACCCTCTCATCCCCTCCCCACCCTCTCATTCCCTCCCCACCCTCTCATTCCCTCCCCACCCTCTCATTCCCTTCCCACCCTCTCATTCCCTCCCCACCCTCTCATTCCCTTCCCACCCTCTCATCCCCTCCCCACCCTCTCATTCCCTCCCCACCCTCTCATTCCCTCCCCACCCTCTCATCCCCTCCCCATCCTCTCCTCCCCTCCCCACCCTCTCATTCCCTCCCCACCCTCTCATCCTCTCCCCACCCTCTCCTCCCCTCTCCACCCTCTCATTCCCTCCCCACCCTCTCATTCCCTCCCCGCCCTCTCATTCCCTCCCCACCCTCTCATCCCCTCCCCACCCTCTCATCCCCTCCCCACCCTCTCATTCCCTCCCCACCCTCTCATCCCCTCCCCATCCTCTCCTCCCCTCCCCACCCTCTCATTCCCTCCCCACCCTCTCATTCCCTTCCCACCCTCTCATCCCCTCCCCACCCTCTCATCCCCTCCCCACCCTCTCATCCCCTCCCCACCCTCTCATTCCCTCCCCACCCTCTCATTCCCTCCCCACCCTCTCATTCCCTCCCCACCCTCTCATTCCCTCCCCACCCTCTCATCCCCTCCCCACCCTCTCATCCCCTCCCCCCCCCCCTCATCCCCTCCCCACCCTCTCATTCCCTCCCCACCCTCGCATTCCCTCCCCACCCTCTCATTCCCTCCCCACCCTCTCATTCCCTCCACACCCTCTCATTCCCTCCCCACCCTCTCGTTCCCTCCCCACCCTCTCATCCCCTCCCCACCCTCTCATCCCCTCCCCACCCTCTCATTCCCTCCCCACCCTCTCATTCCCTCCCCACCCTCTCATCCCTTCCCACCCTCTCATTCCCTCCCCACCCTCTCATTCCCTCCCCGCCCTCTCATTCCCTCCCCAACCTCTCATCCCCTCCCCACCCTCTCATTCCCTCCCCACCCTCTCATTCCCTCCCCACCCTCTCATTCCCTCCCCACCCTCTCATTCCCTTCCCACCCTCTCATTCCCTCCCCGCCCTCTCATTCTCTCCCCACCCTCTCATCCCCTCCCCACCCTCTCATCCCCTCCCCACCCTCTCATCCCCTCCCCACCCTCTCATCCCCTCCCCACCCTCTCATCCCCTCCCCACCCTCTCATCCCCTCCCCACCCTCTCCTCCCCTCCCCACCCTCTCATCCCCTCCCTATCGCGGCAATTTCTACGACGCGTGGGATTAAGTCATGCAATTCGTGGCAATTCTTGCAACTCGTGCGAGTCATCTCCAGTCTTCGCCTCTAGTCCCCTCCTGTCTTCCCCTCCCCGTCGTCCCGCACCGATACAATTTCGTGCCGACTCCGGTCACCCTCATACTGAGACGATCAGCTCCCTTCTGTCACCCTCCTGATTTTGTGAAGGATCCGGTTTTTTCAGGGCTAAGACTTCCTTATCGGGCTCCAGCCGCCACGTGTCAGCTGCTGATAGGTCCATCATCTTCTGCTGGTGGGACATGACGGGGCCATCTTCTTTCCTCCCCCTCTTCCCCCCCCACCCCTCTTCTCCCCGCCCCGTTTTTCCTCCTCCTGCTGCCGTCAAAATTCCTGTCGCCACATGGCAGCGCTGGATAGGGCCGTCTTCTGCTAGTGGGCCGTGACGGGGTCGGGCGTTGTGTGCAGCACCGGCGACGCGTTGCTTCTTGATGCGTGCGCGTGTGGGGTGCAAGGGGTGCAAGGACATTGGGTGGAAAGAGCAGCACTGGGCATTGAGTGCAAGGACCTCATGAGCAGCACTGGGCATTGAGTGCAAGGACCTCATGAGCAGCACTGGGCATTGAGTGCAAGGACCTCATGAGCAGCACTGGGCATTGAGTGCAAGGACCTCATGAGCAGAACTGGGCATTGAGTGCAAGGACCTCATGAGCAGCACTGGGCATTGAGTGCAAGGACCTCATGAGCAGCACTGGGCATTGAGTGCAAGGACCTCATGAGCAGCACTGGGCATTGAGTGCAAGGACCTCATGAGCAGCACTGGGCATTGAGTGCAAGGACCTCATGAGCAGCACTGGGCATTGAGTGCAAGGACCTCATGAGCAGCACTGGGCATTGAGTGCAAGGACCTCATGAGCAGCACTGGGCATTGAGTGCAAGGACCTCATGAGCAGCACTGGGCATTGAGTGCAAGGACCTCATGAGCAGCACTGGGCATTGAGTGCAAGGACCTCATGAGCAGCACTGGGCATTGAGTGCAAGGACCTCATGAGCAGCACTGGGCATTGAGTGCAAGGACCTCATGAGCAGCACTGGGCATTGAGTGCAAGGACCTCATGAGCAGCACTGGGCATTGAGTGCAAGGACCTCATGAGCAGCACTGGGCATTGAGTGCAAGGACCTCATGAGCAGCACTGGGCATTGAGTGCAAGGACCTCATGAGCAGCACTGGGCATTGAGTGCAAGGACCTCATGAGCAGCACTGGGCATTGAGTGCAAGGACCTCATGAGCAGCACTGGGCATTGAGTGCAAGGACCTCATGAGCAGCACTGGGCATTGAGTGCAAGGACCTCATGAGCAGCACTGGGCATTGAGTGCAAGGACCTCATGAGCAGCACTGGGCATTGAGTGCAAGGACCTCATGAGCAGCACTGGGCATTGAGTGCAAGGACCTCATGAGCAGCACTGGGCATTGAGTGCAAGGACCTCATGAGCAGCACTGGGCATTGAGTGCAAGGACCTCATGAGCAGCACTGGGCATTGAGTGCAAGGACCTCATGAGCAGCACTGGGCATTGAGTGCAAGGACCTCATGAGCAGCACTGGGCATTGAGTGCAAGGACCTCATGAGCAGCACTGGGCATTGAGTGCAAGGACCTCATGAGCAGCACTGGGCATTGAGTGCAAGGACCTCATGAGCAGCACTGGGCATTGAGTGCAAGGACCTCATGAGCAGCACTGGGCATTGAGTGCAAGGACCTCATGAGCAGCACTGGGCATTGAGTGCAAGGACCTCATGAGCAGCACTGGGCATTGAGTGCAAGGACCTCATGAGCAGCACTGGGCATTGAGTGCAAGGACCTCATGAGCAGCACTGGGCATTGAGTGCAAGGACCTCATGAGCAGCACTGGGCATTGAGTGCAAGGACCTCATGAGCAGCACTGGGCATTGAGTGCAAGGACCTCATGAGCAGCACTGGGCATTGAGTGCAAGGACCTCATGAGCAGCACTGGGCATTGAGTGCAAGGACCTCATGAGCAGCACTGGGCATTGAGTGCAAGGACCTCATGAGCAGCACTGGGCATTGAGTGCAAGGACCTCATGAGCAGCACTGGGCATTGAGTGCAAGGACCTCATGAGCAGCACTGGGCATTGAGTGCAAGGACCTCATGAGCAGCACTGGGCATTGAGTGCAAGGACCTCATGAGCAGCACTGGGCATTGAGTGCAAGGACCTCATGAGCAGCACTGGGCATTGAGTGCAAGGACCTCATGAGCAGCACTGGGCATTGAGTGCAAGGACCTCATGAGCAGCACTGGGCATTGAGTGCAAGGACCTCATGAGCAGCACTGGGCATTGAGTGCAAGGACCTCATGAGCAGCACTGGGCATTGAGTGCAAGGACCTCATGAGCAGCACTGGGCATTGAGTGCAAGGACCTCATGAGCAGCACTGGGCATTGAGTGCAAGGACCTCATGAGCAGCACTGGGCATTGAGTGCAAGGACCTCATGAGCAGCACTGGGCATTGAGTGCAAGGACCTCATGAGCAGCACTGGGCATTGAGTGCAAGGACCTCATGAGCAGCACTGGGCATTGAGTGCAAGGACCTCATGAGCAGCACTGGGCATTGAGTGCAAGGACCTCATGAGCAGCACTGGGCATTGAGTGCAAGGACCTCATGAGCAGCACTGGGCATTGAGTGCAAGGACCTCATGAGCAGCACTGGGCATTGAGTGCAAGGACCTCATGAGCAGCACTGGGCATTGAGTGCAAGGACCTCATGAGCAGCACTGGGCATTGAGTGCAAGGACCTCATGAGCAGCACTGGGCATTGAGTGCAAGGACCTCATGAGCAGCACTGGGCATTGAGTGCAAGGACCTCATGAGCAGCACTGGGCATTGAGTGCAAGGACCTCATGAGCAGCACTGGGCATTGAGTGCAAGGACCTCATGAGCAGCACTGGGCATTGAGTGCAAGGACCTCATGAGCAGCACTGGGCATTGAGTGCAAGGACCTCATGAGCAGCACTGGGCATTGAGTGCAAGGACCTCATGAGCAGCACTGGGCATTGAGTGCAAGGACCTCATGAGCAGCACTGGGCATTGAGTGCAAGGACCTCATGAGCAGCACTGGGCATTGAGTGCAAGGACCTCATGAGCAGCACTGGGCATTGAGTGCAAGGACCTCATGAGCAGCACTGGGCATTGAGTGCAAGGACCTCATGAGCAGCACTGGGCATTGAGTGCAAGGACCTCATGAGCAGCACTGGGCATTGAGTGCAAGGACCTCATGAGCAGCACTGGGCACTGAGTGCAAGGACCTCATGAGCAGCACTGGGCATTGAGTGCAAGGACCTCATGAGCAGCACTGGGCATTGAGTGCAAGGACCTCATGAGCAGCACTGGGCATTGAGTGCAAGGACCTCATGAGCAGCACTGGGCATTGAGTGCAAGGACCTCATGAGCAGCACTGGGCATTGAGTGCAAGGACCTCATGAGCAGCACTGGGCATTGAGTGCAAGGACCTCATGAGCAGCACTGGGCACTGAGTGCAAGGACCTCATGAGCAGCACTGGGCATTGAGTGCAAGGACCTCATGAGCAGCACTGGGCATTGAGTGCAAGGACCTCATGAGCAGCACTGGGCATTGAGTGCAAGGACCTCATGAGCAGCACTGGGCATTGAGTGCAAGGACCTCATGAGCAGCACTGGGCATTGAGTGCAAGGACCTCATGAGCAGCACTGGGCATTGAGTGCAAGGACCTCATGAGCAGCACTGGGCATTGAGTGCAAGGACCTCATGAGCAGCACTGGGCATTGAGTGCAAGGACCTCATGAGCAGCACTGGGCATTGAGTGCAAGGACCTCATGAGCAGCACTGGGCATTGAGTGCAAGGACCTCATGAGCAGCACTGGGCATTGAGTGCAAGGACCTCATGAGCAGCACTGGGCATTGAGTGCAAGGACCTCATGAGCAGCACTGGGCATTGAGTGCAAGGACCTCATGAGCAGCACTGGGCATTGAGTGCAAGGACCTCATGAGCAGCACTGGGCATTGAGTGCAAGGACCTCATGAGCAGCACTGGGCATTGAGTGCAAGGACCTCATGAGCAGCACTGGGCATTGAGTGCAAGGACCTCATGAGCAGCACTGGGCATTGAGTCCAAGGACCTCATGAGCAGCACTGGGCATTGAGTGCAAGGACCTCATGAGCAGCACTGGGCATTGAGTGCAAGGACCTCATGAGCAGCACTGGGCATTGAGTGCAAGGACCTCATGAGCAGCACTGGGCATTGAGTGCAAGGACCTCATGAGCAGCACTGGGCATTGAGTGCAAGGACCTCATGAGCAGCACTGGGCATTGAGTGCAAGGACCTCATGAGCAGCACTGGGCATTGAGTGCAAGGACCTCATGAGCAGCACTGGGCATTGAGTGCAAGGACCTCATGAGCAGCACTGGGCACTGAGTGCAAGGACCTCATGAGCAGCACTGGTCATTGAGTGCAAGGACCTCATGAGCAGCACTGGGCATTGAGTGCAAGGACCTCATGAGCAGCACTGGGCATTGAGTGCAAGGACCTCATGAGCAGCACTGGGCATTGAGTGCAAGGACCTCATGAGCAGCACTGGGCATTGAGTGCAAGGACCTCATGAGCAGCACTGGGCATTGAGTGCAAGGACCTCATGAGCAGCACTGGGCATTGAGTGCAAGGACCTCATGAGCAGCACTGGGCATTGAGTGCAAGGACCTCATGAGCAGCACTGGGCATTGAGTGCAAGGACCTCATGAGCAGCACTGGGCATTGAGTGCAAGGACCTCATGAGCAGCACTGGGCATTGAGTGCAAGGACCTCATGAGCAGCACTGGGCATTGAGTGCAAGGACCTCATGGGCAGCACTGGGCATTGAGTGCAAGGACCTCATGAGCAGCACTGGGCACTGAGTGCAAGGACCTCATGAGCAGCACTGGGCATTGAGTGCAAGGACCTCATGAGCAGCACTGGGCATTGAGTGCAAGGACCTCATGAGCAGCACTGGGCATTGAGTGCAAGGACCTCATGAGCAGCACTGGGCATTGAGTGCAAGGACCTCATGAGCAGCACTGGGCATTGAGTGCAAGGACCTCATGAGCAGCACTGGGCATTGAGTGCAAGGACCTCATGAGCAGCACTGGGCATTGAGTGCAAGGACCTCATGAGCAGCACTGGGCATTGAGTGCAAGGACCTCATGAGCAGCACTGGGCATTGAGTGCAAGGACCTCATGAGCAGCACTGGGCATTGAGTGCAAGGACCTCATGAGCAGCACTGGGCATTGAGTGCAAGGACCTCATGAGCAGCACTGGGCATTGAGTGCAAGGACCTCATGAGCAGCACTGGGCATTGAGTGCAAGGACCTCATGAGCAGCACTGGGCATTGAGTGCAAGGACCTCATGAGCAGCACTGGGCATTGAGTGCAAGGACCTCATGAGCAGCACTGGGCATTGAGTGCAAGGACCTCATGAGCAGCACTGGGCATTGAGTGCAAGGACCTCATGAGCAGCACTGGGCATTGAGTGCAAGGACCTCATGAGCAGCACTGGGCATTGAGTGCAAGGACCTCATGAGCAGCACTGGGCATTGAGTGCAAGGACCTCATGAGCAGCACTGGGCATTGAGTGCAAGGACCTCATGAGCAGCACTGGGCATTGAGTGCAAGGACCTCATGAGCAGCACTGGGCATTGAGTGCAAGGACCTCATGAGCAGCACTGGGCATTGAGTGCAAGGACCTCATGAGCAGCACTGGGCATTGAGTGCAAGGACCTCATGAGCAGCACTGGGCATTGAGTGCAAGGACCTCATGAGCAGCACTGGGCATTGAGTGCAAGGACCTCATGAGCAGCACTGGGCATTGAGTGCAAGGACCTCATGAGCAGCACTGGGCATTGAGTGCAAGGACCTCATGAGCAGCACTGGGCATTGAGTGCAAGGACCTCATGAGCAGCACTGGGCATTGAGTGCAAGGACCTCATGAGAAGCACTGGGCATTGAGTGCAAGGACCTCATGAGCAGCACTGGGCATTGAGTGCAAGGACCTCATGAGCAGCACTGGGCATTGAGTGCAAGGACCTCATGAGCAGCACTGGGCATTGAGTGCAAGGACCTCATGAGCAGCACTGGGCATTGAGTGCAAGGACCTCATGAGCAGCACTGGGCATTGAGTGCAAGGACCTCATGAGCAGCACTGGGCCTTGAGTGCAAGGACCTCATGAGCAGCACTGGGCATTGAGTGCAAGGACCTCATGAGCAGCACTGGGCATTGAGTGCAAGGACCTCATGAGCAGCACTGGGCATTGAATGCAAGGACCTCATGAGCAGCACTGGGCATTGAGTGCAAGGACCTCATGAGCAGCACTGGGCATTGAGTGCAAGGACCTCATGAGCAGCACTGGGCATTGAGTGCAAGGACCTCATGAGCAGCACTGGGCATTGAGTGCAAGGACCTCATGAGCAGCACCGGCAACGCCTTCCTTCTTGATGCGTGTGCGTGCGGGGTTGCATTGGCACAGCAGGCAAGGGCCATGTTGCCATTTGCTGCTAAAGGGGGCGTTCTTTGCGTGCAAGGACCTCTTGAGCAGCACCCGGTAACAATTGTCTGCCAGGTTCGTTCAAGCATGCTCAAAAGTCAGCAGGAAAGGGCCATGCATTCTGGTTGCTGCTAAAGGACCTCATGAGCATGCTCAAACGTCAAGATTCACATGTGTGTTTTCTCTTTGCTCCAAGGGAAGGAGTAAACCAAGGCCGACTTGCGCTTTTCCACTCGCGCTATATCACTCGCGCTGCACTTTCGCTTTCCCGCCTTATGTTGCTTCCTGCCCCTCTTGCTCCGCTTTACCCTCTCACCTGCCCCGCTCTCGCCTCAGTCTTCGCAGGGAAGGAGTACAGCAAGGCCAACTCGCGCTATGCCTGTGTTCCCTCGTTTACCTTGTCTTTCCTGCCCCGCTTGCCCCGCTTGTTTCCCCCCTTCGCAGGGAAGGAGTACAGCAAGGCCGATGCATGCTATGCCACTCGAGATAGCTGCGCGCTTTCCTTGTGCCTCTCTCTATCTTGTCACCTGCCACCCCTCCTTCCTCGCAGGGAAGGAGTACGGCAAGGCCGATGCATGCTATGCCACACGGGATGGCAGTGAGCTCTCGTTTAAGGTGGTCACTGCTTTCATCCAAGGGCCTGCTTGCTTCCTCATACTGTGAGTGAGCCTATTCTGCAGCCCTTCCCGTTTCTTCTTTTCCCCCTTACCCCTTCCCCCTTCCCCCTTCCCCACCCCCCTTGCCCCTTCCATGTTCCCCCTTCCGCCTTTCGCACCCACCCTGTTCGCCATGCATGCCTATACGCTTGTTTTCTCTTTTGGCCACTTTTTATTAGTAAATTCGTAAATTGCAAGTTTTACTCTCTCCTTCGCCAGGTCATCCACTTTGTAACAAGCTCCCCCCCTTCCCTTTTTTTCTTTCCTCATCCCTCTCTACCGTCCCTCCTTCCTTTCCTCCTCACTTCCCTGCCCCCTTCCCTCCTCCATTTCCTCCTTTTCCTTTTTCCGTCCCTCCCTTCCTTTCCTCCTTCCTTCCTTTCTCCGTCCCTCTGTCCTTTCCTCCTCCGTTCCTTTCTCCCTTCGAAAGCCCTTCTCTTCCATCCAAACCCCAATTTCCCAAGCCCACCCCATCCCTCGCAGGTACGCCACGCCATCTCGGCGGCCCTTCGCCGTCTCCCTCGGCAAGCCTTGCCCCTTCCATCCCCCGCCCTCCTTTCTTTCCTCCTTCCTTATTTACTCCAGCTGCACAGCAATGCCATCTATCCCACAGCAAGCCTTGCCCTTTCCATCCCCCGTGCTTCTGTACGGCAATGCCATTTACTTCAATGCCATCTATCCCACAGCAAGCCTTGCCCTTTCCATCCCCCGTGCTTCTGTACGGCAAAGCCATTTACTTCAATGCCATCTATCCCACAGCAAGCCTTGCCCTTTCCATCCCCCGTGCTTCTGTACGGCAATGCCATTTACTTCAATGCCATCTATCCCACAGCAAGCCTTGCCCTTTCCATCCCCCGTGCTTCTGTACGGCAATGCCATTTACTTCAATGCCACCTATCCCTCGGCGGGCCTTGCCCCTTCCATCTCCTGCCCTTCTGTACGGCAAGGCAATGCCATATACTTTGCGACCAGCTTCCTGGAAGGCTCAGGCATTGCCACCCAAACCCCCTTTTTTTCTGGGGCCACTTCATCCCCCCTGGGCCATCCTCTGGCGATGAATGGGCCAGTGAATATGCTGTGAAGAGCAGATGGGCAAAGAGGAATGAGAAGATTTCAGACGTCAAATAATTCAGGTGAGGGTAGTGCAGCGCCGAATAGGGCAGTGAAATATGGAGTAAGGATGAAATAAAGGAACCTACCTACTTCTGGGGCAGAGAAGGTACATGTGGGGCAGAGAAGGTACATGTGGGGCAGAGAAGGTACCTGTGGGGCAGAGAAGGTACCTGTGGGGCAGAGAAGGTACCTGTGGGGCAGAAACAGGCGTGCCGACCTTGTGCACTGGCCTATCTATAGAGGCGCTTCATTCGTCGGCATCGATGCCATCTGAACCACTCTGCACCATCCGAATGCCATCTGAATCACTCTGCACCATTCGAATGCCATCTGAATCACTCTGCACCATTCGAATGCCATCTGAATCACTCTGCACCATCCGAATGCCATCTGAATCACTCTGCACCATTCGAATGCCATCTGAACCACTCTGCACCATCCGAATGCCATCTGAATCACTCTGCACCATCCGAATGCCATCTGAATCACTCTGCACCATTCGAATGCCATCTGAACCACTCTGCACTCGGCAAGAACACGTGCAGTGCAGTTGTGCATGCACGTGATTCTACCTGGCTGGCTGCTGCTGTACATCCAATCAAACAGACTGCATTGCAACATGTCTACAGCTGTTTCGAGTTTTAAATGGCAGCAGTATACAGCAGCTACACCACAGGCACACAAAATTAACTACCAAGGACAGCCCATGAGTAACAATGCAACTGGTTGCTTCATTCAAACGCAATGGCATCCAGGGTCCCATTCTCCACTATCTCATTCACCACCCCCCTCTTCAGCTTATCACCGGATTGGTGGAAAATACACGGATACGATTTAGTCACCCTGGAGTACACCTTTATCTCAGTTCCCGACCCCTGCACTTCAAACTGCTCGAATCTCCGCCCTCCCAGCAGCTCCATGAGAGCGTTGTAGTGGTCCAGCTTGATGAACGGCGGCGGCGCTGCCTGCCTCGCCGCCTCTAGCTTCTCCGGAGTTACATCCTCTGGAATCAGGTCTTGTAACGGGCCGGGTAGAGCGCAGAGGTATTTCAGAGTGCCACGAGCAGGTGTGAGGGGCGAGGAGGAGATCAGTAATTTTCGATATGAACTTGTAGCATTTACTGTAGAGGTTACTGTTTTTTCCTGGGAAAGAAGTGATTGTATCGAAGCGAATTTTGTTTCAGGATAAGGCGTTCGTGGGAGGGAGTTGAAGAGGTAAGGTTGGGCCAAGTAACCGACAACGAACTGTCTCTGATCCTCCATACAGTCACTCGTGTACGTCGCGTCGATCATCTCCGATAAAGCCCAAGCGTAGCCGATATAACACCCCGCGTTAAGGTGTCGATTGGGGAAAGGAGACTTCAGCTTCTGTGGGTAAAACGGGATGACTTCGACCGTCGGATACGCAAATATTTCCGCTCCGAAAACGACAGGAGCGTTAAGCGAGAGAAAGGCTTTAACGAGTTGATCCGGTCCGCACAACTCACGATTCGGCAGGAACAAGACGTCGTCCGCATCTGTTACAATCACGATTCTGTCACGCTGTAGAGTCCTCAAATACTCCCGATAGTATCTCACGCGCCCGCCAAGTCCCTTCCAGGTCTCGTTCAGACCAAGCACTGCAAACGGAACTCCCACCAAATCACAGAACTTAGCTAAGCGCTGCACGCCTTTTCCACACCGGGTGGAGAAAGTTATCCATTCAATCTGGCAGCCGGAGTGGGTGAATGAAGTGGGCTTTATATCCCGAGGGTGGACGCTAGAATCATACACGACTCGGCAACCGTCTCTTTCCGCATTCTCCGCCGCTCCCAAAGTGGCCCATAAACTACTTCCTACTTCGCTGCTGCTGCTGGTGCTGCTGCTGTCACCTCCGGTCGGCATGTGATTGTAATGACTTTCGTTTCCCTTATCAAAGCCTGCTTTACCGCGTATTGCGGCTGCGTTCACCAAGTCGGAGCACGCAATACCGCGGAAAAACGACATGCTGTGCATTCCTCTATAAGCGAGGTCCACTCCCACGCACGAGTCCAGAGAATCGCGAAAGGCTGTGACACGGGGACTCGCGCCGGACGAGAAATTGTACACCCAAACCAGCAGCATCGCGAACGCCATAGTCGCCAGAAAAGTCACTCCGAAGGCCCGTTTCGCGACGACACAGAGCGACGACAGTAAGGAGCCATGATCTTGGACGGGTAGTTCGGCGGACTTCGCCACCCCTGCGTCGAGACATGACTCGTCACGATCTGTCACGAAAAAAATAAGACTGGAATAGAATCGGCCTGCAACGGCGCTTCGGCTTCCCCCGGTACGATGTCGTCCATTCCGACAGCATACAGGAGCACTCGCCATCTCTCAAACGTGGGCTAGCGATTCTGATGTTCACGCTTGTTTCTCACGGTTCTTGTGTCGATGCTTGCTGCTGAACTTTGTTCGTTGAACCTTTCCCCCAGCCCCATCCCATCTCGTACTACCCGCGTGTGTTAGAGAGGTGCAGCCGTTCTTGGCCAACATTGCGAATTGCTTTCCGCAGAGTCCTTTCGGTGACTTCGAAAGACATCGCAAGAAGCAGTTCTTTGCCGAACGAGACGGGAAAGACGTTCACAGAAGCCTCCAGGCCCGTTCGTCCCTAGAGAAGACTTTCCAAGAAGCGGGAAGTGCACGCGTGGGAGAAAATGCTAAGGTTTCCAGCTTGGATGCTTTCAGCGGCAGTCGACAACCTACAGACCTTTTCTGGCGACTATTTCTGTGACTTCAGCATCGGCATGGCATCCTCGCTGCCAGGTCAGTGGGTGTGCTGGGGGGAAGGGGGGGTGGGGGTGGGGGGGTTGGGGAAGGGGGGATTGTCGGTGCGGGCTGCACTTGCGCGACTCACGATTCACGAACGATAGCTTGTGGTGGGTCGCTTTCTCGTTGTCAAAGGCCTTTGCCCTCTCGCTTTGTCGCCTCCCCTCGTCAATCAACTCGTACACCTGGTCCGCGGTATTTTAACCGCGCGAAAATGGGTAGCAGGATTTTGGATTATCTGGCCGTGGTGAAGATAAGGGTGCAAATTTTCGGTCATTATTTTCACCACCAAATATCTGAACAGCATGGGAAGTTTTGACAGCACTACTCAAAAGGAGCAATTCGGCTCTTTTCGCCATCTGGAATGTTCCAGAGTCGGGAAAGTAAAACCATCGACGGTGACGATTCTTTTTGGAAAATTCGGATGGGGAAATTCGCTTGCCACGTGGACGGCGCCAGCTGAAATATCAAAAAAAGGCTTGGCAACCTACAACTTGGTTCGGTCAAGTGTGAACAGCGATTTCTGGCCACCCAACAAGAAACGCCCAGCGTGCCGACAAATTTGGTTACGATAACGGCGGTTAAAATACCGCGGACCAGGTGTACTCCTCAACTTTGCTCGCTTGCTCCCGGGCGTGTTCGGCTGCCACAGGGGATCGACCGAGGGATGGGGGGAGGGATCAGATTTGCAGCTAGGGTTTCTAGTTCGGGGTGGTCAGCTCGGAGTCAACCGTCGTTGACTCAAGTCTGGAGTCCAGGCGGAAGCGGAAAGTTTGGGGGAAAAGGCGCGGAGGAGCGACCCGGGAAATGGGGGCCCACGAAACTGCAGCCGCGCGAAACGAAACTTCGCGAGCTGAACAGTTTTCCCGAATTTACTGTTGCGATTTGTGTGGGTAGCTTGCTCTACTTGAATTCTGTACACCATAAATTAATTAAAGGGTGTAAAGGACGATTCGACCTTGGTTAATTTTGGCGAGTTCATTTCGAATTTTTGTGTTTAGCATTATAATTTCAATGTCCGGGTTATTTGTTTTTAAGAGTGTGGAGTAAATGTATACACGAAAATTGTGGAAGGGGGCATGGATTTTTCATTCCCCGTGGGCTGAGACCACCCACGGGAATGCACTTTCCATGCCCTGAACACTAGGGCGGAGTTTTTCCGCCATGGTGGGGAATTGGGGGGAGGACGCGGCGCGGGTTCAAGCCTAGCGCGGGGTTCGCGTCGCGTTTTAGGCTCACGTCCGACACTTGTTTTTCACAATTTTCATGTCTGACCGAAGTGTTCTGCCTGGTTCGAACAGATCGAACCAGCAGGCTCGGCGTTCTGATGCTCCATCCCATCCCTCCCCCCAAACCCTGTGGCAGCCGAACATCGCCCCGATGTCGTTGTCCCTTCCAGCGAGTAGGCAAGTACACTTCGTTTTGGGGGCCCCCGCTTTCCATTTCGTGACTCGTCGCGAAGCTCGGCGAATTGAGATGCACAAACGACACACCCGCGAACCTATCCGACGTGGGAGATTGTACTGTGCGACAACTCCTCGTTGACTTACGTGGACTTGCGACGAGGTTCGAGCGCAAACTAGACATCACCGTAGGACGGCCAGCCTCGCCAGCCACACCAAACCACCGCGCACTCAACCCGTTTTATGATGAACGTTTTAGTAAAAAAATGTTTGTAATATTTAGATATTACATATATATATCTAGAATACTTATGCATAGTACCTGTTCAACAATGTTTTATTCCATACATGTTCATTTTGTTGTTGTTTGGTCTTCCTCGTTTTCAACAGCCCTTCAAGGTCATAACTACGCCCGACCAACAAGCACTGTGATCACCTGAATCAACAACACCCACACAGTTGCTGATTGGGCTGGCTCACCAGATGCTCCAATACGTTTAGATTGAGTGGGTCACTGTGAGCCGTTAGTGGGACGAAAGCGGTCTAATACATGACATAGCCACTCTGGTACAGTATGTACATTGAAAAGCCCTGGTGTGTATGCACAGCAGCACCAGTGACTGGCATCCGCAATGTGCTGCCAACCAAGACTACGTAGCAACAGCAGCAGTGCCCATCGCCAACATCATGTAGCGATTGCAGCAGTGCACGTCAGGTCAGATCAGGTTAGATCAGGATTCAGATCCTTTGACATATCACATGTGAGCCGTTGCAAAGAATGTTTGGAAGAAGCGGAGACCATCGGATGCAGCGGCAGTGTGTGTCAACTCTACCGTTAGTGACAGTAGTAGTGCTTGTCAGATCAGATGTCACATCACATGTCACATCACATGTGAACCGTTGCAAAGACGTTTTGGAAAAAAACGATGACACAAAAGAGCTGAACGGGGTGGTGGTGAGGGTGGAGGAAACGGAGGGAATTGCTGAGGAAACATGGAGAGCAGTGGAGGAAGAAAACAATACTGCGGATAGCAGAGACTGTCCTGAGACTGCAGAGGAAACATGGAGAACAGTGAAGGGAGGAAACCAAGAGACCCATCAGAGTGTTGTCTCAACACGAAAGAGCAGAATGGGATGGCGAGGGTGGAAGGGAAGATTGGGATCGTTGAAGGAACGGTGGGACCAGGTGAAGGGGAAAAAAGGGAGGAGAGTAATTGCAGCGCCATCTAGGCACAAAATGGATGGGGTAGAGGTGAAAGTCGAGGAAAGGGAACCGTACAGACAAAAATCCCAGTCACAACTACTGACACCAGAACCACACTTCGAACAGAGCATGCCTTTACAAAGAAGCTCTTTCTTAGAGACATGATTGAGGGTCATAGAAAACAAATAGCACTTAGAACAACCGCATTACTCTCACCTCTGGCCTCGGCTGCTAGCAGCAGCTGCTCCTTGCTGAAATCCTTTAAGAGGGACACCCAGAACAGCACTGAACTGAGCACACTACATTCTTCTCACCTTTGGCCTGCAGCTCCTCCTTGGTGAACGATATTATTTAGAAGGGACACTTAGGAAACAGCAGTTAGCAAAGCAACACCACTCTCACCCTTGGCCTCGGCTGCTAGCAATTCCTCCTTGGTGGGATTCCTAAGAGAGATACTCATGAGAACGAGGTGGAGCGAGGAGGGGGAAGAGGAGGGGAACACTCGGTAAAGCATAATAAATTCTTACCTTTGGCCTCGGCTGCTAGCAACTCCTCCCTGGCATAATTCCTAAGAAAGACACTCAGAAAAACAGCAATTAGCAAAACAACACTACTCTGACCCTTGGCCTCGGCTGCTAGAAGCTCCTGCTTGGCGACAACTGGCGAGACCCCGAGCGCCTGCGCCACGTCAGCAACGGACACCCCGACTCGCAGCGCCTCATTGGTCGAAGCCATGTCATGGATCCTGCGTGTGACCTGGCATGACAGGTGGGGAATAGAGGGAGAGGGGAACAGAGGGAGAGGGGAACAGAGGGAGAGGGGAACAGAGGGAGAGGGGAACAGAGGGAGAGGGGAACAGAGGGAGAGGGGAACAGAGGGAGAGGGGAACAGAGGGAGAGGGGAACAGAGGGAGAGGGGAACAGAGGGAGAGGGGAACAGAGGGAGAGGGGAACAGAGGGAGAGGGGAACAGAGGGAGAGGGGAACAGAGGGAGAGGGGAACAGAGGGAGAGGGGAACAGAGGGAGAGGGTAACAGAGGGAGAGGGGAACAGAGGGAGAGGGGAACAGAGGGAGAGGGGAACAGAGGGAGAGGGGAACAGAGGGAGAGGGGAACAGAGGGAGAGGGGAACAGAGGGAGAGGGGAACAGAGGGAGAGGGGAACAGAGGGAGAGGGGAACAGAGGGAGAGGGGAACAGAGGGAGAGGGGAACAGAGGGAGAGGGGAACAGAGGGAGAGGGGAACAGAGGGAGAGGGGAACAGAGGGAGAGGGGAACAGAGGGAGAGGGGAACAGAGGGAGAGGGGAACAGAGGGAGAGGGGAACAGAGGGAGAGGGGAACAGAGGGAGAGGGGAACAGAGGGAGAGGGGAACAGATGGAGAAGGGAACAGAGGGAGAAGGGACAAACTTGGAGAGAACGAGGTGCAGCGAGGAGGGGGAAGAGGAGGGGAGGATACCATGTCCTGAATCCGGTGTGTGACCTGGCATGTCGGTGGAAAAATAGAGGGACAGGAGAATGTCTATTGCGTGTGAACTGGGATAGAGCAATACAGGAGTAAAACTTGCTTGTGAGTAAAAGAGGAGGGGAAGAGGAGTGCAAAAGAGAGGAAGAGGGGGAGAGAACGAGGGGGGAGTGAGGAGGAGTGAGAAGAAGCAGGTGAATGGTTGAGTTGACGAGAAGGAAGATAAAGGGAAGGGAAATGTGAGGGGGAAAGAGGTGCCAAGAAAGAGAGAGCCAGGGTAAAGGGTGGAGGAGACAATAGGAGAGGGCGAAAGGGACCAAACGGGAGCAAGGTTAAAAAATACAACCATATTTTTTGCCACTGCTGTACGATTTCTCACACGAGCCTATTATACGATACCGTATTTTACGGTAAATTTTCAAAACGACAGTAATTTTTCACCTTTCCCAGGAGGAGAGATGGATAGAGGTGCAGGGGAGGAGGGGCAGGGGAGAAAGGGGCAGAGGCGGAAGTGGTCAGGGCGGGTAACATTGTAGGGGGCAAGGGGAGGAACTTGAAGAGAGGAGGGAAGTGGGCAGCAAGAGTGGAGCGAGATGTAAGGGGTGTGGAGAACCACGGGAATGGATGGGGGTGGGTATGGGACTGAAAGCGAAGGAGTTTGGCCGGGAGCAAGAAGGGCGAGCGGAAAATGAAAAGGAAACATAAGTGTAGAAATATTTGCGCTGTATTCTCTGTAATGTATATGCAATTATGTAAACAAAATCCCCTGCAGTCGCTGGAGTACGGTACATATTATCCAACGTCCTAAAGCATAGCAGTGTATATTAATTCTGCTGCATTGAAATGCACTGCACCGCACTGCACCCACATGCATGCTCATCACTGTGAGTCCTGAGTTGCACCACGAGGATGCCACAGTCAAAGCGCCTTAGGACCGCAGGGCTGGTCATGCGGGAAAACGAGAGAGGCAGAGGGGAAGGGGGGAGGGAAAGCACTGCTAGTGAGAAACTGCTGTGCGCCTTCAGCTGGAGCACGAGGATGCCACTGTCACAGCGGCATAGCACTGCAGGGCTGGGCACCCGAGAGCGAGGGGAAACAGAGACGAGAGGAGAGAGCGAGAGACAAGGAGGGTGGGAGAAGTAGTGAGTGTGTCACGAGAATGCCGCAAGGCTCTGCATTCCGCTGTAGAAGTGCTGTAGCACTGCAAGGCTGGGCAGTGGTGAGAGAGGGGAAAACCACAAGGGGAGAAGAGAAGGGAGATCGATTTCACGGGAGACGGCAGGCTCGGATGGAAAGGTTGTGTTACTTTTGAGGCTTTTCAAAAGTGGTTTAAGCTTGTGAGGGGGGCCAGGAGACAAACTGGAAGGGAACAAAGCGGAATGATAACACTGCCAGAAACATTTGGGAATTCTCAAGCGTAAAATAGGGAGGTAACACACAGTGATGGAATCGAAGATGCGATTTCAACAACTATCTGAGCAAAGAAACATTGCTGCTAGTTGGATCATTGTATGGTGTGTGTATCAATTCAGATTCACATTCAAATTACCGCTGAACACATCCGGGACCAATTCACTCCTTTGACGAGATTCACATTCGCTGGCTCCATCCAGCGGATGGTGCTGGATGTGCCATCCAGGTCCGGCAATTTCGAACGTTTTGGCTGGTTGGTTGGATTGACTGACGAGTTGAAAGAGGACCAGAGTGAACACGCCTTGAGAATATCGTCTGAGCTCTGAGAGGAATGGGGGAGCACACACACACGCACTCGCACGCACGCACGCACGCACGCACGCACGCACGCACACACACACGCACCCCCGCAGCCCTAAAACGCACACATGCACACGCACGCACACGCACGCGCACGCACGCACACACACGCGCACACACGCACACACACGCACACACACACACACATACGCACACACGCACACACACACATATACACATGAACACATAAACACATAACCACAGTCACTAGCCACACAGTCACACAGTCAGTCACGAAGCCACATCAAAAGCGGAAATACACAACATTTGCCTTAAACGCTCGCTTGCTGACACTTCCTCATAAGAAAAAAGAATATCTGCAAACTCTTCACCACAACAAATTGGTCATGTCACCACTGCCAGCACAGCACTGCCAGCTCAGCACTGCCAGCTCAGCATTGCCAGCACAGCACTTTCGACTTGCCTCAGAGAAGAGGGTTGGTTGAGAGCGGTTCATTACGCACCTGTGCCTCTGGCGCGGTTGAGTATGCTATGCAGTACACGTCGACCAATAGCATCGTGCCACCTGTCTTCTCCAGCACTGGACCCATGAAATCTGCAAGCTGGGAGCCGAGCAGGGGAGAGGAAAGGGAGGAGGTGAGAGAAATGGGAGCAGGGATAGGAATGGGAGAGCAGGGGAGAGAGGATTGGGAGCAGGGGAGACGAGTGAGGGGAGGTGATGTTTATTTTATTCAGCTTTGAGCGGCATGAGCAGCACGCTTTCACTGTGATCAACTGCAAGTGGCAAAGGCAAATAATAATGAAGTGCCTGCTAACTTGTGGCAGAGCAAAGCACCCATTCCTGCCTAAACCGTAAACCCAACCCTAAACCTTACACCAAACCTTAATACAAAAACTCAAATCAAGACCTTACAAGCCTGTGGTAGGAGCACCCCAACTCTGTGGAGAGCTGCCTGTGATAGGAAAAAAAATCCCCTGGCGACTTTTTGGAGTTGACTAAAAATCCTCTCATGAGTCATGACGGTGGACTATGTGAAAAAAGGAGTGTTTTGAGACGTCTCAAAAATCCTCTCATGAGTCAGTCATGACGGTGGACTATACTTTTTTGGGTAAAAAGCCATCACTGCACAAGCAAAGCACAGCACCCATCTCTGCGCAAACCCTGAATCCAGTAGGAGGAATACCCCACCTCTCTGGAGGGCTGCGTGTGTGTGGTACAGCGCCCCTGCCGTCTCCCTCGTGATGGGCGACCCAGTTTCTAGGACGAGGAGGAGGAGGAGGAGGAGGAGGAGGAGGAGGAGGAGGAGGAGGAGGAGGAGGAGGAGGAGGAGGAGGAGGAGGAGGAGGAGGAGGAGGAGGAGGAGGAGCAAGAGAGGGAAGGGAAAAACCACCCACCTCTCTCTGGACAGACCCTGCTGACTCTCTGGTGACGGGCGACTCAATGCCCATCTTCAGTAGCAGGTCCTGTAGCTCCTCCGATGCTGCTGCTGCTGATGCGGAGGAGGAGGAAGAGGAGGAGGAAGAGAGAGAAGGGTTGATCTCCCCACTTGCTGTCGGGCCTCCCTGCTGCTGCTGCTGCTGCTGCTGCTGCTGCTGCTGCTGCTGCTGCTGCTGCTGCTGCTGCTGCTGCTGCTGCTGCTGCTGCTGCTGCAGCTTCTGTCGCATTCACTCCGCCAGTTTCACCATCTCGCTTGACTTGGCGTGTATGGAAGGATGGGGGGGAGGGCAGAGTGACAGCCATTCTGCTGCTGCTCCCCCATACTGTTTCGTTCGTGAGGCGCCTCAACCTCCCCCACCCCCCATTCCCCCCTCCCCCCATCCCTCATCCCCCCCCTCCCCTCAGCCTCCTACTGCTGCTGCAGCTTCTGTCACAGTGTGCATTGAAAACTGTGTGCTGCTGCATTCTCTCAGCCAGTTTCACCATCTCACTCCCCTGGGTCAGGTCGATACATACTTGCAATCCATCAATGTTCGTTCCAGGCCCCTCATTCCCTGTCAACATTGGATTAGAGATAGGCGCATTCACTCACCATGAAATCATCCCAAGTAACAAACAAGTACAGAATCACATTCACATCCACGGACACCCAAAGGGGAAATCCTGTCACCAACTTGTTTGTTGCAAGTAGCTGCGTCCAATCAAAAGGCCTGTGATGTGATACCATCACTGGTTCCTACTCTCCACTCACCATGAGCTCATTCAGGTCAGAAAACGGCTCCTGCAGGATTCGATCCTGTGACCACTGGAGGTAGGCTCAACACTGTAGGTAGCAGGCTGATACCCTCCACTCCACTCACCATGAGCGCATTGAGGTCGGAGAATGCCTCCTGCAGGCTGCGATCCTGTAACCACTGGAAAGATAGGCTCAACACTGTGGCCTGCTTCTGCAAGTAAGTTCATCCGAATCCCCTCTCCTCCACTCACCATGAGCGCATTCAGGTCGGAGAACGCTTCTTGCAGGCTGCGATCCGTGGCCTGCTTCTGCTCCGCCTCGCGCCTCAGAATCCCCCCCACCCCCGCCATTGCAGTGCTGAACTGCACCGGGGGAGCCCCCCCCCGCTCCCCCCGCTCCCCCTGCTCCCCCCGCCCCCCCTGCTCCCCCTATTGCGCCCATTTCCCCGCTTCCATGCCCCCCACTGCCCCAGTACAGAGGGTTTGCTCCGCCAGTTGCTGATCCCCCCGTTCCGCCCCCCCCATATGCGCCAACCGCTGCTGCTGCTTCAAGAAAAGCGGGGCCGGAGAGAGGCGCGGAGGCGTCAGCAGGGGGTGTTACTAGCCCCGGAAAAGGTGAATCTTGCCATTTTCTATCCGCTAGAGCTTCGTTCAGTTTTTTTAAGAACACGTCAGCAGGGGCCTGGCTAGAACGGCTACTAACGACGCGGTTCGACCTGACGTCGTCCCTAAGTTGCTGCTCTGCGTGCTGTAGCTGCTGCCAATGGCAGAAGATGACAAAACCGCCCCTGCGTTGCGGGTCTAGTAAGACGTACATGCGAACACGAGGGGAGGCGAAAACTGAGGTGAGTCGCCACCCTGCAGCGGAAGCGTTCGCGATGGCGACGAGGGGCACGGCGAAAGCTCGCTTCTGGTTACCACCTGTCGCCGGCCGTTCGTCGATCCAGATCAGCCGGTGCGTGGTGAGCGACGCGACGCCATCGCGAAGCGACTCCGCTTCGAGAACAGCGCCGGAAAATTCGCGCCTACCTCCTCGAACTCTATCCCCGCGTCGTCGATTAAGAGGCTCTCCACCTCACCGGGGAACAGCACGGGCAGACCGGAGGGAGTTAAAATTACAGGATGCAGCATGCGCTCCGCCAGGGGAGCGGAGGCGGCGCGCTGCTGAGCCATCGTGAGCCATCAATGGCAAGGCTTTGACCATGAGTGGGAACTGGAAAATCTTAAGGTATGAGGCGCCTCGAGAAGGAGCTTTGATTATAATTTGAGAGAGGCGATGGTACATGATGCGTCACGGCGAGTCATATCATGTTTGCTAGAGCGGAGGTGGCGCGATGGTAAGACATAATGCCGTCGGACCGTGAACTGGAAACTGTCGTTGAAAAGGCCTTGCTTACATGGCGGATGTTGATGGTTGAGAAAATAGGGTACGTGACGCACGGATTCTCTATCAATTCTCTTTTCTCTCGCCTCCGATCCGAACTGGCGACGGACGCCTGGCCTTGCATAGTAAGAGACAGGCGCGACTCCAAGCACACTCGCGTTATCAATAACACCATGATGGCAACGGCGGATCAATGAATGGCTGGGACAAGATGCGCGCTATTGAACGATGCAATATACCACCAGTCTATCGCTTTCGTGGTTCCTGCTTCACAAGGTACAACAGGTGAATCATTATCTATTTCAACAAGCATACAGACATGCATAAACCCTTCCTAGAAGTGTCTTACTACCTCAAACATCAAAAGACCATCGCCAAAACCCGAAACAAAGTATTGCTTCCAAAGACATCTACAGCCGCATGTCGACCAAGTAGGGCACGTCCACCCATGGTGCTCCCTCTCCAAACTCCTGCTCCCCACCCCCTCGCTCCACCCACTCCGCCTCGGACTGACCCAACGTGTATGCCGCCCGCAAAAGAATCACCCGAGCCTGTGCCTTCTGCAAAGCTACTATTGACTTTGTAATGGAATTTGCCCAACATGCATGCCGCATGTGCTGTATTGATTGAGCCGAAGCTAATACATGACGAAACCATTACCCAGCTAATATATGTCTAGCCTCCGAGAATGTACCGGTAAGGCCAGCCACCTTATTTTTTCAACTAAGAAACTTCCCATTCACCGGGAAGTCACAAAGACCTTCAGCCCATTTGTCATGGAGAGAGTCAGCGACATGCTGTATTCAACCTTGTGGCCGGGCACAACGGCGAGCCGGAAAAGGCGAACTGTGCTGGCAACAATCGACTTCATCTGCGAGCACCGACAGTACCAATGTTATGGTTCAGACCTGGGTACGCAAGGCAGATGAACCAGACAGTGCTGGAGGTACATAGTAATAACAGCAGGGAAAGGTGTAGTACCTGAAGATAGGCAAGGTCTCTCCCAAGGCAGAGGCGAGGTCCAGCGTTGAAAGCCGGAAACTTGAAAGGCGATTCATTGACTAATTCACCATTGCTGTCAAGCCACCGCTCTGGCTTGAAATCTCTCGCATCGGGTCCCCAAATGCGAGTCATACGACCCATTGCATAGAGCTCATACTGCACTCGCCAACCACTCTTGACGTGTGTCCCATCGGGAAGAACATCATCCTTCACGACATGCCTGCAATCATCGATCTTGATAGTGAGCACACACTTTGGCAAGGTAGATTACAGAAAAAAAGCTGCAGTAGGCTTGAACTCACTTGAAATCCGCTGGGACAGATGGATACAGCCGAAGTGACTCAGCAATTGCTGCATGCACATACTTCATCTGCTTCAGCTCGTCATAGGTGAATGCACCAAAGCTCTTGTCACCTGCGAAAGCGGCAGTCAACAACTCAACCTCAGCCTTGTGGATACGGGCAAGTGAAACCAGCAATCATTCACTTCAAACACATTGCTGTAAATGACCCACCTTCACGAGCAGCAACAATTGACTGCACCTCCGCCAGTATCTTCTCTTCCACGCTAGGGTGCCACGTCAGCAGCCAGAAGAGCCAGGTCATGAGGACAGACGAAGTATCCCTTCCAGCAAGAATGAAATTCGTGCAAACATCCCTGAGGAACCTTTCGGAGTACAGCTGACCACCATCATCCTTCTCAAGAAGCATCATCCTGCAGCCAAAACAATGTACACTGTAGCGTTGGTACACATCACAGAGACCCTTCAAGATACAGCGTAAAAAGATGTATTCACCTGGAGAGAATGTCTGAATGGTCAGTTACAGCACCATCAACTGCATGCTGTTTCTTTTCGCTTGCCAGCTCGGTGCGCCGATTTCTAATAACATCTTCTGCAAAAGAGTCGATTTCCTGCAATCACACATGAACCGAATAGAATATAAGGGGTGGTCGAGCAAAAATTCTGGACCAAAGTGAGCAAGGGAATTTGCGTATGGCCATACCTTCACAGCTGCGTGAAGCGTTCCCTCTTGAAACAAGCGAAGGAACCTGAATGCCTTCCAGACAAACTCAGGAATCAAGTTTCTGTAAAGTGTTGCCTGAAGAAATGTTCAAACGCCAGTGATTAGAAACTCAACCAGTATGGCAACAAACAGTCTTTGATCAACGCAAGGCATCCATACCTTTGTGGCCTCGTCAAATGCTCGCGCAAATGGGACTTCTGGAAGGCCCGGCTCAAGACAGCCAGGATCAACACCAAACCCAATTCTGCAAATGTTGTCAAAGGTATACCGCAGCAGAATGTCTTGCAGGTCCACTGGCGTTCTCGTCATAGAGGCCTGCTTATCACCAAAGCCAAACACCCAAACCAAACCATAGAAAACGTTATGCTCGCTATGAATTAATCAAGGAATTCTGTCCAGCCATTCCCTGATACCCATGAATTCCGCCTTGCCTCACGCACCTCTTCCAGGGTAGGGATGAACCGCTGGAGGAGCTCTTCTTGTATTGACACCATCATGAGGTCTCGCAGTGACCGCTGGGAGAACTCGAGGCTGGCAGTCTTGCGCTGCTGCCTCCAGACGTCATCGTCGCTATTGAATATGCCGTGGCCAAGAAGGTCTTCGAAGTTGGTCTGATGATTTTTGTTTATTTTGAAGTATTTTGTGCTTTTGGTCAGCAATGCCTTACAAAAAGCTGTCATGAAAATGCCTAGAAGACTAGTTTGTACGTACCTGGAAGTTAGGACCCTTCGGATAGTTCGCAAAATTGGTCTTGAGAATGTGCTCGAGGTTCTTAGGGTTGGCAGTGACGACTTCGTTGAGGCCTGGCGCTAGCGAGATGTAGGTCATCGTGGGACTAGCCTGATCAGGATCAGAATTCGCCCAGGTTATTATGATGGTCGCCTGAAGAGCAAGGTCACGGAATCTGTTACGGAAGGAGGTAGATTTGAGGATTTACCTCGAGATACGCTGTCGCCCAGTCATAGAGATACGGAAACGCCAGTAACATTTCAGGCAAGGTGCCAAGAATTGGCCACGCGGGAGGACCATAGCCTATCTTCTGCCTGTAGACTCCGAGCAGCCAGAAAATGGCGATGACGAGAGACAGGATCGCGAGACTGGGAGCTAGGAGCACGAAGACGCTCAATGCGTTCACTCTCTCCTGATGCGTGAGGAGTGCAATAAGAGCCATACTGTTCGACGAAGTGCGAAGGAGTGCGACGGAGTACGAAGAAGTGCGACGCAGCAGGTACTACCCCCGAGCAATCCAAGTGCACTTTTTCAGAAATGCGAAAGGTACTTTTCCGTTTTTGTATCGAACGATGGTACAGTGGGAAAAAGGGTCCCGCGGCGACGAATGATGCTGAACCGTACAGATCCTCGCTGACTCGGCGACGTCGCGACGACAGCACATTCTGACCGTGCGACAGATGGCATTCGCCGACATATAACAGTTCCTGTCCGTCTTGGGACACACCTTATGATCTCTTAGCATCTTCTTGAGAATGACAATAGGCTCGCTCGAGGCATGTAAGAGCTCAGCACAAGCAACATACGCGTTGTGAAACTACGCTCCCCGTGCCAGCAGTCACCTTGATGTTGACGCGTGGTGACTGGAAATTTGACGTTCAAGACGAGGTCCTATGGTCTGCCTGGTGGGAAGGGAAACACAGCACCAGGCCCCCTAGCAAATCGCACACACACACTCTACTGATGATTTTCTGCTTCCCCTCGAAATCAACAAATTCGCTGTACCCGTTATGATCCTTCTTTATAGTGGAATCCACATGGGCTCATCTGAGAATTTTACGTTAGACTAAGCACGGACAAGAAAACTCGTTTCAATTTGGATGAGTTTTGAACGAGCCCGAAAATTATCTACTTCGATTCGTGGTGCCTGGAAAATAGAGCCCTCGTGAGTTGAAATGCAAGTGCTGTTTCCGAGGCGCCTCTGCTCGGATTCTCTACGATTTGTCACTTATTACGACAGCTCTTCAACAGGATTGTCCAATAGCAATCATCTATAGCGTAAGCATGATATCCGTCGCTTATTCGATATCAACGAGGCTTTCGTTCTTGCGAACAGTTTGCCCCCCTCCCGGTATCAATTTCCTTAGACAATCCGCGAAACCTGCTGTGGTTACCCGTGTAACATCGCAGGCAAGCGACAGGACAAGGCAGGGGATTCACTCAGATCAAGGAAAACGGAAGTCGCTTTCATGTCTGCCGGGGGAGCATCGGAAGCAGCAGCTTCGGCACCAGAATAATAGCTCGCTCACAAACAATCGCGGACATCAGCACCGGCAGCAGCAGCAGCTATTCTTGCAGCCGATGCTACCGTTTCCTGCTGCACCCCCCTCCAGGCTATCTACAATTCAAGTACGGGCAGCTTCACGGCTTGTTGTGGCTGCCACCGGGGGATTCGGGCAGGCCAGGAAAAAGAAACGAGACAAGGTGGTGTACGTGTGCGATCAGTGCGGAAACGAGAGCAAGCAGTGGTGGGGGGACTGCTCCGCCTGCGGCGCGCTGGGCAGCTTGAAAAGATTCACGGTGACCGACGATGAGCCGGGGCCGGGGGGTGGAGGCGGGGGGGCAGCAATCCGGGCATTTGAACGGTCTAGAGGGAAGGTGGGTGGTCCGGGGGGCAGGGAAGATCCGAAGAGGCGAAGAGCAGATGATGGGAGCGGGAATGGTAGCAGTGCTAGAAGTGGTAACAGTGGTAGCAGTGTTATGAGTGGTAGCAGTGGGGTGAGGAGAGCATATCCCCGAACGGATGCTGGTGGTGTTAGCAGCACTGGATCAGTGCAGTCAGGTGCTGCTGCTGGTATTAACTCACAGCAAGTGAGCAGTGTGGCGGAACAGGGGGAGGATGAGGGGGAGGAGGAAGGTGAGGAGGAGGAAGAAGGGGAGGGAAGTGAGGAAGAGGAGGAAGGGGAGGAAGAGGAGGGTGGCAGTGGACAGTACAGCAGGAATGGAAGGTCAAGGGGGAGTAATTTTGGCGGCTGGGTGAATAGCAGCAACGGGAGAAGCAGCAGTGGCTATAGCAGCAGCAGCAGCAGCAGCGGCAGCAATGGTTACGGCAGCAGCAGCAGTATGCTTCTGAGCAGCAGCAGGCCACGGGCACGGCCGCTCCAAGAGGTCATCCAATCAGCTGGCGACAGCTGGCACTTGTCTCTGTAAGCAACAAGTGCGTGCACTGACAGAGTGTCCTTTCGAGGCGGCCCAAAAGTGGTCGAATCAGCTGACGACAGGACAGCTGGCGGCACGTGTTTCCTTTTCTTCCGTAAGCAGCGAATGTGTGGCTAGGTCAGTTCAGTGCCCTTCACTCCACAAATGCGTCACGGGTTCACTCTACCACGGCCTGGTTCACTTCACTATACGACGGTTTGGTTCGCTTCTTTATAGCATGGCTTCATATTATGGTGACGTATCTGAAAACCTCTTAATTTACTCCCTGCAGCTCGCCACACTCCACTCCCTATGCCCTTCATGCCCTTCCTATCCACCTCCCTGCGCCTCCATCTCTCCTTCCTTCTCCTGCCCCATTGCATGGTTTTGCTGTATGATCGTCTTTGCCTGCTTCTCCCTGCGTGCCTGTCCTTGCATGAATGTTCTTGCTTGCGAGTGTGCCTGTGGCAGCAAGGGGCCGGAGGGGGAGGAGATTTGCAGAGTGCTGGGCGGAGGGGTTGTGCTGGGTGAGTGTGGGTGAGAGTTTGCAGGTGAGTGTGGTTGGTGGGATGAGAGTGAGTGGGCGAGTGATGTTGGTGGGATGAGAGTGAGTGGATGAGTGTGGTTGATGGAATGAGAGTGAGTGGGTGAGTGTGGGTCATGAGGTGGGATGAGAGTGAGGGGGAGAGTGTGTGATGGCGGATGTGGTTCGAGAAAATGAGATTCGCATATGTGTGGTCAGTGGCACCCATGCGGTGTGCATGTGTGTGGTTGGGTGTGTGTGGGAGAGAGAGCTCAAGAGAAGGGGTGAAGGGGTGTGTGCGCGCACGTGTTGAAAAGCGGGGTTTAATGAACTAATTGGTGCCACTGGTGGTGAGCATTGGTGGGCCCGTTTTTGAGGCAAGCAGGGATGTTGGAGACAGATAGGCATCCGTTTTCTATCTGTCTGTCTTCATTTCTCACAACCCCGTCTCACTTACGCTTGTTATCTTTATTTAAGCCGTTTTCCCATTTCCCCTCCACTCCCTCACTGCCTATAACCGGCAGCAGGTTCCCTTTTGCGTGCTTGTGCCCAGCAGTTTATTCCTGGATCGTTTCAAAGATTGTTTCTTCTGTTCCCTTTTTTCTTTCCACATTTGCTCCAATGCTACCTCGCCAGGGTCCCTGGTGCTTGTGTCCGGCAGCCCAGGTGCCGGGAAGAGCACCCTTCTGCTTCAGGTGATTCCTCAAATATTTTCTCTGTTGATATGAACTCCTGCACTCACACTGAAGCTAACTCTTTACGCATGACCCTGCCTTGATATGCGTAATCCCTCCTTCCCACCACCTGTGTGACCGTTTCCCCTCCCCTGTCAAACGCAGTTGGCAGGGCTGCTGGCAGAGGAAGCAAGGGGCTCGCGAAAGCTGTTACATTACCATAACCTTTTCTGAATCCATGCCCCTTCCCCATTTTTTACCGTTACCTCCCCCCTGCAGTTGGCAGGGCTGCTGGCAGAGGAAGCAAGGGGCTCGCGGACAGGGGGTTCCCCGCCTGCTGTGCTTTATGTGTCGGGGGAAGAGGTGCGTTGGGTTGGGTGGGGGAGGTGAGCTTGGGGTGAAAGAATCTCAAGTGTTGTCTTGATTAGAACGAGTGTGGGTACATATAGGAGATGAGAAGTTGGGAACTTGGTGGGGTACCCTCAGCATTATTGGCGGACCAATCAGATTGGGTCGACCAACAATTGCTGGGGTAACTAACAATTGTTGGAGGGGATCATTTTTGGGCCCCCCCGTCAATTGCGGTCGAGTTGGGTTTGGGGGCGCCCAACCAAAATTGGTGGGGTCGCCTTGACCCAAAGTGTACACCCACTTTAGGGTGTAACACTTGCACAAATATAAACATACACTATGCTATATTCTAACATGGGGGAGGTGGCTGTCCGTTTTGCCTGCTGTCACAAACACGAGGTTTCCCGCCTGCTGTGCTATGTGTCAGGGGAAGAGGTGGGTTGGGGCTGGGGAGATGGCGGGCTTGGAGGAGGCGGGCTTGGGGGAGGCGGGCTTGGGGGAGGCGGGCTTGGGGGAGGTGGGCTTGGGGGAGGCGAGCTTGGGGGAGGTGGGCTTGGGAGGTGCGATGCGGGTAGGGAGAGGCGATGGGCGTCTGTCAGCATCTATGTTGCGAAAGACGCGTCCTGCGTCTAGGACGCTTGCGTCCAGACGCATCGTCTTAGACGCAGGACGCTTCTTTGGGCCCTGTGAGACGCTGGAAAAGACGCATGCCCGGGCAGGGCAAAAAAACGTCCGGGCAACCAAAAAAACATGCTATAGGGCATGGGAAGGAGGGGGGGAGAACGACGTACCACACATTTGAGGCAAAATTTTCCCCATCCAACATATTTTCCCCCATAAACAGGTTTCCCAAGAGTCACACATGGTCTAGGGTTTTTGAAGGAGAATTGAAGGAGCTAAACCCTCTGGGGTTTTTGAAGGAGAATTGAAGGAGCTAAACCCTCTGGGGTTTTTGAAGGAGAATTGAAGGAGCTAGACCCACTAGGGATTTTGAAGGAGAATTGAAGGAGCTAAACCCACTAGGGTTTTTGAAGGAGAATTGAAGTGAGCTCGAGATTTGGAGGCAAATGAAGTGTTTGTGCTTGGTGGTGGACCACAATGGTTGGGGGGGTTTTCAAACTTGGTTGGGGGACCGTTTTTCAAGGTCGACATGGGTGTTGTGGGGGACAAAATTTCGCGAACATGACATTCGCGACGAAAGCGCGAATGTCAGTTTCGCGCTGGGCAAAAAAGTTTTTTCGGCCCGAAAAAAAAAACGGCGTGCATCCTGCGTCCCTGCGTCTGGACGCTGCGTCCAGACGCAGGACGCACGACGCGCCCAGCGCCTTTTGCAACATAGGTCAGCATTGCAGAGTACTCTGCACATTGTTCCCTCATCCTTCCCTTCTCCCTCCCTTGTTCCATTCCCCCACCTTCTGCCCGACCGTGTGCCCTCCCCCCACCAGACACCCGTCCCGCCACAGTTACCCCCACCCGTCCCCCCACCTGTTCCTGACTGATCCCATCTTCCCACCCCCTCCCCGCCCGTCTCCTCTCCCTGTCTGCGGCGCGAGGAGCAGCAGCTGACCACACGTGTCAAGTGTCTGGGCATGAATAAGGCACCTGCACACTGCTTGCACCTGTTGTGAATGGTCCACTTAGCCCCCTCCACCTAATACGCCTCCTCCCCAACCCCTCCCTGTCCCTCCCTCCCTCCTTTCTCTGCAGCGCGAGGAGCAGCTGGCCACGCGTGCCAAGCGCCTGGGCATCACTGCGGACAACCTCTTCCTGCTCTCTGAGAACAACCTCGAGGTACCTACCAACCGACCGCCTTACCCAGTCCACTTGTTTTGTCGTGTTAATAAATTCGTTCAACGATGTCCCTAAGACGTCCATAAACGACCTTCCTAACGTTAGCATCTTGTCAGAGTTGTCAGAAGTGGGGGAGGGGGCACGGGAGGAGGATTCTGTTAATGAAGTGGGGGAGGGGGCAGAGGAGGAGAATTCTGTTAATGAAGTGGGGGAGGTGACAGGGGAGGAGGATGAAGATAATGAAGTGGGGGAGGTGGCAGGGGAGGAGGATGAGGATAATGAAGTGGGGGAGGTGGCAGGGGAGGAGGATGAGGATAATGAAGTGGGGGAGGTCCTCCTCCCCTGCCACCTCCCCCACTTCATTATCCTCATCCTCCTCCCTTGCCACCTCCCCCACTTCATTATCCTCATCCTCCTCCCTTGCCACCTCCCCCACTTCATTATCCTCATCCTCCTCCCCTGCCACCTCCCCCACTTCATTATCCTCATCCTCCTCCCCTGTCACCTCCCCCACTTCATTAACAGAATTCTCCTCCTCTGCCCCCTCCTCCACTTCATTAACAGAATCCTCCTCCCGTGCCCCCTCTTCCACTTCTGACAACTCTGACAAGATGCTAACGTTATGAAGGTCGTTTATGGACGTCTTGGGGACATCGTCGAACGGATGTCCAAACATCTCATGGCGGCAGCCTCTCATGCTGATGCAGCCCATTCAGCCGGGGACGATCCGGGTCGGGGTTCACATGGTCCAAAGGGGATTACGGAGTGGTCCAACACTCCGCCCTGCTTGGCCCAACACGAACCTGTTGCGGTGCGGCCTAGGTGTGAGAGTGGTGAGTCTCCGCATGCACGGGTCTGATCTGACGTTGAAAGCGCCCCATTGGGCCACGACTGACATATCCGCGCGGATCTAGCGGGCAAGGTGCCCCACCTACCTCCTCCCCCCCCCCCGGCCCGGCCCGGCCCCCAGGCTCTGCCCCCCGCCCCCCAGGCCCCCCGGTGCCTGGGTCGTCCCCTGGGTCAGCCCCTGGGTCAGCCCCTGGGTCCTGCTCATATAGCCCACCCAACATGCACATCTTCTTTTCCCCTCCCCCCGTCGCACCTTCTCCCCTGCCCAGCATATTGGAGGGGATTACGGAGGGAGGTTGAGCTGCGAGCTGTCGTTTTATCCATCCCATCCCCGTGCATTTCCTCCCCCACCCACCGCCACCAACCCTGTCTGTCCTGCCGCCCCTTCTCACGTGCAGAGCCTCCTTGAGGGAGTTGGGCCACCGCCCCTTTCTAGAAATTGATCCGCGAACTGTGATTTCATTCATCCCCATACACTTCCTCTCCCCCTCTGCAGAGCAGCCTGGAGGGCATCACAGAGATAGAGCCGCGAGCTGTGATAGTGGACTCCATTCACTGCCCTTATCTCATTGTCACCTCCTCTCCCCACCACCCCTTCCCAACAACCCTCTTCGTCCCCTCCACCTCCCTGCAGAGCATATTGGAGGGGATCACGGAGATAGAGCCGCGAGCTGTGATAGTGGACTCCATTCAGTTCAGACCATGCAGTGTCGCCACCGCACCACCACCTCTTTCCTGCAGAGCAGCCCTCTTCCCTGCAGAGCAGCCTGGAGGGGATCACGGAGATAGAGCCGCGAGCTGTGATAGTGGACTCCATGGACTGCCCTCACCGTCACCACCTCTCCATACCTCCTCTCCCAACCTCCACTTCCCCACAACCCTCTTTTTGCCCCCTTCCCCCCTCCAGAGCTTCCTGAAAGGGGCATCACTGAGATAGAGCCGCACGCTGTGATACTGGACTCCATTCACTACCCTCACTCCACCATCACAACTCTTTCCTGTTGCCCCTTCCACTCAACCCCCTTCGCCCTTTCTTGTCTACAGAGCATACTGGAGGGCATCACGGAGTTAGAGCCGCGCGCTGTGATAGTGGACTCCATTCAGACCATGCACCTGCCAGGTGTCACCGGCTCATTGGGCAGCGTCAGCCAGGTGAGGCAGGGTGGACGGGGAGGAGAGAGGGGAGAGGGGAGAGGGTAGAGGGGAGGGGAGAGGGGAGAGGGGAGAGGGGAGAGGGGAGAGGGGAGAGGGGAGAGGGGAGAGGGGAGAGTTGTCAGTAGCAGAGGTGAATTCTGTGACGCCTCGAAAATTGTGACAACGCGTGCTACATCTCCCATTTCCGCTTCCCTTCCCTTCCCTCCCCTTCCCTTCCCATCTTTTCCCTTCCATTGCCTCCCCTCCCCTCCCCACCCATTCCCTTCCCGTCTCTCCCTTCCCTCCCCTCTCCTTCCGCTTGCTTCCCTTCCCCCCCTGCCCTCTGTCAGGTGCGGGAGTGCACGCTGCTGCTATTGGAGGCCAAGAGCCGAGGCATCCGCATCGTGCATGCGTTGTGAGCCCTGACCCCTTCTCAAATCGCTACATCTCTCGTTGCCCCATACCCGCTTCTTCTCTTCTCTCCTCCCATCAGGTGCGAGAGTGCACGCTGCTGCTGCTTTTGGAGGCCAAGAACCGAGGAATCCCCATCTTCATTGTAAGCTATGCGGCCCTTCCGACAATCCCTTCTGCCGCCCCCTTCTGCCGCCCGCTTTTGCCGCCCCCCTCTGCTGCTCTGCCTCCCGCTTCTCATGAAGGTGTAGCAGGCTAGTTTCGCCGTGGGCCAAACTAGTGCACTCTAGTTCTATCTCCAGTCATTTCATCCCTTTTAACCCAGTGAGGCTCACAAAGGGTGATGTGATGCTGACAGCTGACGTGGTGGATGGTCCTTGTTTAAACCCGCACCAGTGTTTTGTGACGTCTCAAATCGTGTTGAACGGTTCTTACATATGTGACCACGCTCCCATGATTCAAAGGATCAGCTTGTCACTATCTCGTTATCAGATCTCGTTATCAGCTTTTGCGAAATGGTGAATCTGCCTTATTAATTCGTCAAGCTTTTGTTCTTTGGTCTTCCTGAAGATAAGACATTCACCAATATTGTTTTTCCTCTGCTTGTCAATTCCGACTATCTGCAGGCACTCAAAACCCTAAAGCTGTTGGCAGTTTCCATACAGGACTACCCTTTTGTCCCCCAGTCTCTTCCGTACCTGCCTTTTCCCACCAACCTCGACGTTTCCATGAGTACACTTTCCTCTCTACCTGGAGATTTTGGGTTATCGGAGTTGCAGACTCTTAAGCTGAAGTGGATTGATCTCACACGTTTTTCTGATTCCATTGCTCTTGTTGGGAAGAATCTGAAGCTTGATGCGAGAGCGAAGGAATCAGGAAAACGTGTGAGATCAATCCACTTCAGCTTGAAAGTCCGCAGCTCTGATAACCCAAAATGGACGAGTGTACTCATGGAAAGGTCGAGGTTGTTGGGAGAAGGCATGTAAGGAAGAGATTGGGAGACAAAAGGGTAATCCTGTATGGCAACTGACAACAGCTTTAGGGTTTTGAGCGCCTGCAGATGGCCGGAATTGATAAGCAGTGGGAGAACAATATTGGTGAATCTTATCCTCAGGAAGACCAGAGAAGAAAGCTTGACGATCGAACCAGGCAGATGCACCATTTCGCAAAAGCTGATAGCAATATGGGTAAAAGACCCTGAGAGTGCGGTCAGCTTCTTACAAGACTCCAGAATGGGAAATTAGTATTTCCAAATCCCGAGGCAAGGACCGTTCAACACGTTTTGTGACGTCTCAAAATGTGTTGAACGGTCCTAACCGCGTGGAAGCGTGGGAACACGTTTCGACCTCTAGAAATTGATGCCTGGGGAAGGGAGCAAGCTGGTGGGACAAATGTCCCCAAGGGAAGGAAGGTGGCTCAAATGCCCGGGAAGTGGTGCAAAGGCCGGGAAGGTGGCACGAGGGTTGGGAAGGTGGCATGAGTGCCGGGAAGGAGGCACGAGGACAAGGATTGCTTAGTGCAGCATTATGGCTGGGAGTTCCTTAGGGAAGGGAAAAGAACTCTGATTGATAGCTCAAGTAAGCTCAGGGTATACATATAGTTGATGTTGAACTAGGTTGAGCTAGCCAACATTAAGTGTTGGTTGGTTTGGCCGACATTATCGAGAGTCCAATAAGTGCTAGTTGGGTTGACGTTGACCAACATTATTGGGAGTCCCAATAAGTGTTGGTTGAAAACCAAACCCTGGACCCCAACCACAAAAGATGATGAAGCCAAACCCAACTCTACACCCAACATTCTAGTCTTTAGCACGCTATATTCTAACAATCTCATCCCTTTTGACCCTAGTCAGGCTCATAATGGCTGATGCTGGCAGTTGACGTGCTGGATGGTCCTTACACATGTACCACCACCACACACATCTGTCTGTCTCCTCTTTCTCTCCCATGGCAAATAGGCCTTGTGAGTAAAGCGAAGCCAGGGGCATTTTAAAACGTTTCCAAGACACGTCTACACTCACCTCGCCCAGTCCCTTTGTCTGCTAGTGCATCACCCCCACGTGCATCACCCCCACGTGCATCACCAGGCATGTGGTTTTAGTACCGAATTTTCTATACCAGATTGTCAATCACATGCATCTATAGTCTACAGGCGCTTGCTCCCCTCCTTGACTTCCCCCTTGCAGGTGGGTTTCTGGGTCGACTGAGAAGTAACCTCGGTTTCCAGTTGACAAAAAATTCAGTTGCTTCAGTTGCTCCTCCGCCCCTTGACCCCCCTTACAGGTGGGCCATGTGACTAAAGCGGGGGATGTGGCAGGCCCGAGGGACCTGAAGCACATAGTGGATGTGGTGATGCACGTGGAGGTGAGTGGTTGTTAGCGAGTGTGACTAACAGGTGGGACACTAGTAGCCAGTAGCCAGTGGCGCAAACACATGGTACCATCAATGTGAGTGAGGCGCACACACATGGTACCATCAATGTGAGTGAGGCGCACACACATGGTACCATCACCTGCTTGCCGCAAGGTGACTTTTGAGTCGACTCAAAGGCCATTGTGATTGAGGCGCACATTGCACCATCACCCACCTGCCCCGCCCCGCTTCTCCCACATCTTCTCTCTTGTCTTTTTGTCTGCTTCCACTTCTCCCTCATTTCCTCCTCGTTCCCCCTCTCCACCCCCCTCTCACCATCTCCCTCACCTGCTCTACCTCTCCCTCACCCTCTCTATCTCCCGTACCCATCCACCAGAGCGACAGGCAGGAGAGTCACCGCATCCTCAGCACCAGCAAGAACCGATTCGGATCAACTGATGAGGTGAGTGAGAGGAGGGGAGGGGAGTGTGTGGAGGTGATTGAGGATGTGGAGGGGAGTGCGTGTGTGGAGGCGAATGAGTGTGTGCGTGAAGGTGAGTGTGCGGAGCTGGTCAGGTCACCATACCCCCATACCCTCAGGTCACCAACAGGCAGGACAGCCACTGCATCCTGAACCCAGCAAGAACCGATTCAGTTCCACTCATGGGTTGAGTGAGAGTGTGGAGGGGCGTGAGTGTGCGGAGGGGAGTGAGTATGTGTGTGGGTAGGGTTGAGCAAAGAAACGAACACGTTCGAGGCGAACCGAACAGGTTTTTTTTTTAGCTTAAAGTGTTCGTGACAAAGGTGTTCGAGGTTCGCCTGAACACGTTCGTGTTCGGGCCGCTGCTGCAATTTGCCCCGCGTCGAACACGAACGTGTTCGAGGTTCGCCCGAACACGCCTTCACAGGCGAACACCGAACATCTGTTTTTGCTAAAGTGTTCGCCGAACCGAACACTGTTCAGTTCGGCGAACGGCTGTGTTCGTGCAGGGGCGAACACGAGGGGATGAGTGTGGGGAGGAAGGCACCATACCCACCCACTCACCAGAGCGACAGGAAGACAGGCAGGAAGGTTCCACTGATGAGGTGAGTTAGAGGAGTGAGTGTGTGGAGGTGAGTGGGAGTGTGTGGAGGTGAGTGTGTGCATATGAGTATGAGGAGATCAACCATCACCCATCCCACCTGAACGTGTTACCCATCCCACCTGAACGTGTTACCCATCCCACCTGAACGTGTTTCCTATCCCACCTGAACGTGTTTCCTATCCCACCTGAACGTGTTACCCATCCCACCTGAACGTGTTACCCATCCCACCTGAACGTGTTTCCTATCCCACCTGAACGTGTTTCCTATCCCACCTGAACGTGTTACCCATCCCACCTGAACGTGTTTCCTATCCCACCTGAACGTGTTTCCTATCCCACCTGAACGTGTTTCCTATCCCACCTGAACGTGTTACCCATCCCACCTGAACGTGTTTCCTATCCCACCTGAACGTGTTTCCTATCCCACCTGAACGTGTTTCCTATCCCACCTGAACGTGTTTCCTATCCCACCTGAACGTGTTTCCTATCCCACCTGAACGTGTTTCCTATCCCACCTGAACGTGTTACCCATCCCACCTGAACGTGTTTCCTATCCCACCTGAACGTGTTTCCTATCCCACCTGAACGTGTTTCCTATCCCACCTGAACGTGTTTCCTATCCCACCTGAACGTGTTTCCTATCCCACCTGAACGTGTTTCCTATCCCACCTGAACGTGTTACCTATCCCACCTGAACGTGTTTCCTATCCCACCTGAACGTGTTTCCTATCCCACCTGAACGTGTTTCCTATCCCACCTGAACGTGTTTCCTATCCCACCTGAACGTGTTTCCTATCCCACCTGAACGTGTTTCCTATCCCACCTGAACGTGTTTCCTATCCCACCTGAACGTGTTACCCATCCCACCTGAACGTGTTACCCATCCCACCTGAACGTGTTACCCATCCCACCTGAACGTGTTTCCTATCCCACCTGAACGTGTTTCCTATCCCACCTGAACGTGTTTCCTATCCCACCTGAACGTGTTTCCTATCCCACCTGAACGTGTTTCCTATCCCACCTGAACGTGTTTCCTATCCCACCTGAACGTGTTTCCTATCCCACCTGAACGTGTTACCCATCCCACCTGAACGTGTTACCCATCCCACCTGAACGTGTTACCCATCCCACCTGAACGTGTTTCCTATCCCACCTGAACGTGTTTCCTATCCCACCTGAACGTGTTTCCTATCCCACCTGAACGTGTTTCCTATCCCACCTGAACGTGTTTCCTATCCCACCTGAACGTGTTTCCTATCCCACCTGAACGTGTTTCCTATCCCACCTGAACGTGTTTCCTATCCCACCTGAACGTGTTTCCTATCCCACCTGAACGTGTTTCCTATCCCACCTGAACGTGTTTCCTATCCCACCTGAACGTGTTTCCTATCCCACCTGAACGTGTTTCCTATCCCACCTGAACGTGTTTCCTATCCCACCTGAACGTGTTTCCTATCCCACCTGAACGTGTTACCCATCCCACCTGAACGTGTTTCCTATCCCACCTGAACGTGTTTCCTATCCCACCTGAACGTGTTTCCTATCCCACCTGAACGTGTTTCCTATCCCACCTGAACGTGTTACCCATCCCACCTGAACGTGTTTCCTATCCCACCTGAACGTGTTTCCTATCCCACCTGAACGTGTTACCCATCCCACCTGAACGTGTTACCCATCCCACCTGAACGTGTTTCCTATCCCACCTGAACGTGTTTCCTATCCCACCTGAACGTGTTACCCATCCCACCTGAACGTGTTTCCTATCCCACCTGAACGTGTTTCCTATCCCACCTGAACGTGTTTCCTATCCCACCTGAACGTGTTTCCTATCCCACCTGAACGTGTTACCCATCCCACCTGAACGTGTTTCCTATCCCACCTGAACGTGTTTCCTATCCCACCTGAACGTGTTTCCTATCCCACCTGAACGTGTTTCCTATCCCACCTGAACGTGTTACCCATCCCACCTGAACGTGTTTCCTATCCCACCTGAACGTGTTTCCTATCCCACCTGAACGTGTTACCCATCCCACCTGAACGTGTTTCCTATCCCACCTGAACGTGTTTCCTATCCCACCTGAACGTGTTTCCTATCCCACCTGAACGTGTTTCCTATCCCACCTGAACGTGTTACCCATCCCACCTGAACGTGTTTCCTATCCCACCTGAACGTGTTTCCTATCCCACCTGAACGCGTTTCCTATCCCACCTGAACGTGTTTCCTATCCCACCTGAACGTGTTTCCTATCCCACCTGAACGTGTTTCCTATCCCACCTGAACGTGTTTCCTATCCCACCTGAACGTGTTTCCTATCCCACCTGAACGTGTTTCCTATCCCACCTGAACGTGTTTCCTATCCCACCTGAACGTGTTACCCATCCCACCTGAACGTGTTACCTATCCCACCTGAACGTGTTACCCATCCCACCTGAACGTGTTTCCTATCCCACCTGAACGTGTTTCCTATCCCACCTGAACGTGTTTCCTATCCCACCTGAACGTGTTTCCTATCCCACCTGAACGTGTTACCCATCCCACCTGAACGTGTTTCCTATCCCACCTGAACGTGTTACCCATCCCACCTGAACGTGTTTCCTATCCCACCTGAACGTGTTTCCTATCCCACCTGAACGTGTTACCCATCCCACCTGAACGTGTTTCCTATCCCACCTGAACGTGTTTCCTATCCCACCTGAACGTGTTTCCTATCCCACCTGAACGTGTTTCCTATCCCACCTGAACGTGTTACCCATCCCACCTGAACGTGTTTCCTATCCCACCTGAACGTGTTTCCTATCCCACCTGAACGCGTTTCCTATCCCACCTGAACGTGTTTCCTATCCCACCTGAACGTGTTTCCTATCCCACCTGAACGTGTTTCCTATCCCACCTGAACGTGTTTCCTATCCCACCTGAACGTGTTACCCATCCCACCTGAACGTGTTTCCTATCCCACCTGAACGTGTTTCCTATCCCACCTGAACGTGTTTCCTATCCCACCTGAACGTGTTTCCTATCCCACCTGAACGTGTTTCCTATCCCACCTGAACGTGTTACCCATCCCACCTGAACGTGTTTCCTATCCCACCTGAACGTGTTTCCTATCCCACCTGAACGTGTTACCCATCCCACCTGAACGTGTTACCCATCCCACCTGAACGTGTTTCCTATCCCACCTGAACGTGTTTCCTATCCCACCTGAACGTGTTACCCATCCCACCTGAACGTGTTTCCTATCCCACCTGAACGTGTTTCCTATCCCACCTGAACGTGTTTCCTATCCCACCTGAACGTGTTTCCTATCCCACCTGAACGTGTTACCCATCCCACCTGAACGTGTTTCCTATCCCACCTGAACGTGTTTCCTATCCCACCTGAACGTGTTTCCTATCCCACCTGAACGTGTTTCCTATCCCACCTGAACGTGTTACCCATCCCACCTGAACGTGTTTCCTATCCCACCTGAACGTGTTTCCTATCCCACCTGAACGTGTTACCCATCCCACCTGAACGTGTTTCCTATCCCACCTGAACGTGTTTCCTATCCCACCTGAACGTGTTTCCTATCCCACCTGAACGTGTTTCCTATCCCACCTGAACGTGTTACCCATCCCACCTGAACGTGTTTCCTATCCCACCTGAACGTGTTTCCTATCCCACCTGAACGCGTTTCCTATCCCACCTGAACGTGTTTCCTATCCCACCTGAACGTGTTTCCTATCCCACCTGAACGTGTTTCCTATCCCACCTGAACGTGTTTCCTATCCCACCTGAACGTGTTTCCTATCCCACCTGAACGTGTTTCCTATCCCACCTGAACGTGTTTCCTATCCCACCTGAACGTGTTACCCATCCCACCTGAACGTGTTACCTATCCCACCTGAACGTGTTACCCATCCCACCTGAACGTGTTTCCTATCCCACCTGAACGTGTTTCCTATCCCACCTGAACGTGTTTCCTATCCCACCTGAACGTGTTTCCTATCCCACCTGAACGTGTTACCCATCCCACCTGAACGTGTTTCCTATCCCACCTGAACGTGTTACCCATCCCACCTGAACGTGTTTCCTATCCCACCTGAACGTGTTTCCTATCCCACCTGAACGTGTTACCCATCCCACCTGAACGTGTTTCCTATCCCACCTGAACGTGTTTCCTATCCCACCTGAACGTGTTTCCTATCCCACCTGAACGTGTTTCCTATCCCACCTGAACGTGTTACCCATCCCACCTGAACGTGTTTCCTATCCCACCTGAACGTGTTTCCTATCCCACCTGAACGCGTTTCCTATCCCACCTGAACGTGTTTCCTATCCCACCTGAACGTGTTTCCTATCCCACCTGAACGTGTTTCCTATCCCACCTGAACGTGTTTCCTATCCCACCTGAACGTGTTACCCATCCCACCTGAACGTGTTTCCTATCCCACCTGAACGTGTTTCCTATCCCACCTGAACGTGTTTCCTATCCCACCTGAACGTGTTTCCTATCCCACCTGAACGTGTTTCCTATCCCACCTGAACGTGTTTCCTATCCCACCTGAACGTGTTTCCTATCCCACCTGAACGTGTTTCCTATCCCACCTGAACGTGTTACCCATCCCACCTGAACGTGTTTCCTATCCCACCTGAACGTGTTTCCTATCCCACCTGAACGTGTTTCCTATCCCACCTGAACGTGTTTCCTATCCCACCTGAACGTGTTTCCTATCCCACCTGAACGTGTTTCCTATCCCACCTGAACGTGTTTCCTATCCCACCTGAACGTGTTACCCATCCCACCTGAACGTGTTTCCTATCCCACCTGAACGTGTTTCCTATCCCACCTGAACGTGTTTCCTATCCCACCTGAACGTGTTACCCATCCCACCTGAACGTGTTACCTATCCCACCTGAACGTGTTTCCTATCCCACCTGAACGTGTTTCCTATCCCACCTGAACGTGTTTCCTATCCCACCTGAACGTGTTTCCTATCCCACCTGAACGTGTTTCCTATCCCACCTGAACGTGTTACCCATCCCACCTGAACGTGTTTCCTATCCCACCTGAACGTGTTTCCTATCCCACCTGAACGTGTTTCCTATCCCACCTGAACGTGTTTCCTATCCCACCTGAACGTGTTACCCATCCCACCTGAACGTGTTTCCTATCCCACCTGAACGTGTTTCCTATCCCACCTGAACGTGTTACCTATCCCACCTGAACGTGTTTCCTATCCCACCTGAACGTGTTTCCTATCCCACCTGAACGTGTTACCCATCCCACCTGAACGTGTTTCCTATCCCACCTGAACGTGTTTCCTATCCCACCTGAACGTGTTTCCTATCCCACCTGAACGTGTTTCCTATCCCACCTGAACGTGTTTCCTATCCCACCTGAACGTGTTTCCTATCCCACCTGAACGTGTTTCCTATCCCACCTGAACGTGTTTCCTATCCCACCTGAACGTGTTTCCTATCCCACCTGAACGTGTTTCCTATCCCACCTGAACGTGTTTCCTATCCCACCTGAACGTGTTTCCTATCCCACCTGAACGTGTTTCCTATCCCACCTGAACGTGTTTCCTATCCCACCTGAACGTGTTTCCTATCCCACCTGAACGTGTTTCCTATCCCACCTGAACGTGTTTCCTATCCCACCTGAACGTGTTTCCTATCCCACCTGAACGTGTTACCCATCCCACCTGAACGTGTTTCCTATCCCACCTGAACGTGTTTCCTATCCCACCTGAACGTGTTTCCTATCCCACCTGAACGTGTTTCCTATCCCACCTGAACGTGTTTCCTATCCCACCTGAACGTGTTACCCATCCCACCTGAACGTGTTTCCTATCCCACCTGAACGTGTTTCCTATCCCACCTGAACGTGTTTCCTATCCCACCTGAACGTGTTTCCTATCCCACCTGAACGTGTTACCCATCCCACCTGAACGTGTTTCCTATCCCACCTGAACGTGTTTCCTATCCCACCTGAACGCGTTTCCTATCCCACCTGAACGTGTTTCCTATCCCACCTGAACGTGTTTCCTATCCCACCTGAACGTGTTTCCTATCCCACCTGAACGTGTTTCCTATCCCACCTGAACGTGTTACCCATCCCACCTGAACGTGTTTCCTATCCCACCTGAACGTGTTTCCTATCCCACCTGAACGTGTTTCCTATCCCACCTGAACGTGTTTCCTATCCCACCTGAACGTGTTTCCTATCCCACCTGAACGTGTTTCCTATCCCACCTGAACGTGTTTCCTATCCCACCTGAACGTGTTTCCTATCCCACCTGAACGTGTTTCCTATCCCACCTGAACGTGTTACCCATCCCACCTGAACGTGTTTCCTATCCCACCTGAACGTGTTTCCTATCCCACCTGAACGTGTTACCTATCCCACCTGAACGTGTTTCCTATCCCACCTGAACGTGTTTCCTATCCCACCTGAACGTGTTTCCTATCCCACCTGAACGTGTTTCCTATCCCACCTGAACGTGTTTCCTATCCCACCTGAACGTGTTTCCTATCCCACCTGAACGTGTTTCCTATCCCACCTGAACGTGTTTCCTATCCCACCTGAACGTGTTTCCTATCCCACCTGAACGTGTTACCCATCCCACCTGAACGTGTTTCCTATCCCACCTGAACGTGTTTCCTATCCCACCTGAACGTGTTTCCTATCCCACCTGAACGTGTTTCCTATCCCACCTGAACGTGTTACCCATCCCACCTGAACGTGTTTCCTATCCCACCTGAACGTGTTTCCTATCCCACCTGAACGTGTTTCCTATCCCACCTGAACGTGTTTCCTATCCCACCTGAACGTGTTTCCTATCCCACCTGAACGTGTTTCCTATCCCACCTGAACGTGTTTCCTATCCCACCTGAACGTGTTTCCTATCCCACCTGAACGTGTTACCCATCCCACCTGAACGTGTTTCCTATCCCACCTGAACGTGTTTCCTATCCCACCTGAACGTGTTTCCTATCCCACCTGAACGTGTTTCCTATCCCACCTGAACGTGTTTCCTATCCCACCTGAACGTGTTTCCTATCCCACCTGAACGTGTTTCCTATCCCACCTGAACGTGTTTCCTATCCCACCTGAACGTGTTACCCATCCCACCTGAACGTGTTTCCTATCCCACCTGAACGTGTTTCCTATCCCACCTGAACGTGTTTCCTATCCCACCTGAACGTGTTTCCTATCCCACCTGAACGTGTTTCCTATCCCACCTGAACGTGTTTCCTATCCCACCTGAACGTGTTTCCTATCCCACCTGAACGTGTTTCCTATCCCACCTGAACGTGTTTCCTATCCCACCTGAACGTGTTTCCTATCCCACCTGAACGTGTTTCCTATCCCACCTGAACGTGTTTCCTATCCCACCTGAACGTGTTACCCATCCCACCTGAACGTGTTTCCTATCCCACCTGAACGTGTTTCCTATCCCACCTGAACGTGTTTCCTATCCCACCTGAACGTGTTTCCTATCCCACCTGAACGTGTTTCCTATCCCACCTGAACGTGTTACCCATCCCACCTGAACGTGTTTCCTATCCCACCTGAACGTGTTTCCTATCCCACCTGAACGTGTTTCCTATCCCACCTGAACGTGTTTCCTATCCCACCTGAACGTGTTACCCATCCCACCTGAACGTGTTTCCTATCCCACCTGAACGTGTTTCCTATCCCACCTGAACGCGTTTCCTATCCCACCTGAACGTGTTTCCTATCCCACCTGAACGTGTTTCCTATCCCACCTGAACGTGTTTCCTATCCCACCTGAACGTGTTTCCTATCCCACCTGAACGTGTTACCCATCCCACCTGAACGTGTTTCCTATCCCACCTGAACGTGTTTCCTATCCCACCTGAACGTGTTTCCTATCCCACCTGAACGTGTTTCCTATCCCACCTGAACGTGTTTCCTATCCCACCTGAACGTGTTTCCTATCCCACCTGAACGTGTTTCCTATCCCACCTGAACGTGTTTCCTATCCCACCTGAACGTGTTTCCTATCCCACCTGAACGTGTTTCCTATCCCACCTGAACGTGTTACCCATCCCACCTGAACGTGTTACCTATCCCACCTGAACGTGTTTCCTATCCCACCTGAACGTGTTTCCTATCCCACCTGAACGTGTTTCCTATCCCACCTGAACGTGTTTCCTATCCCACCTGAACGTGTTTCCTATCCCACCTGAACGTGTTACCCATCCCACCTGAACGTGTTTCCTATCCCACCTGAACGTGTTTCCTATCCCACCTGAACGTGTTTCCTATCCCACCTGAACGTGTTTCCTATCCCACCTGAACGTGTTACCCATCCCACCTGAACGTGTTTCCTATCCCACCTGAACGTGTTTCCTATCCCACCTGAACGTGTTTCCTATCCCACCTGAACGTGTTACCCATCCCACCTGAACGTGTTTCCTATCCCACCTGAACGTGTTTCCTATCCCACCTGAACGTGTTTCCTATCCCACCTGAACGTGTTTCCTATCCCACCTGAACGTGTTTCCTATCCCACCTGAACGTGTTTCCTATCCCACCTGAACGTGTTTCCTATCCCACCTGAACGTGTTTCCTATCCCACCTGAACGTGTTACCCATCCCACCTGAACGTGTTTCCTATCCCACCTGAACGTGTTACCCATCCCACCTGAACGTGTTTCCTATCCCACCTGAACGTGTTTCCTATCCCACCTGAACGTGTTTCCTATCCCACCTGAACGTGTTTCCTATCCCACCTGAACGTGTTTCCTATCCCACCTGAACGTGTTTCCTATCCCACCTGAACGTGTTACCCATCCCACCTGAACGTGTTTCCTATCCCACCTGAACGTGTTTCCTATCCCACCTGAACGTGTTTCCTATCCCACCTGAACGTGTTACCCATCCCACCTGAACGTGTTTCCTATCCCACCTGAACGTGTTTCCTATCCCACCTGAACGTGTTACCCATCCCACCTGAACGTGTTTCCTATCCCACCTGAACGTGTTACCCATCCCACCTGAACGTGTTTCCTATCCCACCTGAACGTGTTTCCTATCCCACCTGAACGTGTTTCCTATCCCACCTGAACGTGTTTCCTATCCCACCTGAACGTGTTACCCATCCCACCTGAACGTGTTTCCTATCCCACCTGAACGTGTTTCCTATCCCACCTGAACGTGTTTCCTATCCCACCTGAATGTGTTACCCATCCCACCTGAACGTGTTTCCTATCCCACCTGAACGTGTTTCCTATCCCACCTGAACGTGTTACCCATCCCACCTGAACGTGTTTCCTATCCCACCTGAACGTGTTTCCTATCCCACCTGAACGTGTTTCCTATCCCACCTGAACGTGTTTCCTATCCCACCTGAACGTGTTTCCTATCCCACCTGAACGTGTTTCCTATCCCACCTGAACGTGTTTCCTATCCCACCTGAACGTGTTTCCTATCCCACCTGAACGTGTTTCCTATCCCACCTGAACGTGTTACCCATCCCACCTGAACGTGTTTCCTATCCCACCTGAACGTGTTTCCTATCCCACCTGAACGTGTTTCCTATCCCACCTGAACGTGTTTCCTATCCCACCTGAACGTGTTACCCATCCCACCTGAACGTGTTTCCTATCCCACCTGAACGTGTTTCCTATCCCACCTGAACGTGTTTCCTATCCCACCTGAACGTGTTTCCTATCCCACCTGAACGTGTTTCCTATCCCACCTGAACGTGTTTCCTATCCCACCTGAACGTGTTTCCTATCCCACCTGAACGTGTTTCCTATCCCACCTGAACGTGTTACCCATCCCACCTGAACGTGTTACCCATCCCACCTGAACGTGTTTCCTATCCCACCTGAACGTGTTTCCTATCCCACCTGAACGTGTTTCCTATCCCACCTGAACGTGTTTCCTATCCCACCTGAACGTGTTTCCTATCCCACCTGAACGTGTTACCCATCCCACCTGAACGTGTTTCCTATCCCACCTGAACGTGTTTCCTATCCCACCTGAACGTGTTTCCTATCCCACCTGAACGTGTTTCCTATCCCACCTGAACGTGTTTCCTATCCCACCTGAACGTGTTTCCTTTCCCACCTGAACGTGTTTCCTATCCCACCTGAACGTGTTTCCTATCCCACCTGAACGTGTTTCCTATCCCACCTGAACGTGTTTCCTATCCCACCTGAACGTGTTTCCTATCCCACCTGAACGTGTTTCCTATCCCACCTGAACGTGTTTCCTATCCCACCTGAACGTGTTTCCTATCCCACCTGAACGTGTTTCCTATCCCACCTGAACGTGTTTCCTATCCCACCTGAACGTGTTACCCATCCCACCTGAACGTGTTTCCTATCCCACCTGAACGTGTTTCCTATCCCACCTGAACGTGTTTCCTATCCCACCTGAACGTGTCCTATCCCACCTGAACGTGTTTCCTATCCCACCTGAACGTGTTTCCTATCCCACCTGAACGTGTTTCCTATCCCACCTGAACGTGTTTCCTATCCCACCTGAACGTGTTTCCTATCCCACCTGAACGTGTTTCCTATCCCACCTGAACGTGTTTCCTATCCCACCTGAACGTGTTTCCTATCCCACCTGAACGTGTTACCCATCCCACCTGAACGTGTTTCCTATCCCACCTGAACGTGTTTCCTATCCCACCTGAACGTGTTTCCTATCCCACCTGAACGTGTTTCCTATCCCACCTGAACGTGTTTCCTATCCCACCTGAACGTGTTACCCATCCCACCTGAACGTGTTTCCTATCCCACCTGAACGTGTTTCCTATCCCACCTGAACGTGTTTCCTATCCCACCTGAACGTGTTTCCTATCCCACCTGAACGTGTTTCCTATCCCACCTGAACGTGTTTCCTATCCCACCTGAACGTGTTTCCTATCCCACCTGAACGTGTTTCCGATCCCACCTGAACGTGTTTCCTATCCCACCTGAACGTGTTTCCTATCCCACCTGAACGTGTTTCCTATCCCACCTGAACGTGTTTCCTATCCCACCTGAACGTGTTACCTATCCCACCTGAACGTGTTTCCTATCCCACCTGAACGTGTTTCCTATCCCACCTGAACGTGTTTCCTATCCCACCTGAACGTGTTACCCATCCCACCTGAACGTGTTTCCTATCCCACCTGAACGTGTTTCCTATCCCACCTGAACGTGTTTCCTATCCCACCTGAACGTGTTTCCTATCCCACCTGAACGTGTTTCCTATCCCACCTGAACGTGTTTCCTATCCCACCTGAACGTGTTTCCTATCCCACCTGAACGTGTTTCCTATCCCACCTGAACGTGTTTCCTATCCCACCTGAACGTGTTTCCTATCCCACCTGAACGTGTTTCCTATCCCACCTGAACGTGTTTCCTATCCCACCTGAACGTGTTACCCATCCCACCTGAACGTGTTTCCTATCCCACCTGAACGTGTTTCCTATCCCACCTGAACGTGTTACCCATCCCACCTGAACGTGTTTCCTATCCCACCTGAACGTGTTTCCTATCCCACCTGAACGTGTTTCCTATCCCACCTGAACGTGTTTCCTATCCCACCTGAACGTGTTTCCTATCCCACCTGAACGTGTTTCCTATCCCACCTGAACGTGTTTCCTATCCCACCTGAACGTGTTTCCTATCCCACCTGAACGTGTTTCCTATCCCACCTGAACGTGTTTCCTATCCCACCTGAACGTGTTTCCTATCCCACCTGAACGTGTTTCCTATCCCACCTGAACGTGTTTCCTATCCCACCTGAACGTGTTTCCTATCCCACCTGAACGTGTTTCCTATCCCACCTGAACGTGTTACCCATCCCACCTGAACGTGTTTCCTATCCCACCTGAACGTGTTTCCTATCCCACCTGAACGTGTTTCCTATCCCACCTGAACGTGTTTCCTATCCCACCTGAACGTGTTTCCTATCCCACCTGAACGTGTTACCCATCCCACCTGAACGTGTTTCCTATCCCACCTGAACGTGTTTCCTATCCCACCTGAACGTGTTTCCTATCCCACCTGAACGTGTTTCCTATCCCACCTGAACGTGTTACCCATCCCACCTGAACGTGTTTCCTATCCCACCTGAACGTGTTTCCTATCCCACCTGAACGCGTTTCCTATCCCACCTGAACGTGTTTCCTATCCCACCTGAACGTGTTTCCTATCCCACCTGAACGTGTTTCCTATCCCACCTGAACGTGTTTCCTATCCCACCTGAACGTGTTACCCATCCCACCTGAACGTGTTTCCTATCCCACCTGAACGTGTTTCCTATCCCACCTGAACGTGTTTCCTATCCCACCTGAACGTGTTTCCTATCCCACCTGAACGTGTTTCCTATCCCACCTGAACGTGTTTCCTATCCCACCTGAACGTGTTTCCTATCCCACCTGAACGTGTTTCCTATCCCACCTGAACGTGTTTCCTATCCCACCTGAACGTGTTACCCATCCCACCTGAACGTGTTTCCTATCCCACCTGAACGTGTTTCCTATCCCACCTGAACGTGTTACCTATCCCACCTGAACGTGTTTCCTATCCCACCTGAACGTGTTTCCTATCCCACCTGAACGTGTTTCCTATCCCACCTGAACGTGTTTCCTATCCCACCTGAACGTGTTTCCTATCCCACCTGAACGTGTTTCCTATCCCACCTGAACGTGTTTCCTATCCCACCTGAACGTGTTTCCTATCCCACCTGAACGTGTTTCCTATCCCACCTGAACGTGTTACCCATCCCACCTGAACGTGTTTCCTATCCCACCTGAACGTGTTACCCATCCCACCTGAACGTGTTTCCTATCCCACCTGAACGTGTTTCCTATCCCACCTGAACGTGTTTCCTATCCCACCTGAACGTGTTTCCTATCCCACCTGAACGTGTTTCCTATCCCACCTGAACGTGTTTCCTATCCCACCTGAACGTGTTACCCATCCCACCTGAACGTGTTTCCTATCCCACCTGAACGTGTTTCCTATCCCACCTGAACGTGTTTCCTATCCCACCTGAACGTGTTACCCATCCCACCTGAACGTGTTTCCTATCCCACCTGAACGTGTTTCCTATCCCACCTGAACGTGTTTCCTATCCCACCTGAACGTGTTTCCTATCCCACCTGAACGTGTTACCCATCCCACCTGAACGTGTTACCCATCCCACCTGAACGTGTTACCTATCCCACCTGAACGTGTTTCCTATCCCACCTGAACGTGTTTCCTATCCCACCTGAACGTGTTTCCTATCCCACCTGAACGTGTTTCCTATCCCACCTGAACGTGTTTCCTATCCCACCTGAACGTGTTTCCTATCCCACCTGAACGTGTTTCCTATCCCACCTGAACGTGTTTCCTATCCCACCTGAACGTGTTTCCTATCCCACCTGAACGTGTTTCCTATCCCACCTGAACGTGTTACCCATCCCACCTGAACGTGTTTCCTATCCCACCTGAACGTGTTTCCTATCCCACCTGAACGTGTTTCCTATCCCACCTGAACGTGTTTCCTATCCCACCTGAACGTGTTTCCTATCCCACCTGAACGTGTTACCCATCCCACCTGAACGTGTTTCCTATCCCACCTGAACGTGTTTCCTATCCCACCTGAACGTGTTTCCTATCCCACCTGAACGTGTTTCCTATCCCACCTGAACGTGTTACCCATCCCACCTGAACGTGTTTCCTATCCCACCTGAACGTGTTTCCTATCCCACCTGAACGCGTTTCCTATCCCACCTGAACGTGTTTCCTATCCCACCTGAACGTGTTTCCTATCCCACCTGAACGTGTTTCCTATCCCACCTGAACGTGTTTCCTATCCCACCTGAACGTGTTACCCATCCCACCTGAACGTGTTTCCTATCCCACCTGAACGTGTTTCCTATCCCACCTGAACGTGTTTCCTATCCCACCTGAACGTGTTTCCTATCCCACCTGAACGTGTTTCCTATCCCACCTGAACGTGTTTCCTATCCCACCTGAACGTGTTTCCTATCCCACCTGAACGTGTTTCCTATCCCACCTGAACGTGTTTCCTATCCCACCTGAACGTGTTACCCATCCCACCTGAACGTGTTTCCTATCCCACCTGAACGTGTTTCCTATCCCACCTGAACGTGTTACCTATCCCACCTGAACGTGTTTCCTATCCCACCTGAACGTGTTTCCTATCCCACCTGAACGTGTTTCCTATCCCACCTGAACGTGTTTCCTATCCCACCTGAACGTGTTTCCTATCCCACCTGAACGTGTTTCCTATCCCACCTGAACGTGTTTCCTATCCCACCTGAACGTGTTTCCTATCCCACCTGAACGTGTTTCCTATCCCACCTGAACGTGTTACCCATCCCACCTGAACGTGTTTCCTATCCCACCTGAACGTGTTACCCATCCCACCTGAACGTGTTTCCTATCCCACCTGAACGTGTTTCCTATCCCACCTGAACGTGTTTCCTATCCCACCTGAACGTGTTTCCTATCCCACCTGAACGTGTTTCCTATCCCACCTGAACGTGTTTCCTATCCCACCTGAACGTGTTACCCATCCCACCTGAACGTGTTTCCTATCCCACCTGAACGTGTTTCCTATCCCACCTGAACGTGTTTCCTATCCCACCTGAACGTGTTACCCATCCCACCTGAACGTGTTTCCTATCCCACCTGAACGTGTTTCCTATCCCACCTGAACGTGTTTCCTATCCCACCTGAACGTGTTTCCTATCCCACCTGAACGTGTTTCCTATCCCACCTGAACGTGTTTCCTATCCCACCTGAACGTGTTTCCTATCCCACCTGAACGTGTTACCCATCCCACCTGAACGTGTTACCCATCCCACCTGAACGTGTTACCTATCCCACCTGAACGTGTTTCCTATCCCACCTGAACGTGTTTCCTATCCCACCTGAACGTGTTTCCTATCCCACCTGAACGTGTTTCCTATCCCACCTGAACGAGTTTCCTATCCCACCTGAACGTGTTACCCATCCCACCTGAACGTGTTTCCTATCCCACCTGAACGTGTTTCCTATCCCACCTGAACGTGTTTCCTATCCCACCTGAACGTGTTTCCTATCCCACCTGAACGTGTTTCCTATCCCACCTGAACGTGTTTCCTATCCCACCTGAACGTGTTTCCTATCCCACCTGAACGTGTTTCCTATCCCACCTGAACGTGTTTCCTATCCCACCTGAACGTGTTTCCTATCCCACCTGAACGTGTTTCCTATCCCACCTGAACGTGTTTCCTATCCCACCTGAACGTGTTACCCATCCCACCTGAACGTGTTACCCATCCCACCTGAACGTGTTCCTATCCCACCTGAACGTGTTTCCTATCCCACCTGAACGTGTTTCCTATCCCACCTGAACGTGTTTCCTATCCCACCTGAACGTGTTTCCTATCCCACCTGAACGTGTTTCCTATCCCACCTGAACGTGTTTCCTATCCCACCTGAACGTGTTACCCATCCCACCTGAACGTGTTACCCATCCCACCTGAACGTGTTTCCTATCCCACCTGAACGTGTTTCCTATCCCACCTGAACGTGTTTCCTATCCCACCTGAACGTGTTTCCTATCCCACCTGAACGTGTTTCCTATCCCACCTGAACGTGTTACCCATCCCACCTGAACGTGTTTCCTATCCCACCTGAACGTGTTTCCTATCCCACCTGAACGTGTTTCCTATCCCACCTGAACGTGTTACCCATCCCACCTGAATGTGTTTCCTATCCCACCTGAACGTGTTTCCTATCCCACCTGAACGTGTTTCCTATCCCACCTGAATGTGTTTCCTATCCCACCTGAATGTGTTTCCTATCCCACCTGAACGTGTTACCCATCCCACCTGAACGTGTTTCCTATCCCACCTGAACGTGTTTCCTATCCCACCTGAACGTGTTACCCATCCCACCTGAACGTGTTTCCTATCCCACCTGAACGTGTTTCCTATCCCACCTGAACGTGTTTCCTATCCCACCTGAACGTGTTTCCTATCCCACCTGAACGTGTTTCCTATCCCACCTGAACGTGTTTCCTATCCCACCTGAACGTGTTTCCTATCCCACCTGAACGTGTTTCCTATCCCACCTGAACGTGTTACCCATCCCACCTGAACGTGTTTCCTATCCCACCTGAACGTGTTTCCTATCCCACCTGAACGTGTTTCCTATCCCACCTGAACGTGTTTCCTATCCCACCTGAACGTGTTTCCTATCCCACCTGAACGTGTTTCCTATCCCACCTGAACGTGTTTCCTATCCCACCTGAACGTGTTTCCTATCCCACCTGAACGTGTTTCCTATCCCACCTGAACGTGTTTCCTATCCCACCTGAACGTGTTTCCTATCCCACCTGAACGTGTTTCCTATCCCACCTGAACGTGTTACCCATCCCACCTGAACGTGTTTCCTATCCCACCTGAACGTGTTTCCTATCCCACCTGAACGTGTTTCCTATCCCACCTGAACGTGTTACCCATCCCACCTGAACGTGTTTCCTATCCCACCTGAACGTGTTTCCTATCCCACCTGAACGTGTTTCCTATCCCACCTGAACGTGTTTCCTATCCCACCTGAACGTGTTTCCTATCCCACCTGAACGTGTTACCCATCCCACCTGAACGTGTTTCCTATCCCACCTGAACGTGTTTCCTATCCCACCTGAACGTGTTTCCTATCCCACCTGAACGTGTTTCCTATCCCACCTGAACGTGTTTCCTATCCCACCTGAACGTGTTTCCTATCCCACCTGAATGTGTTTCCTATCCCACCTGAACGTGTTTCCTATCCCACCTGAACGTGTTTCCTATCCCACCTGAACGTGTTTCCTATCCCACCTGAATGTGTTTCCTATCCCACCTGAACGTGTTTCCTATCCCACCTGAACGTGTTTCCTATCCCACCTGAACGTGTTTCCTATCCCACCTGAACGTGTTTCCCATCCCACCTGAACGTGTTTCCTATCCCACCTGAACGTGTTTCCTATCCCACCTGAACGTGTTTCCTATCCCACCTGAACGTGTTTCCTATCCCACCTGAACGTGTTTCCTATCCCACCTGAACGTGTTTCCTATCCCACCTGAACGTGTTTCCTATCCCACCTGAACGTGTTTCCTATCCCACCTGAACGTGTTTCCTATCCCACCTGAACGTGTTTCCTATCCCACCTGAACGTGTTTCCTATCCCACCTGAACGTGTTTCCTATCCCACCTGAACGTGTTTCCTATCCCACCTGAACGTGTTTCCTATCCCACCTGAACGTGTTACCCATCCCACCTGAACGTGTTTCCTATCCCACCTGAACGTGTTTCCTATCCCACCTGAACGTGTTTCCTATCCCACCTGAACGTGTTTCCTATCCCACCTGAATGTGTTTCCTATCCCACCTGAACGTGTTTCCTATCCCACCTGAACGTGTTTCCTATCCCACCTGAACGTGTTTCCTATCCCACCTGAATGTGTTTCCTATCCCACCTGAACGTGTTTCCTATCCCACCTGAACGTGTTTCCTATCCCACCTGAACGTGTTACCCATCCCACCTGAACGTGTTTCCTATCCCACCTGAACGTGTTACCCATCCCACCTGAACGTGTTTCCTATCCCACCTGAACGTGTTTCCTATCCCACCTGAACGTGTTTCCTATCCCACCTGAACGTGTTTCCTATCCCACCTGAACGTGTTACCCATCCCACCTGAACGTGTTTCCTATCCCACCTGAACGTGTTTCCTATCCCACCTGAACGTGTTTCCTATCCCACCTGAACGTGTTACCCATCCCACCTGAACGTGTTTCCTATCCCACCTGAACGTGTTACCCATCCCACCTGAACGTGTTTCCTATCCCACCTGAACGTGTTTCCTATCCCACCTGAACGTGTTTCCTATCCCACCTGAACGTGTTTCCTATCCCACCTGAATGTGTTTCCTATCCCACCTGAACGTGTTTCCTATCCCACCTGAACGTGTTTCCTATCCCACCTGAACGTGTTACCCATCCCACCTGAACGTGTTTCCTATCCCACCTGAACGTGTTACCCATCCCACCTGAACGTGTTTCCTATCCCACCTGAACGTGTTTCCTATCCCACCTGAACGTGTTTCCTATCCCACCTGAACGTGTTTCCTATCCCACCTGAACGTGTTTCCTATCCCACCTGAACGTGTTTCCTATCCCACCTGAACGTGTTTCCTATCCCACCTGAACGTGTTTCCTATCCCACCTGAACGTGTTTCCTATCCCACCTGAACGTGTTTCCTATCCCACCTGAACGTGTTTCCTATCCCACCTGAATGTGTTTCCTATCCCACCTGAACGTGTTTCCTATCCCACCTGAACGTGTTTCCTATCCCACCTGAACGTGTTTCCTATCCCACCTGAATGTGTTTCCTATCCCACCTGAACGTGTTTCCTATCCCACCTGAACGTGTTTCCTATCCCACCTGAACGTGTTACCCATCCCACCTGAACGTGTTTCCTATCCCACCTGAACGTGTTTCCTATCCCACCTGAACGTGTTTCCTATCCCACCTGAACGTGTTTCCTATCCCACCTGAACGTGTTTCCTATCCCACCTGAACGTGTTACCCATCCCACCTGAACGTGTTTCCTATCCCACCTGAACGTGTTACCCATCCCACCTGAACGTGTTTCCTATCCCACCTGAACGTGTTTCCTATCCCACCTGAACGTGTTTCCTATCCCACCTGAACGTGTTTCCTATCCCACCTGAATGTGTTTCCTATCCCACCTGAACGTGTTTCCTATCCCACCTGAACGTGTTTCCTATCCCACCTGAACGTGTTACCCATCCCACCTGAACGTGTTTCCTATCCCACCTGAACGTGTTACCCATCCCACCTGAACGTGTTTCCTATCCCACCTGAACGTGTTTCCTATCCCACCTGAACGTGTTTTCCTATCCCACCTGAACGTGTTTCCTATCCCACCTGAACGTGTTTCCTATCCCACCTGAACGTGTTTCCTATCCCACCTGAACGTGTTTCCTATCCCACCTGAACGTGTTTCCTATCCCACCTGAACGTGTTTCCTATCCCACCTGAACGTGTTTCCTATCCCAGCTTCTCGTAGACACCCAGGGAATAATCTTCAGCAAACTCAGCGCGCTTTGAGGCCATGCACCTCCACGCAGGCTGTGATGAGGCGTGCGAGGTGCGAGGCGGGCCATGAGGGCATTCCTCACGCCCAATCTCACGGCAACGGACGATCGTTCCATTCTGTATCTTTCCGTTCGGTTCCGTTCCGTTCCGTTCCGTTCCGTTCCGTTCCGTTCCGTTCCGTTCCGTTCCGTTCCGTTCCGTTCCGTTCCGTTCCGTTCCGTTCCGTTCCGTTCCGTTCCGTTCCGTTCCGTTCCGTTCCGTTCCGTTCCGTTCCGTTCCGTTCCGTTCCGTTCCTGTTCCGTTCCGTTCCGTTCCGTTCCGTTTCCGTTCCGTTCCGTTCCGGTTCCGTTCCGTTCCGTTCCGTTCCGTTCCGTTCCGTTCCGTTCCGTTCCGTTCCGTTCCGTTCCGTTCCGTTCCGTTCCGTTCCGTTCCGTTCCGTTCCGTTCCGTTCCGTTCCGTTCCGTTCGTTCCGTTCCGTTCCGTTCCGTTCCGTTCCGTTCCGTTCCGTTCCGTTCCGTTCCGTTCGTTCCGTTCCGTTCCGTTCCGTTCCGTTCCGTTCCGTTCCGTTCCGTTCCGTTCCGTTCCGTTCCGTTCCGTTCCGTTCCGTTCCGTTCCGTTCCGTTCCGTTCCGTTCCGTTCCGTTCCGTTCCGTTCCGTTCCGTTCCGTTCCGTTCCGTTCCGTTCCGTTCCGTTCCGTTCCGTTCCGTTCCGTTCCGTTCCGTTCCGTTCCGTTCCGTTCCGTTCCGTTCCGTTCCGTTCCTTTCCGTTCCGTTCCGTTCCGTTCCGTTCCGTTCCGTTCCGTTCCTTTCCGTTCCGTTCCGTTCCTTTCCGCCTTGAAACAACCTCCGCATTTTCCTTCCCCACACCGACTTTCTTCATTGGATTCAAACCCCGTACTGTCTTCTCCCCCCCCCCCCCCACCTCTCCCCCCCCCCGCCTCCTCCGCTCCCCTCCTCGCTATTCCAGGTGGGCGTGTTCAAGATGGCAGTGCCCAACCCCAGCCTCGCATTCCTCCCGTCCCCACCATTTGAGTCAACAGTTGAAAGTTCCCTCTTTTCCTCCCCTTTCCCCGTGTCATCCTCTTCTCCTCTCCCTTTACCAGGTGGGTGTGTTGAGATGGCAGCATGCGGCATGGTGGCCGTGCCCAACCCCAGCCTCGCCTTCCTTTCCTTTGCCCCTCTTCTCCTTTCATCACCCTCCTCCCCACGTCTCTCAATCCTCAACCGCCCCCCCTCCCTTAGGTGGGTGTGTTTGAAATGGCGGCGCGCGGCATGGTAGCAGTGCCCAACCCCAGTCTCGCCTTCCTCCCATCCACGCTAGCCCACTGATGTGTCGACTCATGAGTCCCTTCTTCTTCCCATCACATCCCTTACCCAACCCCTCATCCTCCTTTTCTCCCAGGTGGGCGTGTTCGAGATGGCAGCGCAGGGCATGGTGGCAGTGCCCAACCCCAGCCTCGCCTTCCTCCCAGCCAGCCGCACGCGGGGCAGTGCAGCGGTGGCTGTGGTGATGCACGGGAGCAGGCCGCTGCTGCTGGAGGTGCAGGTGGGTGGCTTCAATGATGTGCGTGTATCATTGTGTGACAATGAGGGATGTGAATGCGGTGGTGAAGGCAGTGCAGCCGTGGCTGTGGTGATGCATGGGAGCAGGCCGCTACTGTTGGTGGTGCAGGTAGGTGGGCGGATGGTCCTATTACTAGTGTGGTGTGACGGTAACTGTGGGAGGTAGAGTGCAGCACTGAAGGCAGCGCAGCCGTGGCCGTGGTGATGCAGAGGGGCAGACCGCTGCTGCTGGAAGTGCAGGTGGGTGATTTCGTTGAAGGATGCTGTTATGGGGGCCGAGATCAAGGTCGCAGTAGTGGCAAAGGGCAGTGCAGCCGTGGCCGGAGGCAGGCCGCTGCCGCTGGAGTTACAAGTGGGTGAATCCGTGGGTCCCCCGTATCGGGGAGCGATATACGGGGAGGGATCTCGGGGTTGTGCAAGTGCCCCTGTTTCTCTCCTGTCCCCTTTCTGCCACCAGGCCCTGTGTGTGAAAGCCATCCCCAGCATCCCCCCCACCAAGACCGCCAACGGCGTTGACATGTATCGCCTCACCATTCTCACCTCCTCATGCCTTGTCCCCCCTCGCCTTTCCCCCTTCCCTCTTTCGTCCCCCTTGGTACAACCAGGCGCTATGCGTAAAAGCCATTCCCAACATCCCCCCTACCAAGACCGCCAACGGTGTCGACATGTATCGCCTCACCATCCTCACCAAGATCATGCGCCACATCGGCCTGCCCATCGCCTCCCGGGTAATTAACCATCTCCTTTCCCTCACACGGGCACCAACTAGTTCCCTACTCATCCCATCCATTACCCCTCCCCTCTCCACTCTCACCAAGATCATGCGCCACATGGGCCTGCCCATCGGCTCTAAGGTGAGTGTGCAAGCACCTGCACTAGCTAGTACGCATATCCCCCCCTACCCATCCTTCTCGCCTCGCCTCACCATCCTCACCAAGATCATGCACCACATGGGCCTGCCCATCGGCTCTAAGGTGAGTGTGCATGCCATGCGCCCCACACCCAGTATTAACTGTGATCTCACGCACGCGTACATCGCGCCCCATGCCCCTGCCAGGACGTGGTGGTGAACGTGGTGGGGGCCAGGCAGGTGAAGGAGGTGACTTTTGAGTCGACTCAAAAGTTGCCCCTACCAGGACGTGGTGGTGAACGTGGTGGGGGCCAGGCAGGTGAAGGAGGTGACTTTTGAGTCGACTCAAAAGTTGCCCCTACCAGGACGTGGTGGTGAACGTGGTGGGGGCCAGGCAGGTAAAGGAGCCTGCTGCTGTGTTCGAGAAACCTCACACTCTGTCTGTTACCTGATACCCTGTTGCCCCATTACCCTGTTGAGCTATTATTCTTATTGCTGTTACCCTGTTACCCCACCCTGTGGGTTTCCTCATCTCCCCTGCCAGGATGTGGTGGTGAACGTGGTGGGGGGCATGCAGGTGAAGGAGCCTGCTGCTGACCTCGCCATTGCTGTCGCCATCGCCAGCAGGTGTGTTGCGCTCTTGACTGCCTGGCAAAATTTACTTGTATACTCTCATCTTGTACTTGAGTGCCTCTGTCCCTCTGTGCATGACATGGCATGCGTGGCATCATCTTCTTCCATGCATGTCTCGCTGCTCATTCTGCTCCTCACCTCTTTCTATCAACCTCTCTGCGTTTCTCCCATGCCACGACGATTGGCATCATCCTTCCCCTCTCTTCCTCCATCCACCCATCATCTCTCTGCTCGTCCATCAGTCTATATGAGAGCCCAGTGCCAGCAGACACGGCCTCCATTCCTCACCTTTTGCTTCCCCCTATCATCTCATCCCTGTCTTCTTCATACCCCCATCATCTCACTGCCCGCCCATCAGTCTGTACGAGAGCCCAGTGCCAGCAGACATGGCCTTCATGCCACCAAAACCCCATCGTCGCATTCGTCCCCTCCTCCAAACCACCATCATCTCATTTCCCCCTCCCTCCACCCCCCCATTATCTCTCTGCTCCTTGTCACACCCCTTCCGCCAGTCTTTACGAGAGCCCAGTGCTAGCGGACGCGGCCTTCATCCCTCCATCCCCCCATCATTTCCCTGCTCCCTGTCCCTCCCTCCCACCCCCCCACCCACCTTCCACCCCCGCCAGTCTGTACGAGAGCCCAGTGCCATCGGACACGGCCCTCATTGGCGAGATTGGGCTCAACGGGGAGTTGAGAGGGGTGAGATGTTGACCACGTGGGGCACTGGAGCATGCACAGTACACTCCCAAAATACGTTTCTACGATGTTATTCATTCACTGTAGATTGTTGTTGTTTGGTGCACAAAATGGGGGGTGGCTTCTAACAGGCTCTACTTGTACTCTGTTTTTTGCCAGGTGTCTCAGCTGGATCGGCGGGTGAATGAGGTGTCGAAGCTTGGCTTTTCTCGCTGTGTTGTGCCGGCGAAGCAATGGAAAGGGCAAGCAGCACCCAGTGGATGTGAGGTGGTGAAATGTGAGGGACTACGAGATGCATTGAAGGCAGTAGGGATACAGAGCACGGGTTACGGGGGTAAAAGGAAGGCCAAAGAGGAGGAAATTGATGAGGATGAAGACGACCTGTAGTATCAATGCTATTATAGCTGAGGTATGATGTTTTAGGAAGTGTTATTTGTAACACATGCTTCAAATAATACCCAACCTCGCCAACGAATACGTTGCCCTTTCAGGGATTTGCCGCGTCGTACACACGTACACGTACACTTTTTTCTGACACATCGCGTCTGATCGGCCGCGCAAACGCACGGAGGTCGTGACACGACATCACTGTCGTACGAGAGGTTTCAAGAATTTGAGAAAATCGTACGGTGGTCAACCCGTACCGCACAATCGACCACCAGACAGACCGTTCGCCTGCTCGTACGATTCCAAGGAATCGTACGATTCGTCTGTGGTTCAAAAGACAAACCCACTTAAGCCCCATGAACCGATCTAAACCGCAAAGATTGCTGCTGACGTCAGTGCCATCGATTCACATTCAGCAACCGTTTGCTCTGGTCACTCAGTCCCATCGTTGATATCGTAGAACCGCTCATCAGTACCATTTTACTATTGACTACTTGAATCATATTTTAGTCTGCTGCGCCCGCCCCTCGCCCTTCTCCCTGCTCCACCTTTCTTCCCTTCCCGCTTCTTCCCCCTCGTCGTTGCTCTTCTCCTCCGCTTCTTCCGCCAACCCCTGCTTGCGCCGCCAATGGCGTCCCTCGCCGCGCAAAATCTCGCTCGCGAGCTCGGCGCGCTTTCCGCCCAGCTTTCCGGGGGCGCGGATTTCCCCGTCAGGCGAACTTCTGTTCCTCTAGCGGGTGTGACTAAAAAGAATCGCCTTCTGCGGGCGGCTGCGGACCCCAGCAGCAGCAGCGAATCGCAACGCCCGCCGTCGAGTGCGCTCAGCCGTCGATCGCTGCTCGCCGTGTCGCTGTCCGCGGCAACTCTCGCACCGCTCCTGTCGCCGTCGCTTCCCTCGTTTAGGTACCTCAGCATGCATCCGGCGTGCCGTCGCTCCTCCCTCTCCGTGGCCTCAAAGCACTTGTCGCTTGTCAGAAGCTCCGTCGCTTCTGGGATTAGTTCCTGTACTTCTAAAGAGTCAGCCGTCAGCTCGCAAGTTTGCCAGCTGTCAGTCGTCCAGGTTCAGTCCATCGCGCAATCAACCCCAACCGCTTCCCCGCGCGCCTCCCTTCCCATACCCTCCACCACACCCTCACCTTCCCTTTCCCTTTCCCCCCGCCCTCACCCTGCCCTCTCTCCCACTCTCTTCTCTGTCGTCCCCCCCCCCCTCTCACTCTCCCTCTATCTCTCACTGTCCCTCTCTCCCTCACACTCTCTCCCTCTCCCTCGCTTGCCCTCGTTCGTTCGTCATCTTCTCAACCAGTCCGGTGGGCCCAGCTCATGCTGCTGACGTGGATCTGTCCCCTGCTGAGCTGGAGGCAGCAGTGCGGCGAGCAGTGGCGAAGGTGGTAACCAGAGCCAAGGCGCCTGGCGCGCTGAGGATCGTGTTTCACGACGCAGGGACGTACGACCTGGCGAGCAACACAGGTGACACGAGATGAAACGCTCTAGCCTCGGCATAATCACAGATGACGCGTCATGAAACGCTCTCACCTCAGAATAATCACAGATGATATGCAATTACACGCCCTAGCCTCGATATAATCACATGTAACCACAAACCCTTGGTACACATAACGTACGACCTGACGACCAACACATTTGACATGACCTGAAACGCTTTGGCCTCAGCACAATCACATGTAACCAGCCTTGGCACAAAAATGACGTACGACGTAGGTACAACAATCATGCATGTAGCACCTCATATGACTTGGTAACACAGCGAGCATGTGGTAACCAGAACCAAGACACCTGGCCAGCGCTCTGAAGGTGGTACTTATGATGATCATCACGTATTGCCCTCTATCCTTGATGTGGAACAGAATTACTCGCCTGTGTAAACACGGGAAACACCCCCTTGCATTGGTTGGTTTTATTCGATCGCCGTTTTTCCTCAACTTCTCTTCGTGTGTGTGTGTGTGTGTGTGTGTGTGTGTGTGTGCGTGCGTGCGTGCGTGCGTGCGTGCGTGCGTGCGTGCGTGCGTGCGTGCGTGCGTGCGTGCGTGCGTGCGTGCGTGCGTGTGTGCATGTGTGCATGTGTGTGTGCATGTGTGCGTGAGTGTTTTCGTGTGCGTGTGTGTGCGCGCGCACGCACCTGTATGCGTGCGTGTATGGATGCATGTGGGTGGGCGTGGCTGTGTGAGTCAACACACATATATCCGAGTGTGTGTGATTGCATGCGAACATCACATGCATCTGTGTGTTCTGTGCTGTGCTGTGCTGTGCTGTGCTGTGCTGTGCTGTGCTGTGCTGTGCTGTGCTGTGCTGTGCTGTGCTGTGCTGTGCTGTGCTTTGTGCGGGACATCCATGTGTCATCCATGCATCACCATGCTTCACTGAACTGAACGAATCATCGCTGCAGGGGGGATGAACGGGTCGGTGCGTTTTGAGTTGAAGCGACCAGAGAACGATGGGCTCAAGCGAACCATCAAGGCAATTTCCTCCCCCGCCTCTCCTCCCTCCTCCCTCCCCCCGCCTTTCCTCCCTCCTCCCTCCCCCCGCCTTTCCTCCCTCCTCCCTCCCCCCGCCTTTCCTCCCTCCTCCCTCCCCCCACCTCTCTTCCCTCCCCCCGCCTCTCCTCACTCCTCCCTCCTCCCTCCCCCCTCCCTCCTCCCTCCTCCCTCTTACTCTGCCTCGCATCATCTTGCAGTATATCTCTCAAATGCATCCCAAGCCTCATTCATCACTAACATGCGTTTCCATCTCCTGCTGCTCTTCCTCAACTCTTCGTCCCCTCGTCGCTCAACTGCTGCCGGTCTCACCCCAATCACAGACCTTCACACTGGAAACAATCCCTCCTTTTATCCATCCCGCCTCCCGTTTCCCCTCCTTTTCCACAGCTATCCTTCTAAACACACTCCTCCCCGCCAGGTGCTCGAGAAGATTCGCCTGGTACTTGGCTCGACCAGGCACTACCCACCTAAGGGGCATCTCCCACTTGACTTGACTCCTCTCACAGCCCTTCACCGATTCGCGTTCTCTCGTCCATCCATCCCTCCCTCCCTGCCCCCCGCCAGGTGCTCGAGAAGGCACGCCTGGAGCTCGGGCCCCTGGCAAACGGTAAGGCGGATTGAGACAGGCAAGGGATAGTGGCGCTTGCATGCAATGCATTGGGGTAGCGGCATGGTAGCGCGTGGCACATGCGCTGTTTTGAAACAGGTGTGCGAGAAGGCATGCCTGGAGGGCCCCTTGGCAAACGGTAAGTTGGACTGAGAAAGGCAAGGGATGGTGCCGCATGCATGCATTGCATTGGCGTAGTGGCATGGTATGGTAGCACATGACAAATGAGCCGTCTGTTGTTAAGATGGCGCCTCATGAAGACGACAGCCTGTGTGACTGATTGTGCCTTCCCTCTCTCTCCCCCGCCACTCGTCCGCCCTCCCTCCCCTTTCCTCCCCCCCCTTCCCAGTGGTGCCCTGGGCGGATCTCATGGCAGTGGCGGGGGCATATGCAGTGGAGTTGTGCGGCGGCTGCCTAACCTGTATTTCCTCTCCCTCTCCGCGCCCCTCAATCTCCCCGCCCAATCCCTTCCCAATCCCTTCCCAATCCCCTCCCAGTGGTGTCCTGGGCCGATCTCATGGCAGTGGCGGGGGCTTACGCAGTGGAGTCGTGTGGCGGGCCGCACATCCCTGTGCGCATGGGCAGGCGAGATGCGAGGTGAGGAGTGGGCAGCAGAAGGACTGTTTGTCTGTGAACGTGTACGGGCATGGGATGGGCCGTGCAGTCGTGTGGCGGCCACACATCCCTGTGCTGTGCGCATGGGCAGGCGGGATGCCAGGTGAGGGGTGCTTTGGCAGAGACATGAAGGCAGGGCAGATAAGGCAGGTGAGGGGTGGTGCCGCTGTGAGGCAGGTGAGGGGTGGTGCCGCTGTGAGGGAGGCGAGGCATTGTGCTGCTGTGAGGCAGGTGAAAGCAGGGGCAGACATTTATTCAGGAAGGAATGTTTGGTTTTGGGCCAGGAGAGTTGTCAAAAGTGATTTCAACAGTGCTGAGCTGACTTTGAGCTGAATATCGCTTGACAGTAGAAAACATGAATGAAGGATAAATCATGAATGAAAACATGGATGAAGGCTCTGTGTCATGAGCTCAATCTACTGCGTTGCCGTTTGCTCACAGCTTCTATCGAGGGTGCCTTTCGTCCCCCTTCTCCGCACAACCCCACCTCTCCCCAGCTGGGGCTTGTGCTGATTGTGAGCTGAATGTCGCTTGACAGCAGAAAACATGAATGACGGCTCTGTGTCATCCCCTGCCCTGCCCGCGGGGGCAAACTCCTCCATACGGCCTCTTCGCTCACAGATTCTATTGAGTGTCCCTCTGTCACGTCACCCTCCTCTGCACAACCCCACCTCCCCAGTGCTCCCGACCCCGAGTGACACTGAGAGTCCTGTGTGCCCCTACCCTTCGTCTCGTTCGCACACACTTTTTGAGTCGACTCAAAAGTCAGCTCGTCTTCATTCGCAGCTCTGATAACCCGTGACTTCCCCTTCCTTCCCCCCCCCACCCCCCACGGCCTTATCACTGGCCTGACTCTGAGAATCGCATGCCAGCTGGGTTTTTCGCTGGCCTCGATGTCTCTCTCACTTGCATTCTCCCCTCCCTTGTTGTGCCACCTTCCTGCCACCTTCCTGCCACCTTCCTGCCAACTTCCTGCCACCTTCCTGCCACCTTCCTGCCCCCCACCAGTGGCCCCGACCCGGAGAACCGCATGCCAGCAGAGACGCTGAACGCCAAGGAGGGTCTTTTGCTGGCCTCTCATTCTCTCATTCTCGCTCTGCCTTTACACCCTCTCCTCCTCTCTGCTCTCTGTCTGCTTCTTATTCCCTCTCCTGCCGCCTCCACCCCCAGTGGCCCCGACCCGGAGAACCGCATGCCAGCAGAGACGCTGAACGCCAAGGAGGTCGTTGCCAGCTTCAAGTCCAAGGGCTTCAGGTGGGTTTCAGGTGGGTTGTGAGGGCTTCAGGTGGGTTGTGAGGGCTTCAGGTGGGTCGTGAGGGCTTCAGGTGCGTCTTGAGGGCTTCAGGTGGGTCGTGAGGGCTTTAGGTGCGTCTTGAGGGCTCCAGGTGCGTGAATTGGAATCAATCTGAATGCAATCCGCTTCAGGTGCGGCTTCACGTGAACTTCAATTACCATAACTTATTCCTATCTCCCCACTCCTTTGCTTCCTCCCTTCCGCCCCCTCTTTCTGCCCAACACCCTTCCACCCCCCATCACCTTACAGGGGGCGTATACACTGGGAGGGAAAGGCTTTATATTGGTAAAGCTACTTTCTGTCGACCAAAATTACCCCCCTCTGCCCCCTTCCCCCTCCCAGCCTACAAGAGACAGTGTGTCTACTGGGAGCGCACACACTGGGAGGGAAGGGCTTTGGCGATGCCACCAGCTTTGACAACGCCTACTACTCCATTCTACTGACCAAGCCGTGGCTCGACACGAGTGAGTGCATGAAGCTGTGCCTGTTTGCCCTGCTCTCTCTTTGCACACTCTGTGTGGAAAGGGCTTTGGCGATGCGACCAGCTTTGACAACGCCTACTACTCCATTCTACTGACCAAGCCGTGGCTCGACACGAGTGAGTGGACGCAAACTGTGTGCCTGCTTTCCCCGCTCTCTTTTTGCATACTATGTGTGTTACTGGCTTTGGCGATCCCACCATCTTTGACAACGCATACTACCCCATTCTGCTGACCAAGCCATGGCTCGACACAACTGAGTGTGGCTTGATACGAGTGAGTGTGGCTCGACATGAGTGAGTGTGACTCGACACGAGTGAGTGTGGCTCGACATGAGTGAGTGTGGCTCGACACGAGTGAGTGTGACTCGACACGAGTGAGTGTGGCTCGACATGAGTGAGTGTGGCTCGACACGAGTGAGTGCATGAAGCTGTGCCTGCTTGCCCCACTCTCTTCGCACACTCTGTTTGAAAAGGGTTTTGGTAATTCTACCAGCATTAACGACGCCTACTACTCCATTCCCTTGACACGAGTGGATGCAAATCTGTCTTCCATGCTCATGCTTCCCCATGTCATGCCATGTCTTGTATGCAACCACCTGTGACTGCCAGGGCAGGGAACAGCATGGCGGACATGAGCAGGTTGCCATCACAAGGGACCGGGCATGACTTGTCCATCCATGCCATGCTACCTACCCACGTATGAATGTGATGGCAGGGAACAGCATTGCGGACATGAGCAGGTTGCCATCACAAGGGGACCGGGCATGACTTGTCGATGCATGCCATGCTACCTACCCACGTATGAATGTGATGGCAGGGAACAGCATGGCGGACATGATCGGGTTGCCATCGGACAAGGCCATTGTGGACGATGACGACTGCCTCGTGTGAGTGCCCGTCACGCCTTGTGTGAAGTGTGTGTGTGTGTTGCGTGCATTCACATGCTAGTGTGTGTGTGTTGCGTGCATACACATGCTACCCACCTGTGCTTGCCATCGGACAAGGCCATTGTGGACGATGACGACTGCCTCGTGTGAGTGCCCGTCACGCCTTGTGTGAAGTGTGTGTGTGTGTTGCGTGCATACACATACTAGTGTGTGTGTGTTGCGTGCATACACATGCTAGTGTGTGTGTGTTGCGTGCATACACATGCTAGTGTGTGTGTGTTGCGTGCATACACATGCTACCCACCCGTGTTGCCATCGAACAAGGCCATTGTGGACGACGACGACTGCCTCGTGTGAGTACCCCTCACCGCTCCCCTTCGCAGAAAAGGACTTCAATTTGAAGCGACGGACTCCCCTTTGAGGTCCTTCACATGCCAATATCCCTTGCATAATGTTTAGTGCATGGGGTCAATGGGGTGCATAGGCTTCATACAGTGCATGGGTGCATAGCTGCGTGGAAGGGAACGCATGGGGTGGAGGGAGGTGAGGACTCATTTTTGCGTGCCTCAGATTTTCTCGTCCCTGACTTGCCATTCCCATTTTCTGCAACCGTCCATGCTGTCAACTTTTGGGTATTTCTTTAGACAAAGTTGCCCGATTCAAAAAGAAAATGTGGAATCGATTTTTTTTTTCTTACAATGTTTTAATTCGGTTTATTCTCTTGATGGGATTCTGTCATGTAACACACAAGTTGAGTTCCTAACCCTGCCAAATGTTCCCCATTTACAAATTTTCACGGATTATTGCTACGCAGATCGTCCTGTTTTCACAGGCGGTTGCTAGAGACAGCAAAATCCTCTCGCTCCGTCCCCCTCCCCCTTCCGCCAACCTCCCTCCCCCATCTCTCTCCATGTGCCACACCAGGTGGATCAACAAGTACGCCAGCGACCAGAACCTCTTTTTCCGACTTCAGAGAAGTCTCAAATCTGCGAGGAGAACTTCTCATTCCGCCCTTCTTTCCAACGTTCCCATGGCCATGGCCTCCATCTCCCCCCATACCACACCAGGTGGATCAACAAGTACGCCAACGACCAGGACCTCTTCTTCCGGGACTTTGTACCGGCCTACACCAAGATGGTCAACAGCGGAGCCGTGTGGGCATGATTCTGGTGAACAACTGTGAGGGCTCACTCCAATACTTGCCCGTAGAACTATACGAACCGGTTGGTGTTGGTGTTGGTGTTGGTGTTGGTGTTGGTGTTTTCAGATCACGGTGGGTGCACCCAAAGAAGGCGCTCCGGACTTGTGTCTTTGGAAACTGGAGGCCAGGGACCAAGGCTGGCTTAGGGAACTCCCTGAAATCAGGGGTTTCTGACATCAACACCCTGTTACATAGGGTTACAATTGTGGAGTCAGAATTTATAATGGCTGGATTTTTTCTACTGTATGCTTTTAGGAGCGCTTATATGCAACAATTGTTGCAATGGGCTACACTAAAGGCAGGGGAAATGAGCATGTTTAGTGGAACCCAAGGTCTCTATGTTAGTGCTTTTCAAAGTACCAGTAGATCAAAATCCCATTTCTGAATTTTATTTGGTCCCCCATTGGGGGAGGGGTGCGCCTTCCCCTGAGTTAGTGCAATGCAGAGGCAACGCTTGCAGGGCCGACCAGCAAGCTGGCCATTGGCACCTGCCCCCAAAAGAAATTAATTTAATATCATGTGGACCGATGGTCCACGTATCAGATATTAAACTGATAAGAACAGATACTACACTTGATCTTAGCCAAAAGGCCGAGAAAGGTATGCCTCAAACGAGCATCAATTTTGCCTTTATTTTCAGCTTTGACAGATTCCAATCGTGTTCCGTGGGTCACAACGACCGTGAAGTCCTTCACCCTGGTGCCATATGTACAGCATGGGTTTCGCCTGGCTTCGTTTCAACTGAAACCCTACAGGTCAGCCACCATTGAGCAACGTCACAACGCACACGTCATGGACAGCAGGTTGATTTATCGAAGTCCTCTCCACCGCGCAGTGCGGTACTAACTGTTTCCAGCCCAGCATGCCCCTACGCGACGCGATTTCCATGCGTCACTTCCATGGTGTCGCGTCATGGCTTTCGATAGTTGCTGTACTCGTTCTCGCCACGGCGTCGAGCGGCCTCTTCGTAATCCTTCCCATGGTTCGCCGCCGGGGGGCCTTCATGAGCCGCGCCGCTCGTCCCAATAGTACCGCCTCCGCCGCATCACTCGAGTCCACCTCCGCGCGCCCAGCGCCTCTCAAGCTTCCGCGCGCCGTTCAGCGCAACGCCATCCGCCCCGACGCGGCCGACCCCCGACGCGCGACGCGCGACGCTCGACTTGGATGGGAGGGAAACCTGACCGCCGGGGAGGCGAGCTGGGAGCGAGCAGCCTTGGAAGGCAGGCTTCGCGAAACGTGGCGAAGGCTGCGAATGTGCTGTGAACGCCGCATTTGAGTGCATGCTTCACGAGACGAGGACGAGTGAGGTGCAGGGAAATGGGTCTCTCATCCTCTCCCCACCCTCTCATTCCATTTCCACCCTCTCATCTTCTCTCCACCCTCTCATTCCCCTTCCACACTCTCATCTCATCCTCCCCACCCTCTCATTCTCCCCCCACCCTCTCCTCCCCTCCCTAACGCGGCATTACGACATATTGTGCCAAGGCAATTCTCCTGAAGCCACGTTGCTACAATGCATGAGATTTTTCTCTAGCCTTCGCCTCTGGTCACCTCTAGCATCCTGCCTTCCCCTCCCCGCCGTCCCGCACTCGTGCCCACTCCTGGCACCCCCATGGCTAAAACTTCGTCCTTACTTCTTATCCCCATACAACCTCTCTGCTCGGCCCCCGCTCCCTCCTCCCCCCTCCCCAACCTCCTTCCAGCGTTTCCCTGCACCCGCTGTCTCCCGCACCCGGTATCGGGCTCCTGCGGCCACGTGTCGGCTGTTTATACGTCCACGTTTTTATGCTGGTGCGACATCAAAGGAACACCTACTTCCCTCTCCTCTCCACCCCCAACCCCCCCCCTCCCTTTTCCCCCCGAATCCCCGCCCTCCTCCCCTTCCCGACCTGTCCCTCCCGTGTTGCCTCCTCCCGCTGCCGTCAGGATCGTGCCTTCCAGCACCACGTGGGCTGAATCTGTTTTTGGTAGAATTCTCAAAAAAGCAGATTCAGCCTTGCAGCACCACGTGGGTGGATCGCCCCCGTCAGGATCCTGCCGCCCGCCACGAGTGGGATCTTCTGCTCATGGGCCGCCGTGCTGCTGGAAGGCATGACTCACGAGCAGAGCTGTTCGGGTAACGGTGACGCTTCGGTTGACGCGCATACGGCAATGGGTGCAAGGACCTAACGAGCAGCACCAGCAACGCTTTTCTACTAACGGCTGCTGGAAGGCATGAGCAACGCTGTGGGGGTACCTTCGCTGGACGCATGTACGTGTAGGCTTGATATGGTAACGGGTGGGCCCCCCCCTCCCCTCTCCTCCCCTCCCCTCCCCTGCCCCCCACTCCCTTCCCCTACCCCCCCCTTCCCTTCTCCTCCCCCCGCCTCCCCTCCCCTGCCCTCCCCCCCACTTCCCCTCCCCTCCCCTGCCCTTCCTCCCCCTCCCCTCCCCTCCCCTCCCCTCCCCTCCCCTCCCCTCCCCTCCCCTCCCCTCCCCCTCCCCTCCCCCCCCCTCCTCCCTTCCCCTCCCTTCCCCTCCCCTCCCCTCCCCCCCCTCCTCCCTTCCCCTCCCTTCCCCTCCCCTCCCCTCCCCTCCCTTCCCCTTCCCTTCCCTCCCCTCCCCTCCCCTCCCCCCCCTCCTCCCCTCCCTTCCCCTGCCATCCCCCCCCTAACCCTCCCCTCCGCTCCCCTGCCACCCACTCCCCCCCCCCCTCCCCTCCCTTCGCCTCCCCTGAAAGAGTATCTTTGCGCCTGCGATGCCTTTATTCTTTCCCTTGCGTTTCTCCGTGCCCTGTTGCATCCCTCTCTTGCCTCCCCTTACCCTGTCTCCTGCGCCCCCCGCAGGGAAGGACTACAGCTCGCGCTGTGGCACATGCGATGCCCGTGTTTTCTCTCGTTTACCTTACCTTTCCCGACATTGTCACCTGCCCCCCTTGCTTCTCATCTCCCCCTTGCAGAGAAGAAGTAATTGCAGAAGATTACTCGCAGGCCCGATTCACGCTATGCCACTCGAGAAGGCTGTGTGCTCCCATCCCAGTTAAAGGGGTCACTGCTTTCATCCAAGGACCCACCTGCTTTCGAGTCGACTTTTGAGTCGACTCAAAAGTCTAAAGGGGTCACTGCTTTCATCCAAGGACCCACCTGCTTTCGAGTCGACTTTTGAGTCGACTCAAAAGTCTAAAGGGGTCACTGCTTTCATCCAAGGACCCACCTGACTCAAAAGTCTAAAGGGGTCACTGCTTTCATCCAAGGACCCACCTGCTTTCGAGTCGACTTTTGAGTCGACTCAAAAGTCTAAAGGGGTCACTGCTTTCATCCAAGGACCCACCTGCTTTCGAGTCGACTTTTGAGTCGACTCAAAAGTCTAAAGGGGTCACTGCTTTCATCCAAGGACCCACCTGACTCAAAAGTCTAAAGGGGTCACTGCTTTCATCCAAGGACCCACCTGCTTTCGAGTCGACTTTTGAGTCGACTCAAAAGTCTAAAGGGGTCACTGCTTTCATCCAAGGACCCACCTGCTTTCGAGTCGACTTTTGAGTCGACTCAAAAGTCTAAAGGGGTCACTGCTTTCATCCAAGGACCCACCTGCTTTCGAGTCGACTTTTGAGTCGACTCAAAAGTCTAAAGGGGTCACTGCTTTCATCCAAGGACCCACCTGCTTTCGAGTCGACTTTTGAGTCGACTCAAAAGTCTAAAGGGGTCACTGCTTTCATCCAAGGACCCACCTGCTTTCGAGTCGACTTTTGAGTCGACTCAAAAGTCTAAAGGGGTCACTGCTTTCATCCAAGGACCCACCTGCTTTCGAGTCGACTTTTGAGTCGACTCAAAAGTCTAAAGGGGTCACTGCTTTCATCCAAGGACCCACCTGCTTTCGAGTCGACTTTTGAGTCGACTCAAAAGTCTAAAGGGGTCACTGCTTTCATCCAAGGACCCACCTGCTTTCGAGTCGACTTTTGAGTCGACTCAAAAGTCTAAAGGGGTCACTGCTTTCATCCAAGGACCCACCTGCTTTCGAGTCGACTTTTGAGTCGACTCAAAAGTCTAAAGGGGTCACTGCTTTCATCCAAGGACCCACCTGCTTTCATCCAAGGACTCACCCACCTGCTTTCATCATTGCTTCCTCATCCTGTAAGCACGTTTCTGTCAGGCGTCTGCCGTGAGCCTTTCCCACTCCCCCCTCCCGCCTTCCCCCTTCAACCTTCCCCTTTCTCCTGTCCCCTTTCCCCCATCCTCTTTCCCCCTTCCCTCTCGCCCTTCCCCCGTCCCCGTCGCAAACATTCCTCCGCCATCCTTCACTGTGCACTTTCCCTAACCCAGCTACCCGTAAATGAGTGAAGTCACCATCCTTCATTGTACAGACTCCCTCCCTAGCCCAGCTACATCCGGCTCCACCCCTCACTGCACCACAAGCCACTTCCCGTCCCAGCGACATGGTGGCGACATTCGTTTTCTCAGCGTGCTCCCACCCTTCTCCAACCCCTCCAACGCCAATCCCCCACACCCCACAACAGCCCTCACAGGTACGCCATGGCATCTCGAGCTCCCTTCTTCCCTCTCCTACTGTAGGGCCATCTCCCTAGGCCAGCTGTAAGGCGATGTCACATGACCCATCCAAACCCACCCGAACCCATCCAAGCCCAACCAAACCCGGCCAAACCCATCCAAACCCACCCCAACCCAACCCAACCCATCCTTCACAGGTACGCCATGGCATCTCAGCGGCCCTTCTCTCCGCTCCTCCAGGTCGCTGTCTCCCTCGGCCATGCCTTGCCGCTTCTGTACAGCGATGTCATTTACTCCCTTGGGCAGCAAGCCTTGCCCCTTCCATCCCCCGCCCTTCTGTACGGCAATCTTGTCGTCTGCGATGAGCTCCCTGGAAGGTTCAGTCAGGCACTGCCACCCGGACCGCATCTACTTCTGGGGCTACTTCATTGCACTGAACGCGTGTGGATCGCCGTGCCCTGGGCCATCCTCTGCCGCTGCTGGGGGCATTTCACGGCAGCTATGGGAGTAGCCAATGCAGTTGGGGGTAGTGGTGGCGGTTGTGGGGTGAGTGGGCCAGCGGGTGGGGCTGTGAAGAGCAGACGGGCAAAGATTGAATGAGAAGTTTTCAGACGTCAATCGACTGAGGCAAGGTAGTGCAGCGGGGAATAGGGCAGTCAAATCAGGAGTAGGGAGGAGTTTAAGGAACGTATCTACCTGTGGGGCACAGAAGGTACCTGTGGGCCAGAAAACAGGTGAGTCAAACTTGTGCACCGGCCTGTCTCTAGAGGCACTTCAATTGTCAGCATGGATGCCATCTGAACCGCTCTACACCATCCAAATGTCATCTGAACCACCCTGCACTTTGCCATCCTCCTCTCTTTGTCCACCTCCACAGATGCTGCAAGGGAATTGCCATCTGCATTGACATTCCATTTTGCAAGTTGTCTTTTACTGGTACACCCTATTCTCGATAATTGCACACCCCCTACCTGCTTTTTTTAAGGTGCCCTATACCGATTCAGGCTCGATACGACGGACACCCTGAAACTCAGGGACTATCAGTCGACAGCGAGATGCAGTTTCTCTTGAAACTACACCATGTGTTCCGAGTGAGGATGGGTGGCGCGACTGAAGTTTTTAATGCTTACGTCTATTCGCGACTGGGTTTCGGAACGCTCACCAGCTATTCAATATTCGCAGTAAACTACCCTGCAATGAAGTTTGTACCCCGGGTATGTACCCCCAGGGTGTGCGTTTAAGGGGTGTGCAATTATCGAGAATAGGGTGTAGGGGCAAGGTGGCAGTGGGAATTGGCACTGCAGCGAGGAGTAAAGAGGGAGACCGCAAAACGCTACAGCGAAACCACGGCGAATGAGTTGAAATTGCAGCTGGCAAGAACATGTGAAGGTGCATGCATGCACATGATTCTACCTGATTGGCTGTTCTACTTCAAACAGATCGCAACATCTCTACATCTGTTTCTGGAATAGAATTGCAGCAGTAGGTAATCAAAATGATATTCCATCCCTTCAAACGCAATGGCATCCAGGGTCCCATTCTCCACTATCTCATTCACCACCCCCCTCTTCAGCTTATCCCCAGATTGGTGGAAAATACACGGAAATGCCTTAGTGACCCTGGAATACACCTTGATCTCCGCTCCCTGCCCCTGCACTTCAAACTGCTCGAATCGCCGCCCTCCCAGCAGCTCCATCAGAGCGTTGTAGTGGTCCAGCTTGATGAACGGCGGCGGCGCTGCCTGCCTGGCCGCCTCTAGCTTCTCCGGAGTGACATCTTGTGGAATCAGGTCTTGTAACGGGCCAGGTAGAGCGCAATAGCATCCAAGGTCCCATTCCCCACTATCTCATACACCACCCCGCTCGTCGTCTTATCCCCAGACTGGTGAAAAACACACGGATACGCCTTGGTCACCTTCGAATACACCTTGATCTCCACTCCAGTCCCTTGCACCTCATATTGTTCCGACCTCCTCCCTCCCAGCAGCTCTATCAGTGCATTGTAGTGGTCCAGCTTGATGAACGGCGGCGGCGCTGCCTGCCTCGCCTCTTCCAGTCCTGCCGGGGTGACGTTTTGAAGAATCAGGGCTTGCACCTGCCCAGGAAGAGAGCAGAAGTACCGCAGCGTGCCGGGCAGAGGAGCAGCAGACGGGGATAAAGACGAATCAGAATCAGCAGACGAGTCACCAAAGTCTTTGGTGGCTGGTTTGGTGACTCCGTGGCTGTCTGTTACTGGGTCGGGGTACGGCGTGCGTGGGAGGGAGTTGAATAGGAATGGCTGGGCCAAATATGCCGCCACGAATTGCCTCTGATCCTCCATACAGTCACTTGTATACGTCGCATCCATCATCTCGCCTAAAGCCCACGCGTACCCGACATAGGACCCTGCGTTAACGTGTCGGTTCGGAAAGGGAGATTTCAGCTGCTGAGGGTAGAAAGGGATAACATCACTCGTTGGATATGCGAATATCTCGGCGCCGAAAACGATAGGAGCGTTAAGAGACAGAAACGCCCTGACTAACGAGTCTGGTCCGCATAGCTCCCTGTTTGGCAGCAGCAGGACGTCATCAGCATCTGTTACAATCACAATTCGGTCTTTGGGCAGTGTCCTTAGGTACTCTCGATAGTATCTCACACGACCACCTAGGCCCTGCCAGGTCTCATTCAAACCCAGCACCGCGAGCTGAATCCCGTTCATCTCGCAGAACTTAGCTAAGCGTTGAACGCCTTTCCCACACCGGGTGGAGAAAGTGATCCATTCGATGCTGCAGTTGGAGTAGGTGAAAGCTGACGTTGGCTTTAAGTCGCGAGGGTCTACTGTGGGGTCATACGTGACTCGACAGCCATCCCTTCCCCCATTGTCTGCCACTCCCTCGCTGCTGCTGCTCTTAGCGCCACTGTGACGCCCCCAGCTTGGATCGGAGATGATTCTGGATGATCCTGGATCGGCAGCTGCCACTTTCCTCCCCCTCATACTGCCTTTCTTAAAGCTCTTGATGTAGCTGCTACTGCTGCTGCTGCTGCTGCTGCTGCTGCTGCTGCTGCTGCTGCTGCTGCTGCTGCTGCTGCTGCTGCTGCCGCTGCTGCTGCTGCTGCTGCCGCTGCTGCTACTGCTGCTGCTGCTGCCGCTGTCAGAACCACCCTCCTGCTGCATCATGTTCCGCCAATGAATTCTGTTTCCGTTTTCGAGGCCTGCTTTACCACGAACGGCAGCAGCGTTCACCACATCAGAGCATGCAATACCGCGGAAAAAGGCCGTCCCAGTGTGAATCCCTCGATAGGCAACACCCACGCCAACACATGAGTCTAAGTAATCGCGAACTATCACCACATCTGGGCTCACGCGGGAGGAAAACTTATACAGCCAGAGCATCAGCAGTGCTAACGAGGCGGTGGCGACAAATGTTACCACTGAGGCTCCCTTAGCTACACAACAGAGCAAAGACAGAAATCGCGAGCGGGAGGGTAGACTGAGCCTGGCAGACATTGCGGCGATTGTAGTACGAATATGTCTAGTAGTTGTACCGATCTGGCACGACTGATTGTACCGTAACAAGCAAGAGAATGGAACTTAGGTTAGTACGAAATCCCTGGCTCGGAAACAGCCATAAAATACTCCATTCGAATTGCCCGCGCTTTCACTAGCGCCGCGAGCCAAATCCATGCCTGGGGGCCTTCGATAGGCGGTCCGGGTTGGTGCAAGGCACCGCCAAAATCGGCGACGCTGCGGAGGAATTGCACACACACTCGTGGGAGGGGGTTCTCGCTGACAACATAATGTCGGTCGCACCGGCTACTAGGGTATGCAAACCAGCGTTTAATTTCGCTTCGACAGAATCATCTTGGGTTTGAACCGCAAGACTAGCCGACGATTCTGTAGATGATTTTATTTCGGCGGGAAACATCGCCAGGCCGTCTGCGATTTTAGTGATTACTATTTCCGTCACGGGATGACATTTCTCCCGGGGAAAATTCGTCAAACCTAAAGTTTTGGCGATCCCGCCACGGAAGGAGATTTTCGCAATTCGCGGATAAGTCTTTCCAAGTCAAACGCTGAACGTTCATGGGGGGTTTCAGACCTTGTGTGACCTTGGATAGTAGTAGAAACTAGACCTAGGCGTGCAGCTGCCCCTGCGTGAATCAACACGACACGACACGAAGAGACATCGGCGTGCATCGTACTACTGTACACAGTCTGTAGTATCATGACTGAGCCAGAGCCCCCCCGAATAGGGAGTCGGCGGAATGGACGGTGACGCTATCTAGTTAGCTTGGCAAATGGCGACTCGTGTGCTAGTACCGTAAGCCCGAAAGGTAGTTGGCAAGATGGTGGTGACAGAAAATGCTGAGTCGGAGTCTCGCACATGCCTGCCTTGTTCGTTGGAGTCAACCAAAGTAGCCCAGCGAAGTTATTCGAACAATGCAGAAGGGTTTGAAGGTTTTATCGTATCCTCCGTACATGCTACCCCGGGTTCTGTGCTAAAACTCTGAAAATGAATCTGAAATCTGCTAAAGATTTGTGTTAGGCCCCTTGGCCTACATCCGCTAAAGAATAGCGGGGTTGACTAAATTGAGAATGAAGTGCGGCGGAAGAATTTGGCGAAGGAAGTCTTAGCGAAATATGCGAAGAAGTAACTGAGTAATAGTTGAATGAGAATTGGTTGATTTGCAAGTACAAGCAAGGTTTAAGTAGCATACAAGAGCGATTGTTGGAAAGCACTTCGTGGGACTAGAAAGTAGAAGGCAAGAAACTAGAGTGCCACGTGGCATTAGGAAATCCAAGAAGATAAGATGATGATAAGGTTGGGAAGTACTGTTCAGAATGAACAGTAAAACCCCCTGCAACACCTGTGCTCTATGTATTTCTGTACACTAGGTTGCTGGGCTGCTCTGGTTGACTCCAACGGGCACGGCATTCTCCCGGTGGAAGATGTATTGCACCCCACCTGACCTAAACAAAACAAAACCCAATCGGATAAGGAAGCAACTCTGATTTATTCTTTCTGCCTTGCTGTAAGGAATTTTTCAGCATTCCTTACCGCGTTCTTCAACATCGCGTACAGCAGAAGCCGTTGTTCCGCCGTTACTGCTAACGGGGCTTCGCCAACTTTGCGCGCACTGTTTTGCCAAACCTTGCACTGCTGGCCTGGCCGAGTCGGCCCACGCTTCGGGACTAGCCCGAACCTCGATGCCAGCCTAGCACTAGCTAGCTCGCATGCACCGCGTAAACGTTGCATGTTTCGCACATAAGTATTCGCTCATATCTTCGCTCATACTTCGTACTCGTTTGACACCTAGTGCAATCCTCGCTACTTCGATTCATTGCACCCATAACACTTGGTAATCAGAGCCTCTTTCCTTTTCGGACCGCGCATCTCCGCACCCAGAGAAATCAACTTTTGATCTTTGCACTCGAAGGGACTCACGCCCCTTAGCGCCTAGGAGCCGCTCCTCGCGTTCTCTCGTAAACGCGTGCAGCCACGACTGCGCCTAGAGCTAAGACGAGCCGTCGTCCTTCGACATGGCCAAACATATCGATGTCACGAACCTCACGCAGGAGCGTATGAACGAACTGCTGCAGCAGCTGCGCGAAAGTTCTGAGGAAATCGCGGCACTGACGGCAGAACGTACGTCCCTGCAAAACGACGTCGCACGAGCGCAACAAGCACAATCACAGACACAAGGCACGCACGGACAACCTGCACGACAAGAATCACAACACGGAAGTGTGGGGCAACCCTCGAGCGCGGCTAGTGATGGCGTCGTCCGCAACGACGGAGACGACGACCACGGCGCGATACACCCCGAGGCGACGAATGCGGCCAGAAGCCAACCTCGCGTCACGATTTCAGTGCCGACCGGCGAGTCAGCACTGCCGTCGCCGATGCCGCTTAAGCCGTAGCGTCCGCCTTGCTTCGACCCAAGTCAGCGGGGTGGTCCGACCCTTCAGGCGTGGTTGTTCACGATGAACGTATTTTTTTACGCCAACTATGTCTCGGAGGACTCGGCGAAGATTCGATACGTCGTATCGCTGCTGCGAGGACCCGCCATGGACTGGTGGCGCGTCATCGTCACGAAGCCGGTGGACTACGCGACTCTACTGACACGGGAAGGACAAACCGGACCGTGGGCGCCGTCGTATTTCGTGGAGGTGGCCCAATATCGCACGTGGGACGCGTGGTGCGCAGGTCTGCGCACACGATTTGAGCCAATTGCGGCTTCGATCGCGGCGCGCCATAAGCTCCGCACTTGGCGCCAGCTCGGTTCCGTCCAAGACTACACCAGCGGGTTTCTAGCGATGTGCGAGCAGGTGGGCTACATGCCCGAGGGCGCACGCATCGACCTCTACATCGGCGGCCTGAAACACGAAATCGCCCAAGAAATCCAACTCCGCAACATCACGGAATTTCAGGATATTCTCGCCATGGCGGAGAAGCTTGACTTCTTACGCCGACCGAGACCGGGGTCCTATGGCAACAACAGTAACTGGGGACATCGGTCTCGTGGGACGAACGAGCACGCCACGATACGCGTCGTCGCCGCGAATGCCGCTGCCGTACCGTTCAAAGGGTGCTGCTTCGCGTGCAACCAGCCGGGACACCGTAAGAGCGAATGCCCGGAAAACGCTAAGGGAAAGGGGGAAGCTGAGCAGCAGAAACAGACCAAGCAGCAGGGAAACGCTGGGAGTCAGTAGCAGACGGGCCCTCTACTGACAGGTCACGTTGCTCACCCGACCCAAACGACACTCCCTGAGTGATTGTGCCGGTTCACGCAATCGACCACACCCGGTCGAATAAGGAGGGTACATCGGTAGACAGCCCCATACTGCTTAACGGGAAAATACAGACAGACTTAGTTAAAATCTTCGTAGATGGGGGGGCTAGCCACAGCCTGATCAACACCGCGACAGCACGGAGACTGGAACTGCCACTGGTCAGATGTTTACCTGAGATCGACGCACGACTGGTCGACAGCACGCCACTGGCGATACGGGAACGTGTGGACCGAGTTCGGATCCGATGCGGGGGTAATTTTACCTTTACCCAGAAAATGCTCGCAACGACCCTCGACGGGATCGACATCTTACTCGGCCGTGATTGGCTGCGACGACACAATCCGCGAATCGACTGGACGACGGGTGATTGCACCGTGCGAGTGAACGGTAGCAACATCGCCTTACCTCGCTGGAGCTCGCCCGAGTCTTCGCCGGTGCGTGTCAACGCGATCACGATGAAACGCGCCGTAGTGATAGGAGCTGACGTGTATGCGGTTGACATCCGGGAAGCCGTGGCAGCAGACAAACCGAGCGATTTACAGAAACTGCTCGCCGACGTACCGGATGACTTGGCAACACTACTGAAGCAGTACAGCGGGATATTCCCGGATGACCTACCGGAGGGACTGCCACCTCAGCGACCGCACGACGACAGGATAGAACTAGAACCGGGGGCACAGCCAACAGTACAGCGATAGTTCCGACTGACCCAACCCGAACTGGACGAACTTTGGAAGCAGCTGGATTACCTACTCGAGAAAAAATTCATTCGCCCGAGTTCGCCACCCTTCGCCGCACCAATACTGTTCACACCGAAAAAAGACGGGGGATTTCGCATGTGCATAGATTACTGCGCACTGAACCGAGTTACCATCAAGTCCCGTTACCCCATGCCACGAGCCGACGAACTGACCGTCCAACTTCGCACAGCCCGGGCTTTCTCGAAAATTGACCTTCGAGGAGGTTACCACCAGATCCGCGTCAACCTGCCCGACTGCTCGAAAACCGCCTTCCAAACCCGCTAGGGATCATTCGAATAGACGGTAATGCCCTTCGGACTGACCAACGCCCCCACAACCTTCCAAATGACCATGAATAAAGCATTCCGCCCGCTTTGAGATAAGTGCGTAATCGTCTACTTAGATGACATACTGATCTACAGCCCAGACAGAGCACAACAGCTACAGGACATCGAAGCTGTTTTTAAAATACTGAGTGAGAAACGCCCATTGACCAAAGCCTCTAAGTGTGAGTTTCTACAGGACATACTGGAGTTTTTGGGGCACATGCCAACGGAGTGGAAATAGACCCAAAAAAAGATCGCAACTATTCAAGCATGGCACGCGCCGACCAACTTGACTGAGTTGCAGAGTTTTCTGGGGTTCGTCAACTACGTGCGCCGGTTCGTCCCTGACATGGCGAAGTTGACTGCCTCGTTGACCGACCTGCTGAGGAAGGGGGTTGAGTACATGTGGGGGGAGAAAGAGCAAGCTGCCTTCTCGGCCCTCAAAAATGTTTGTACTCACCGCTCGTGCTTCACATCGCAGATCCTCACTGTCCGTTCGAGCTCGTCAACGACGCAAGTGACATCGCTGTGGGAGCAGTATTGTTGCAGGACTTCGGGAACGACCTTCAGCCAATCGCGTACGAGTCCCGCAAGCTTCACCCGCCCGAGCGCAACTACCCGATACACGACCGCGGGATGTTGGCGATCGTGCACGCGTTCAAAGTGTGGCGGTGCTACCTGACAGGAGCCGACGTGACAGTACGGACATGCCATTGTGCACTACAGTACCTTCGCGCCCAACCGAATCTCAACACGCGACAGATCCGCTGGTTGGACTATCTGGAGTCCAACTTTCACTGCACCGTCACGTACAAAAAGGTTGCGTCGAACATCGCTGACGCACTCACCCGCCCCATTGCCCAACTTCACGCCATCCTACTCGGCAAAACCAACCCACTTTTAACAGGCCTATTCACCCACGGTTACAGTACCGACCCATTTTTCACGATCGGAAATTCACAGCAACTGGTAGAAGCAAAGGGAGTCTATTACGTAAAGACAGGCACCAACTGCATTTGGGTACCCGCGTACTCACTACTAAGGAACCTGCTACTGCAAGAGGCACACGACGGGGTTACCTCGGGTCACTTCGAGGTAGAAAAAACGCGACAGCAACTGCAGCGGTATCACTACTGGCCGGAGCTGTTGACCGACGTACAGCACCACGTGGGGTCGTGTCCTATATGCCAGGTGATGAAGAGCTCGCGAAAAAGAAAGGCAGGTCAATTGCAGCCGATTCCAGCGCCTGAGCGCGCCTGGCAGCATGTTACCATGGATTTCGTCACGGGGTTACCTTCGAACCCTGGGGGTAACGACGCGGTTATGGTCGTCGTTGACAGACTGACGAAAATGGCTCACTTCGCTGCGTGCAGGAAATCGATCTCAGCCGAAGAAACCGCTCGCCTGTTCATCTCAGTCGTCGTTCGACTGCACGGGATACCAGCCGCGATAATCAGCGACCGCGACACGAAGTTTACCAGCAACTTCTAGAAGAACTTTTGGGAGCAGTTCGGGACCAGGCTACAGTTCAGCTCGTCGTACCACCCAGAGACCGACGGTCAAATGGAGCTGACGAACCAGACCATGGAGCGGCTGATTCGGACCACGTGCGACGAACCGACAGCATGGGAGCAGCAGCTGCCGCTGATCGAGTTCGCCTACAACAACGCAACGTCAGCGACGACGCAGCAGTCCCCGTTGTACCTGAACTACGGGCAAAATCCAACAGTGCCCATGACGCCGAGTCCGGACAACCTCACGCCACGCGCTCAAATGTTCGCCGAGATCCTGCAAGCTGCCCGAACACGAGCAGCAGAGGCAATTAAAAAAGCAAACTTCATCGCTAAGAGAAATGCTGACCGCCACCGCCGCCCAGTCACGTACGAGTCAGGGGATTACGTACTTCTCGACAAACAAATTTTTAAGACTGCCCGTCGTACCGAAACTTCGACCGCGCTACTGTGGACCGTTTTGAAATCAGCCACATGATCACCCCAGTTACCGCCCATTTACTGTTGCCGACAGACAGGTACATCAGCCCATTGTTCCACGTCTGTCAGCAGAATAAACGAGAATGGATGAAACTAACAGCATGCAGGAGTACAAGTAGCAAACCCTAATTGGGTTGTACCCCATATGAGCTACCCCACTACAGCCTACACAACATGATAGTTTGACACGCCCCCATAGGCAAAGTGGGGGAGAACAAGGGGTCACAAGACCAGTCAAGAAAAGCAAAGCAAGCTCAGGGTGGATCACGAAGTCACCACACACTCTGAGCAAAAGCAAATGGCCACAAGGCCAGTTCACATGCAAAGTTATATAATGGAGAACAAGCAGTACAGTGATCAAAACCTAGCAAGTGTAAGCATGCAGGTATAGATCACAGTACAAGCAAAGTCAAGAAGTGAGCAAGTGAGACCAAGCAGGCACAAGGCCTAAAACAGTACAGAAACGCTGATGATCACAAGGCTGAAGTGCCTTGGTGAAGATATCAGCAGTGTTGGCCCGAGAGGCCACGTAAGCAAGACGAAGCTGACCACGCTGCTGCAACTCTCGAGCAAGGAAGTAACGCAGAGCGATGTGCTTCGTCCTCTTCTCCAGTCTGTGCTCCTGACCCAAGGCAATCATGGCCTTGTTGTCGACGTACAGAACTGGGGGAGAACGAGGCGGCTCTCCCAAGTCGGTCAGCAGGTAGGTGAGCCAGCGTAACTCCTGTGCAGCCATGGCCCCTGCGTAGATCTCAGCCTCACAACTGGAACTGAGAACAGAAGACGAGCGGGTAGACCGCCAAGAAACAGAGCCGGAGCCAAGGCTGAAAGTGTAACCCTGTGACGACCGCTGCGTAGCCAAGTCGTCAACCCAAGAAGCGTCTGCGTGTCCAGTGAGGACAACTCGACCCCGTCCTCCAAGCACGACCCGACGTACTGCACAAGTAGCGTAACACCCTCTTAGCGGCCTCCTGGTGCTCTGGTCGGTGTCTCCCGGGCGCAACGTAGCGTGCCAGGATGCTAAGAGGGTAGGGAAGGTCAAGTTGAGTGCAGGTCATCAGGTACATGAGGCAGCCCACAAGCTCTGGATACGGGCCACTCGGCTCTACGGACTAGTCCGAAGGTGGAGCTGAGAGCGAGTGACCGGTAGGCAGAGGAGTGGACTGTGGCGAGGAGTACGTGAAGTGGAAGTGCTGAAGGACCTGCTGCACCATGTGTGACTGAGTCAAGGTAATGGGGCGCCGTGCTCTGTCCCGGGTGATCTGCAAGCTAAGATAGCTGCGCAGCTCACCCAGGTCTGTGCACGTGTGTCTCTTCTGCAGCTCCGACTTCACAAGGGCCAGTCCCTCAGTGTCAGCAGTGGCAAAGACCAAGTCGTCGGCGTACACGAGGATGTAGAACGGCGGCAGCGAAGTGTCGGTGCGTAGAAACAGCGACGGGTCAGCAGTCGAAGGAGCAAACCCAAGAGCCGCAAGCGTCGTCCTCAATGTGTCGTGCCACTCGCGAGGCGCCTGGCGGAGACCGTAGACTGGCCGCCGGAGGCTCCACTGGGTACCTGCAGGAAACGACCCAGTGAAGCCAGGTGGGCAGCGCAGCCAGATCTCCTCGTGCAGGCTGCCCTGTAAGAAAGCTGTGGTGAAGTCAAGAGAGTGAAGCTCGTTGTCACGCTGAGCGGCGACGTGCAGCAGCACCCGAAGAGTGGTCATCTTCGGGGTAAGGGAGAAGGTCTGGAAGAAGTCAACTCCCTATCGCTGACTGAAGCCTCGTGCAACGTAACGCGCCTTGAAGACAGGCGGAGAACCCGACGGCCGCTTCACCCTGAAAATCCACATGCCATCGATTGTGTTCGCTCCACGAGGGGGAACCTCGTCGACGTAAGTGCCTGTGGACTTCCAGGATGCCATCTCTGCGTCCATGGTTGTCTGCCACTTAGAGGAGTTGGGACCCGTAATCGCCTCTGCGTAAGAGCGCGGGGTCGGGATGTCTGGTGCATCCGGGTCTCCCTCAGGTGCAATCAGCATGAACACGAGATGAGGTACACCAGCTGCAACACACTCAAAGTCCTCCTGCCTGTCCTCAAGGACGTCCGTGCCAAGAGCACACTCACCCCCGATGGACGGAGGATAGGCAGACTCAGACTCAGCAACAAGACTAGCGGCGTAGTCGAGACGACAAGCAGCAGCAAAGTCAACAAGCTCAGCAACTAGGGCAGACGCAGCAGTGGACTCAAACGAAGGGTCAGTGACAACAGTGGCGAGAAGACGTGTGACAGTAGGACTGGCAGCACGAGCAAGGTCGGACAGCGGGTCAGGAACGTCAGGAAGAGAGGACGCAGGAGGTTGTGGCGGTGGTCAGAGGCAGCAGCAGCAGCGTCAGCGTGAGACCCCTACGCCCCAGGAGCTTCGTGAGTGGTTTGCTCAGCGTGGGGCGTCTGGGGGTAGTGTTCGCTGCCAGTACGTCATTCGCACAGGTGACCGCACTGGTCAGACATGCGGGAAGGTTGGTCACACACAGTCCCGCTGCTTCTCCCGTCTTGACGACGCCTTTCGCGCAGAGTTTCCCGGCGCGACTGAGCTCCCCCGCTGGGCAGAGCTGCTTAGGCAGGGTGTTGATATCTTTGCTCTTGACTATGATGCTATCCTTGCTGCCATGTATGCATTGACTGTTAGTGCTGGGGGTAGCGCGACACGGGCAGCGAGCTATACGGTGGGCCCTAAAAAAAACGGTCCTAGGAGGACCTGCTCTGATACCATGTCAGCAGAATAAACGAGAATGGATGAAACTAACAGCATGCAGGAGTACAAGTAGCAAACCTTAATTGGGTTGTACCCCATATGAGCTACCCCACTACAGCCTACACAACATGATAGTTTGACAACGTCAGCCTGTTTCGCCCGTACATTCCGACCAGCCAACTGCCACGACATCGCCCGCCGTCAATGACTCGCCCGGCATCGGAGCCGATCATCGAGCCCGAAAAGTTTCTGAGCCATCGGATTCGTCATCCCACCGGTATCAAGAGGATCGAGTTCCTCGTTCGCTGGAAGGACCGCACACCAACTAAAGATAGCTGGGTGCCCCTGGCCACCATCGAAAACCACCCTGCCCTACAAGTGTACTTGAGGAGCCGGGGTTTCCGCGATATACACGCATTCGCGTAGCGGAGGGGGCTTCTTGAGGGGGGGGGGGGGGGTAGTGGAAATAAAATTTCTTCATTCCTTACCGCGTTCTTCAACATCGCGTACAGCAGCAGCCGTTGTTCGCCCGTTACTGCTAACGGGGCTTCGCCAACTTCGCGCGCACTGTTTTACCAAACCTTTGTCAAACATAGTAGCTTAGGGTTTTGGGGGGCTAGAAGTTAGGAACGAGAGGGTTGGCCAAAGAGAAGAGGGTTGAACTATAGAATGGGAGTACAAGATATAAGAGAGGGGAGGTGGTGAAGGGAGGTAGACCACCTAAAGACAAGATAGGGTGATACTACACTAACTAGCAATGCATGTAATTATATAAGAATGTTATATTCCGACAACCTTGCACTGCTGGCCTGGCCGAGTCGGCCCACGCTTCGGGACTAGCCCGAACCTCGATGCCAGCCTAGCACTAACTAGCTCGCACGCACCACGTAACCGTTGAATGTTTCGCACATAAGTATTCGCTCATACCTTCGCTCATACTTTGTACTCGTTTGACACCTAGTGTAATCCTCGCTACTTCGATTCATTGCACCCGTAACACTTGCCTTGTTATGCCCTTTTTTTTGTGCTCTATGTATGTCGGTACACTAGAAATGTACCTTCGGCATCTGTCGAATGACCTCGCTGGGCTACTTCGGTTTGGTTGACTCCAACGAGCAGGTGCCAACAGTACCCTGTGCTTCATCTGGTACCCGGTAGCGCCAGGGTTAGAGTTTCGGATTTGTTCACTCACACTGGATCCTGTACAACTTCCCGAGCATAAATATACTACAAGAACTGCAGCCCGTCAAATAGAGATCCAATCTGGCAAGAGTAGCAAGTGAAGTGTGGAGCTGAACTGGACGACGGAGCGCGCCAGGCCGAATCTCCTTCCCAGGTCTTAGTAGTAATCTGTTCGTGATACCGTGACTTTCCTCTCGACCCTGCAACGGCAGGTATGGCGAACGGCTCCCGGCTGTCGTCGCTCTGGTTAGTCGCGAAACGGGCCTTCGGAGTGTCTCTTCTGGCGACTATGGCGTTCGCGATCCTGCTAGTTTGGGTGTACAATTTTTCGTCCGGCTCGAGTCCAGATGTCGCAGCCCTCCGCGATTGGTTAGATTCGTGCGTGGGAGTTGGCCTCGCGTATAAGGGAAGGCATAGCATGCCATTTTTCCGCGATATTGCGTGCTCCGATTTGGTAAATGCAGCTGCCATACGCGGCAAAGCAGGCTTCGACAATGGAAACGAAAGTCACTACCGTCACATGGCGACTGGAGGTTGGCGCGGAAGCACCAGCAGCAGCAGCAGCAGCGAAGTAATGATTAATTTAGGAGCAGATTTAGGAGCGGAAAATCTGGGGAGAGATGGCTGCCAAGTGCTTTATCATTCCAGCGTTGACCCTTGGGATTTGAAGCCCACCTCTTCATTTACCCACTCCGGGTGCCAGATCGAATGGATAACTTTCTCCACCCGTTGCGCAAAAGGCGTTCAACGCTTAGCTAAGTTTTGCGATTTGGTGGGAGTTCCGTTTGCGGTGCTTGGTCTGAACGAAACCTGGAAGGGACAAGGCGGGCGGGTGAGATACAATCGGGAGTATTTGAGAACACTCCCGCGTGATCGCATCGTGATTGCAACAGATGTGGACGACGTCTTGTTGCTGCCTAATCGTGAGCTATGCGCACCAGATCAACTCATTAAAGCGTTCCTTTCTATTAACGCTCCTGTCGTTTTCGGAGCCGAGATTTTTGCGTATCCAACCGCCGATGCAATGCCGTTTTACTCTCCAAAGTTCAAGTTCCCGCCTTTTCCGAATCTGTACCTTAACGCAGGGGTTTATGTCGGGTACGCGTGGGCTTTATCTGAGATGATAGATGCGACGTACACGAGTGACTGTATGGAGGACCAGCGACAGTTTGTTGCTGGTTATTTGGCCCAACCGTACCTCTTCAACTCCTTCCCACGGACGCCTTACCCTGAGGCAAATTTCGCTTCGATACAGTCACTTCTTTCCCAATCAACAGCAGCTGATGCAGTCACTTCTTACCCAACAAGTTACACCAATGATGCAAATAGAAAACTACATATCGCCTCCTCCCCCCTCACACCTGCTCCTGGCACTCTGAAATACCTCTGTGCTCTACCCGGCCCGCTACAAGACCTGATCCCAGAGGATGTTACTCCGGAGAAGCTAGAGGCAGCCAGGCAGGCAGCGCCGCCGCCGTTCATCAAGCTGGACCGCTACAACGCTCTGATGGAGATGCTGGGAGGGCGGGGATTCGAGCAGTTTGAAGTGCAGGGCTCGGGGACGGATATCAAGGTGTTCTCAAGATTTACTAAAGCGTATGCGTGTATTTTTCACCAAGCTGGTGATAAGCTGAAGACAGGGGTGGTGTATGAGATAGTGGAAAATGGGACCCTGGATGCCATTGCGTTTGAAGGGATGGATTAGAAGCTTTGGTGGGCTTTCGGGTGAAGCTGTGTTAGTGACTCTGCTGCTGGTAGGTAGCTCGTGGTATCAAGGAAATTCATGGAATTATTAAGAACCTGACGCAACTCGGTCGTTTAATTTCAGTAGCATACGGTACCGTATATTTCAGTTATGTACTCCCTAACGCGCGGTTGGTCAAAACTGCTCTTCGTTTGGTTTTGCAACAGCTACAATTGTTGAAACTTGTTCGATCCAGACAGCCTCCATTGCAGTGTGGAGAGAACAGTAACCCTGGAAACAGACAAACACGCTGGCCCATCTTTGTTCTTTGCATTGAATCACCATTGCATTAAAGTATTCCAACAATACTTTGTTCATTCCCTCTTTGCCCGCCTGCTCTTCACTGCCCCATTCATCCCCCCACTACCACCACCGACACCACTACCCGCAGCTGAATACGCAGCTGCCATAACTGCATTAATCTGCCCCCAGCAGCGGCAGAGGATGGCAAAGGGGACCACAATCCAGATTGCGTTCATTGCAATGAAGTAACCCCAGAAGTAGATTGGGTCCGGATGGCAGTGCTTGGAACCTTCCAGGAAGCTTGTCGCGAAGTAGATGACGTCGCCGTACAGCTGGCCGAGGGAGACGGCGAACTGGAGGAGCGGAGAGAAGGGCCGCCGCGATGCCATGCCGTACCTGTGAGTGAGTGGGTGGATGGGGTTGAGGGATCGGGGTTTAAATGGGAACGAAGGGCCGTCGCAATGCTATTCAATATTCGCAGTAAACTACCCTGCAATAAAGTTTGTACCCCGGTGTCAAATGTTGAACATTGATATGATAGGCTATAATGAGTTGCACTCTAGGGGGTACAGCTTCTAGGGTTGCTCATTTGTACCCCATTCGTTTCTATTCCAATCATTCCGTTGTTCGCTAACTTTGAGATGGTATCATGAGTAGGTGTCGATCCTCTCGCCTAGCCTAGCCTAGCTCGCGCCCTAGCGCCCTCCGCGCCCTTGCGCCCTAGCACACTCCGCGCCCTCCGCGCCCTCCGCGCCCTTGCGCCCTAGCACCCTCCGCGCCCTCCGCGCCCTCCGCGCCCTCCGCGCCCTCCGCGCCCTCCGCGCCTTAGCCACCGCGCCCTCCGCGCCATTTCCGTGCCTTAGCGCCCTCCTCCTCCGCGCGTTAGCGCCCTCCGCGCCCCTAGCCTGCGCCCCTAGCCCGTCGCCCAGGCCCACGCCCTAGCCCGTCGCCCAGGCGCCCGCCCTAGCCCGTCGCCCAGGCGCCCGCCCTAGCCCGTCGCCCAGGCGCCCGCCCTAGCCCGTCGCCCAGGCGCCCGCCCTAGCCCGTCGCCCAGGCGCCCGCCCTAGCCCGTCGCCCAGGCGCCCACCCCAGCCCGTCGCCCAGGCGCCCGCCCCAGCCCGTCGCCCAGGCGCCCGCCCTAGCCCGTCGCCCAGGCGCCCGCCCTAGCCCGTCGCCCAGGCGCCCACCCCAGCCCGTCCCCCAGGCGCCCGACCCAGCCCGTCGCCCAGGCGCCCGCCCTAGCCCGTCGCCCAGGCGCCCGCCCTAGCCCGTCGCCCAGGCCTGCGCCCTAGCCCGTCGCCCAGGCCTGCGCCCTAGCCCGTCGCCCAGGCGCCCGTCCTAGCCCGTCGCCCAGGCCTGCGCCCTAGCCCGTCGCCCAGGCGCCCGTCCTAGCCCGTCGCCCAGGCGCCCGTCCTAGCCCGTCGCCCAGGCGCCCTCCCTGGCTCGTCACCCCAGCCCCGCAGGCAGCGCGCCACGCGGGTAGCGCGCCCCGCGGGTAGCGCGCCCCGCAGGAGGCGCGCCCCGCGGGTAGCGCGCCCCGCAGGCAGCACACCCTGCAGGCAGCGCGCCCCGGGGTGCTTTAGTGCCAGAAAATAAATAAATTAATTAAACCCTAAAAAAAAAAAAAAAAAGGGGGGGGTTCACAGTGGGGGCCTGCGACTGTCGCCCGCGTTCCTGCTTGCCGGACGACCTGCAAAGTTGCCTACATCCCGCAGCCGTCAGTACTGCAGCCCCTACTGTCGCACGTACTTTCCACTGCCAGTGGCTCTACTAGCGGCAGCCGACAGCCGCACTTACGGTCTCTAGCCCCGGCCGTTCCTACCTCCAGCCAGCCCTAGCTCGCCGCTTCTAGCTCCAGCCGTTCTCGCTCCAGCCGTTCTCGCTCCTCGCTCGTAGCTCAGTTTGCTCCGTGCTCCGGCCGTTCCTCGCCTAGTTTCACCTGGCGCTCCTAGCTTAGTTCGCTCCGTGCTCCAGCAGTTACTCGCCTGGTTTCACCTGGCGCTCCTAGCTTAGTTCGCTCCGTGCTCCAGCAGTTACTCGCCTGGTTTCACCTTGCGCTCCTAGTTGTTCTCGTTTTTCACAGCAGCCTGTCGCTCCTGTCGCTCCTAGCCTGCCGCTCCTGCACCCCGCTAGCTTTTATCATGGAGTCCGCTAGGGTTCTCCAGCAGCAGGGACAGCAGCAGCGGCCTTTTCAGCAGTGGCTTCCGCAGCGGCAGGGGCGCCCTCAGCAGCTGTGGCGCCCTCAGCAGCCATGGGGGCCTGGTGGTTCAGGTCGCGTTGGCTGCAGCAGCGGCCCAGCCAGCTGGGGGGCTCGTCGCGGTGGCCGCGACGTCGGCCCCTGCCAGTACCGGATCCTGACCGGCCCTGGTGCTGGCACTACCTGCTGGCGTCCTGACCACTCTGCACAGCGCTGCTACAGCCGCCTCGACGGCCTTTACCGTGAGCGTTTTGGGCCTGAGTCGGCTCCCCCGATCTGGCCCGGTCTGTTTCGTAGTGGTTTCCCTGTATTTGATATGTCTATGGATGCTGTTTATTCTGTCACGTACGGATCTCTTGGCTTACGTGTACCTAGCTTAGGACCTTTGCCTGTTGCTAGTGTCGGTACTTGTGCTTTTAGTGTAGGTGCTTGTGTAGTCACTAGCCCAGCCGTGACGACTGCTGTTGCGTCGCTCTCCTTCACGCTGGACTCCGGCGCGTCTCAGTGTTTCTTCCGCGACCACACCACTGTCACACCTCTTTCGGCTCCAGTCCCAGTTGCCCTGGCTGATCCTACTTCAGGACCAGCAGTTGCTCGTAGCTCGACCACCCTCCCGTGCCCGGCTGTCCCCTCTGGTTTCCTCACTGGTCTCTACATCCCCTCGTTCTCTCGGAACTTGGTGGGTGTTGGATACCTTCAGGACCGGGGGATCACAGTCACTTTTCCTGCGCACGGGAGGACTGCGATCTGTACGGACTCTTCCACCGGGGCAGTTCTTGCCACGTTCACCAGAGAGCCCCACTCAGGTCTCTTCGTCCTGCACACTCCGCCCCCGCAGGTAGCTGCGTCTGGTCAGGTTGCTTCGTCCCCCCCGGTAGCAGAGTCCGGTCAGGTGGCTGTGTCCAGTCCGGTCGCTGTGTCCAGTCCAGTCGCTGCGTCTTGCTCCTGTCGCTCTCTCGCCCACCGCACCGTCCTGTGGCACCACCGTCTTGGCCACCCGTCGATCCCTCGCCTTCGTGGCATGCTCAGTCAGGGACTAGTCACAGGTCTCCCACGCACCTTCCCGTCGCTCCCTCCCTCGCTTGCCCCTCCTTGCTCTCCGTGCGTCGCCGGTCGCTTACGTGCCACTCCCCACTCCTCCTCCCTTCGTCCGGCCACCGCTCCCTTCGAGACTCTCCACTTGGACGTCTGGGGCCCTGCCCCGACGCAGGGGTCTGGGAGGGAGCGCTACTTTCTGGTGGTCGTCGACGACTTCTCCAGGTACACCACAGTGTTTCCTCTTGCGAAGAAGTCCGAGGTGACTGCTACGCTGATCAGGTGGCTTCTAGCCACTGAGGGCACTCGTGGTCGTCGAGTCAGTTGTCTTCACTCCGACCGTGGGGGCGAGTTTCGCTCCGGCATTCTCGGCGGATTCTGCGGCGAACAGGGCATCACCCAGTCCTGGACGCTGCCAGAGTCCCCACAGCAGAATGGGGTTGCTGAGCGCCGCATAGGCTTGGTCATGGACATCGCCCGCACGTCCATGATTCATGCCCGTGCGCCCCATTTTCTGTGGCCTCACGCGGTTCGCTACGCCGCACACCAGCTGAACCTCCAGCCGCGTGTCTCGCGGCCCGAGGCTTCACCGACCAGTCTCTGGACTGGATCCCCTGGTGTTGGGTCGGCCTTTCGAGTCTGGGGCTACCTTGCACTTGTTCGCGACACCTCCGCGGACAAGCTCTCGGCACGCGCCGTCCCCTGTGTCTTCCTTGGTTTCCCAGTGGACTCTGCTGACTGGTCCTTTTACCACCCTCCCCTCCACCAGTTCCTAGATTCCCGTGACGTCCGGTTTGACGAGTCCGTGTCCTACTACACCCGGTACCCCTGTCGAGGTCTCTCGGTACCCCCTCCCCCTCTCTTCCTCGCACCCTCTCCTCCTCCTGCTCCCGCTCCTCCGGTACCCCCGCCCCCCCCTGGTCCTGCCCCGTCTGGTGTGTCCCACGCTACCCCTCTCCCCTCGGTCGTGCGTCAGGTAGCGTCTCCCTCCCCGCAGTCCTCCTCACAGTCCCCTCAGCAGCCTTCGGCACTTCCGCGACAGGTTACTGTGGACTCGGTTGGTGTTGGAGCTGGAGGTGCAGCCGCTGGCGGTGCTCGGTCGCGGGGTACTGGAGCTGGAGGTGCTGGCGCAGGTGACGCTAGCTCTGGGGGTGCTGGAGCTGGAGGTGCTGGCGCAGGTGGCGCTAGCTCTGGGGGTGCTGGAGCTGGAGGTGCCGGCACTGGAGGTGCTGGTTCTGGGGGTGCTGGAGTTGGGGGTGCTGGCACTAGCGGTGCTATTTCTGGGGGTGCTGGAGTTGGAGGTCCTAGCACTGGCGGTACTGGTTCTGGGGGTGCTGAGTCTGAGGAGACTGACGCTGGAGACCCTGGTTCTGCGGAGTCCACCCCGCCCCCCCACCGCCACGACACGCGTCTCCAGGCTGCCCGTCGGCGTGAGCGTGAGGAGCAGGAGCGGTTGGAGAGGGAGCGGCAGGAGCTGCGGGTGCTGGACCTTCTGGAGCAGCAGCGGCAGCAGCAGCAGCAGCAGCAGCAGCAGCAGCAGCAGCAGCCGCAGCCGCAGCCGCAGCCGCAGCAGCAGCAGCAGCCGCAGCCGCAGCGGCCGCAGCCGCCACCGCAGCTTCCTCTAGAGCGGCGGTTGTTCCCACCTGTGAGTGGCTTGCGGGCCCTTGGCCTTTCCTCCTCTCCTCCTGTCCGCTCTCAGTCTCCTCCTGTGTTTGTTCCTCCGTTGCCTCCTCCTGACGACCGTCCGGCGGTCTGGTCTTCTCCTCCTCCTCAGTCTCCTCCTCCCTCTGTCCGTCGCGACTTGATCACTCGTTGTCCTCCGCGTGCTCGTCACTCGTCCCCTGTTACTGACCTCCACACTGCCCTCCTTTGTTCGTCTCGTCGTCGTTCTCCTTCTCATGTGTCCGTTCTCCCGTCTCCTCCTCCGTCCTCTCTACCTGCCCTCCCCACTCCTATCTCTGACTACTACCGCGCTGTTCGTCCTGTTGCCGCACGTGTCCTCACCACTCTTGTCACCGACCCTCGTTTCCCTCCGTCGTCTGTCTCGGCTCTCACTGCCGCTGTCGCTGAGTTTGCTGCCGCCAGCCGCCTTGACTACGCCACCCGTGTGGTGCCAGCTCCTCCCTACCGTCCTCTGTCCGTCGGGGGTGGGTTTGCCCTTGGCTGTGACGTCCTAGAGGACAGAGAGTCTGAGCTGGAGTACTGGGCAGCCGCTTCTCCCTCTGTGTGTGCCATGCTGCTCTCCCCTGAGGGAGACCCCGACGCCCTTGACATACCGACTCCTCGCACTTACCGCGAGGCAGTGTCAGGGGCGTGGGCCTCTCAGTGGAAAGCGGCTATGGACTCAGAGTTGGCGTCTTGGAGATCCACAGGCACCTACGTCGACGCAGTTCCCCCTCCCAGGGCGAACGTAGTCGATGGCATGTGGCTCTTCAAGGTGAAGCGGCCGCCTGGAGCACCGCCGGTGTTCAAGGCGCGCTACGTGGCTAGGGGTTTCAGTCAGCGTGAGGGAGTTGACTTCTTCCAGACCTTCGCCCCGACCCCGAAGATGACTACTCTTCGGGTGTTACTCCACATAGCAGCGCAGCGAGACTACGAGCTGCACTCCCTCGACTTCTCCACTGCGTTCCTCCAGGGCCGACTGCACGAGGAGATCTGGCTGCGCCGTCCTCCTGGCTTCACTGACACCTTCCCACCTGGGACCCAGTGGAGCCTGAGGCGACCAGTCTACGGTCTCCGACAGTCGCCCCGTGAGTGGCACGACACTCTTCGCTCCACGCTTTGTGACCTTGGGTTCAGCCCGTCCTCCGCCGACCCGTCGCTGTTTGTTCGAGCGGGTTCTACTCCTTTCTTTATCCTTGTCTACGTCGACGACTTGGTGTTTGCTACAGCAGACAGGGCAGCCCTGGCTCAGGTGAAGTCCGAACTGCAGAAGAGACACAAGTGCACTGACCTGGGTGAGCTGCAGCGCTACCTTGGCCTGCAGATCACCCGGGACAGAGCCGCTCGCACCATCACACTGACGCAGTCACACATGGTGCAGCAGGTCCTTCGGCGGTTCCACTTCCAGTTCTCCACCACACAGCCCACTCCTCTTGCTGTTGACCACAGACTTACGGGCCCCTTTCCTGACGAGCCCTTTGAGTCCAGTGGACCCTACGCAGAGCTGGTGGGCTGCCTCATGTACCTGATGACTTGTACTCGACCGGACCTCGCCTTTCCACTCAGCATCCTTTCTCGCTTTGTTGCGACTGGGAGACACCGCCCTGTCCACTGGACAGCTGCTGTGAGGGTGGCGAAGTATCTGGCGACTACATCAGGCTTGGGGCTTGTGCTTGGAGGGACTCAGCCAGTGGCGTTGACTGGTCACTGCGACTCTTCCTACGCTGACGACGTGGAGACTCAGCGTTCGACTCAGGGTTACTGCTTCAGTCTGGGAGCTGGTGCTGTGTCGTGGAGGTCTACACGGTCGTCGTCTGTGGCTACTTCCAGTGCAGAGGCAGAGATCTACGCTGGTGCCATGGCGGCACAGGAGCTTCGCTGGTTGACCTTCTTGCTCGCTGACCTTGGTGAGCGGCCTCGCTCTGCACCGACCTTGTACGCTGACAACAAGGCCATGATCCTCCTGTGTCGAGAGCCTCGACTGGAGAGCAGAGTGAAGCATATTGACGTGAGGTACTTCCTCCTGCGAGAGCTGCAGCGACGCGGTCAGGCACGCCTGGACTTTGTGGCCTCAGAGGCCAACACTGCAGACGTCTTCACCAAGGCCTTGGCGCTTGGTGACCACCACAGGTTCTGTGTGCAGTTGGGGCTTGTTGAGGTAGGCCCTCGGTTGGTGTAGTCCTGTTGCTTGCTCTGCTTGTTGTGCTTTGTATTTATATCCTAGTGAACTCTTGAACTGGCCTTGTGGCCGCTTGCTTGCGCTCGGAATTTGTGTGGTGTCCTTGAGATCCACCCTGAGCTTGCCTTGGTTCTTGGTTTGACTGGTCTTGTGACCGTTTGTTCACCTTGCTTGCTTTGATGCCCCTCACTTAGCCTATGGGGGTGTGTCAAATGTTGAACATTGATATGATAGGCTATAATGAGTTGCACTCTAGGGGGCACAGCTTCTAGGGTTGCTCATTTGTACCCCATTCGTTTCTATTCCAATCATTCCGTTGTTCGCTAACTTTGAGACCCGGGTATGTACCCCCAGGGTGTGCGTTTAAGGGGTGTGCAATTATCGAGAATAGGGTGTAGGGGCAAGGTGGCAGTGGGAATTGGCACTGCAGCGAGGAGTAAAGAGGGAGACCGCAAAACGCTACAGCGAAACCACGGCGAATGAGTTGAAATTGCAGCTGGCAAGAACATGTGAAGGTGCATGCATGCACATGATTCTACCTGATTGGCTGTTCTACTTCAAACAGATCGCAACATCTCTACATCTGTTTCTGGAATAGAATTGCAGCAGTAGGTAATCAAAATGCTATTCCATCCCTTCAAACGCAATGGCATCCAGGGTCCCATTCTCCACTATCTCATTCACCACCCCCCTCTTCAGCTTATCCCCAGATTGGTGGAAAATACACGGAAATGCCTTAGTGACCCTGGAATACACCTTGATCTCCGCTCCCTGCCCCTGCACTTCAAACTGCTCGAATCGCCGCCCTCCCAGCAGCTCCATCAGAGCGTTGTAGTGGTCCAGCTTGATGAACGGCGGCGGCGCTGCCTGCCTGGCCGCCTCTAGCTTCTCCGGAGTGACATCTTGTGGAATCAGGTCTTGTAACGGGCCAGGTAGAGCGCAATAGCATCCAAGGTCCCATTCCCCACTATCTCATACACCACCCCGCTCGTCGTCTTATCCCCAGACTGGTGAAAAACACACGGATACGCCTTGGTCACCTTCGAGTACACCTTGATCTCCACTCCAGTCCCTTGCACCTCATATTGTTCCGACCTCCTCCCTCCCAGCAGCTCTATCAGTGCATTGTAGTGGTCCAGCTTGATGAACGGCGGCGGCGCTGCCTGCCTCGCCTCTTCCAGTCCTGCCGGGGTGACGTTTTGAGGAATCAGGGCTTGCACCTGCCCAGGAAGAGAGCAGAAGTACCGCAGCGTGCCGGGCAGAGGAGCAGCAGACGGGGATAAAGACGAATCAGAATCAGCAGACGAGTCACCAAAGTCTTTGGTGGCTGGTTTGGTGACTCCGTGGCTGTCTGTTACTGGGTCGGGGTACGGCGTGCGTGGGAGGGAGTTGAATAGGAATGGCTGGGCCAAATATGCCGCCACGAATTGCCTCTGATCCTCCATACAGTCACTTGTATACGTCGCATCCATCATCTCGCCTAAAGCCCACGCGTACCCGACATAGGACCCTGCGTTAACGTGTCGGTTCGGAAAGGGAGATTTCAGCTGCTGAGGGTAGAAAGGGATAACATCACTCGTTGGATATGCGAATATCTCGGCGCCGAAAACGATAGGAGCGTTAAGAGACAGAAACGCCCTGACTAACGAGTCTGGTCCGCATAGCTCCCTGTTTGGCAGCAGCAGGACGTCATCAGCATCTGTTACAATCACAATTCGGTCTTTGGGCAGTGTCCTTAGGTACTCTCGATAGTATCTCACACGACCACCTAGGCCCTGCCAGGTCTCATTCAAACCCAGCACCGCGAGCTGAATCCCGTTCATCTCGCAGAACTTAGCTAAGCGTTGAACGCCTTTCCCACACCGGGTGGAGAAAGTGATCCATTCGATGCTGCAGTTGGAGTAGGTGAAAGCTGACGTTGGCTTTAAGTCGCGAGGGTCTACTGTGGGGTCATACGTGACTCGACAGCCATCCCTTCCCCCATTGTCTGCCACTCCCTCGCTGCTGCTGCTCTTAGCGCCACTGTGACGCCCCCAGCTTGGATCGGAGATGATTCTGGATGATCCTGGATCGGCAGCTGCCACTTTCCTCCCCCTCATACTGCCTTTCTTAAAGCTCTTGATGTAGCTGCTACTGCTGCTGCTGCTGCTGCTGCTGCTGCTGCTGCTGCTGCTGCTGCTGCTGCTGCTGCTGCTGCTGCCGCTGCTGCTGCTGCTGCTGCCGCTGCTGCTACTGCTGCTGCTGCTGCCGCTGTCAGAACCACCCTCCTGCTGCATCATGTTCCGCCAATGAATTCTGTTTCCGTTTTCGAGGCCTGCTTTACCACGAACGGCAGCAGCGTTCACCACATCAGAGCATGCAATACCGCGGAAAAAGGCCGTCCCAGTGTGAATCCCTCGATAGGCAACACCCACGCCAACACATGAGTCTAAGTAATCGCGAACTATCACCACATCTGGGCTCACGCGGGAGGAAAACTTATACAGCCAGAGCATCAGCAGTGCTAACGAGGCGGTGGCGACAAATGTTACCACTGAGGCTCCCTTAGCTACACAACAGAGCAAAGACAGAAATCGCGAGCGGGAGGGTAGACTGAGCCTGGCAGACATTGCGGCGATTGTAGTACGAATATGTCTAGTAGTTGTACCGATCTGGCACGACTGATTGTACCGTAACAAGCAAGAGAATGGAACTTAGGTTAGTACGAAATCCCTGGCTCGGAAACAGCCATAAAATACTCCATTCGAATTGCCCGCGCTTTCACTAGCGCCGCGAGCCAAATCCATGCCTGGGGGCCTTCGATAGGCGGTCCGGGTTGGTGCAAGGCACCGCCAAAATCGGCGACGCTGCGGAGGAATTGCACACACACTCGTGGGAGGGGGTTCTCGCTGACAACATAATGTCGGTCGCACCGGCTACTAGGGTATGCAAACCAGCGTTTAATTTCGCTTCGACAGAATCATCTTGGGTTTGAACCGCAAGACTAGCCGACGATTCTGTAGATGATTTTATTTCGGCGGGAAACATCGCCAGGCCGTCTGCGATTTTAGTGATTACTATTTCCGTCACGGGATGACATTTCTCCCGGGGAAAATTCGTCAAACCTAAAGTTTTGGCGATCCCGCCACGGAAGGAGATTTTCGCAATTCGCGGATAAGTCTTTCCAAGTCAAACGCTGAACGTTCATGGGGGGTTTCAGACCTTGTGTGACCTTGGATAGTAGTAGAAACTAGACCTAGGGCGTGCAGCTGCCCCTGCGTGAATCAACACGACACGACACGAAGAGACATCGGCGTGCATCGTACTACTGTACACAGTCTGTAGTATCATGACTGAGCCAGAGCCCCCCCGAATAGGGAGTCGGCGGAATGGACGGTGACGCTATCTAGTTAGCTTGGCAAATGGCGACTCGTGTGCTAGTACCGTAAGCCCGAAAGGTAGTTGGCAAGATGGTGGTGACAGAAAATGCTGAGTCGGAGTCTCGCACATGCCTGCCTTGTTCGTTGGAGTCAACCAAAGTAGCCCAGCGAAGTTATTCGAACAATGCAGAAGGGTTTGAAGGTTTTATCGTATCCTCCGTACATGCTACCCCGGGTTCTGTGCTAAAACTCTGAAAATGAATCTGAAATCTGCTAAAGATTTGTGTTAGGCCCCTTGGCCTACATCCGCTAAAGAATAGCGGGGTTGACTAAATTGAGAATGAAGTGCGGCGGAAGAATTTGGCGAAGGAAGTCTTAGCGAAATATGCGAAGAAGTAACTGAGTAATAGTTGAATGAGAATTGGTTGATTTGCAAGTACAAGCAAGGTTTAAGTAGCATACAAGAGCGATTGTTGGAAAGCACTTCGTGGGACTAGAAAGTAGAAGGCAAGAAACTAGAGTGCCACGTGGCATTAGGAAATCCAAGAAGATAAGATGATGATAAGGTTGGGAAGTACTGTTCAGAATGAACAGTAAAACCCCCTGCAACACCTGTGCTCTATGTATTTCTGTACACTAGGTTGCTGGGCTGCTCTGGTTGACTCCAACGGGCACGGCATTCTCCCGGTGGAAGATGTATTGCACCCCACCTGACCTAAACAAAACAAAACCCAATCGGATAAGGAAGCAACTCTGATTTATTCTTTCTGCCTTGCTGTAAGGAATTTTTCAGCATTCCTTACCGCGTTCTTCAACATCGCGTACAGCAGAAGCCGTTGTTCCGCCGTTACTGCTAACGGGGCTTCGCCAACTTTGCGCGCACTGTTTTGCCAAACCTTGCACTGCTGGCCTGGCCGAGTCGGCCCACGCTTCGGGACTAGCCCGAACCTCGATGCCAGCCTAGCACTAGCTAGCTCGCATGCACCGCGTAAACGTTGCATGTTTCGCACATAAGTATTCGCTCATATCTTCGCTCATACTTCGTACTCGTTTGACACCTAGTGCAATCCTCGCTACTTCGATTCATTGCACCCATAACACTTGGTAATCAGAGCCTCTTTCCTTTTCGGACCGCGCATCTCCGCACCCAGAGAAATCAACTTTTGATCTTTGCACTCGAAGGGACTCACGCCCCTTAGCGCCTAGGAGCCGCTCCTCGCGTTCTCTCGTAAACGCGTGCAGCCACGACTGCGCCTAGAGCTAAGACGAGCCGTCGTCCTTCGACATGGCCAAACATATCGATGTCACGAACCTCACGCAGGAGCGTATGAACGAACTGCTGCAGCAGCTGCGCGAAAGTTCTGAGGAAATCGCGGCACTGACGGCAGAACGTACGTCCCTGCAAAACGACGTCGCACGAGCGCAACAAGCACAATCACAGACACAAGGCACGCACGGACAACCTGCACGACAAGAATCACAACACGGAAGTGTGGGGCAACCCTCGAGCGCGGCTAGTGATGGCGTCGTCCGCAACGACGGAGACGACGACCACGGCGCGATACACCCCGAGGCGACGAATGCGGCCAGAAGCCAACCTCGCGTCACGATTTCAGTGCCGACCGGCGAGTCAGCACTGCCGTCGCCGATGCCGCTTAAGCCGTAGCGTCCGCCTTGCTTCGACCCAAGTCAGCGGGGTGGTCCGACCCTTCAGGCGTGGTTGTTCACGATGAACGTATTTTTTTACGCCAACTATGTCTCGGAGGACTCGGCGAAGATTCGATACGTCGTATCGCTGCTGCGAGGACCCGCCATGGACTGGTGGCGCGTCATCGTCACGAAGCCGGTGGACTACGCGACTCTACTGACACGGGAAGGACAAACCGGACCGTGGGCGCCGTCGTATTTCGTGGAGGTGGCCCAATATCGCACGTGGGACGCGTGGTGCGCAGGTCTGCGCACACGATTTGAGCCAATTGCGGCTTCGATCGCGGCGCGCCATAAGCTCCGCACTTGGCGCCAGCTCGGTTCCGTCCAAGACTACACCAGCGGGTTTCTAGCGATGTGCGAGCAGGTGGGCTACATGCCCGAGGGCGCACGCATCGACCTCTACATCGGCGGCCTGAAACACGAAATCGCCCAAGAAATCCAACTCCGCAACATCACGGAATTTCAGGATATTCTCGCCATGGCGGAGAAGCTTGACTTCTTACGCCGACCGAGACCGGGGTCCTATGGCAACAACAGTAACTGGGGACATCGGTCTCGTGGGACGAACGAGCACGCCACGATACGCGTCGTCGCCGCGAATGCCGCTGCCGTACCGTTCAAAGGGTGCTGCTTCGCGTGCAACCAGCCGGGACACCGTAAGAGCGAATGCCCGGAAAACGCTAAGGGAAAGGGGGAAGCTGAGCAGCAGAAACAGACCAAGCAGCAGGGAAACGCTGGGAGTCAGTAGCAGACGGGCCCTCTACTGACAGGTCACGTTGCTCACCCGACCCAAACGACACTCCCTGAGTGATTGTGCCGGTTCACGCAATCGACCACACCCGGTCGAATAAGGAGGGTACATCGGTAGACAGCCCCATACTGCTTAACGGGAAAATACAGACAGACTTAGTTAAAATCTTCGTAGATGGGGGGGCTAGCCACAGCCTGATCAACACCGCGACAGCACGGAGACTGGAACTGCCACTGGTCAGATGTTTACCTGAGATCGACGCACGACTGGTCGACAGCACGCCACTGGCGATACGGGAACGTGTGGACCGAGTTCGGATCCGATGCGGGGGTAATTTTACCTTTACCCAGAAAATGCTCGCAACGACCCTCGACGGGATCGACATCTTACTCGGCCGTGATTGGCTGCGACGACACAATCCGCGAATCGACTGGACGACGGGTGATTGCACCGTGCGAGTGAACGGTAGCAACATCGCCTTACCTCGCTGGAGCTCGCCCGAGTCTTCGCCGGTGCGTGTCAACGCGATCACGATGAAACGCGCCGTAGTGATAGGAGCTGACGTGTATGCGGTTGACATCCGGGAAGCCGTGGCAGCAGACAAACCGAGCGATTTACAGAAACTGCTCGCCGACGTACCGGATGACTTGGCAACACTACTGAAGCAGTACAGCGGGATATTCCCGGATGACCTACCGGAGGGACTGCCACCTCAGCGACCGCACGACGACAGGATAGAACTAGAACCGGGGGCACAGCCAACAGTACAGCGATAGTTCCGACTGACCCAACCCGAACTGGACGAACTTTGGAAGCAGCTGGATTACCTACTCGAGAAAAAATTCATTCGCCCGAGTTCGCCACCCTTCGCCGCACCAATACTGTTCACACCGAAAAAAGACGGGGGATTTCGCATGTGCATAGATTACTGCGCACTGAACCGAGTTACCATCAAGTCCCGTTACCCCATGCCACGAGCCGACGAACTGACCGTCCAACTTCGCACAGCCCGGGCTTTCTCGAAAATTGACCTTCGAGGAGGTTACCACCAGATCCGCGTCAACCTGCCCGACTGCTCGAAAACCGCCTTCCAAACCCGCTAGGGATCATTCGAATAGACGGTAATGCCCTTCGGACTGACCAACGCCCCCACAACCTTCCAAATGACCATGAATAAAGCATTCCGCCCGCTTTGAGATAAGTGCGTAATCGTCTACTTAGATGACATACTGATCTACAGCCCAGACAGAGCACAACAGCTACAGGACATCGAAGCTGTTTTTAAAATACTGAGTGAGAAACGCCCATTGACCAAAGCCTCTAAGTGTGAGTTTCTACAGGACATACTGGAGTTTTTGGGGCACGTGCCAACGGAGTGGAAATAGACCCAAAAAAAGATCGCAACTATTCAAGCATGGCACGCGCCGACCAACTTGACTGAGTTGCAGAGTTTTCTGGGGTTCGTCAACTACGTGCGCCGGTTCGTCCCTGACATGGCGAAGTTGACTGCCTCGTTGACCGACCTGCTGAGGAAGGGGGTTGAGTACATGTGGGGGGAGAAAGAGCAAGCTGCCTTCTCGGCCCTCAAAAATGTTTGTACTCACCGCTCGTGCTTCACATCGCAGATCCTCACTGTCCGTTCGAGCTCGTCAACGACGCAAGTGACATCGCTGTGGGAGCAGTATTGTTGCAGGACTTCGGGAACGACCTTCAGCCAATCGCGTACGAGTCCCGCAAGCTTCACCCGCCCGAGCGCAACTACCCGATACACGACCGCGGGATGTTGGCGATCGTGCACGCGTTCAAAGTGTGGCGGTGCTACCTGACAGGAGCCGACGTGACAGTACGGACATGCCATTGTGCACTACAGTACCTTCGCGCCCAACCGAATCTCAACACGCGACAGATCCGCTGGTTGGACTATCTGGAGTCCAACTTTCACTGCACCGTCACGTACAAAAAGGTTGCGTCGAACATCGCTGACGCACTCACCCGCCCCATTGCCCAACTTCACGCCATCCTACTCGGCAAAACCAACCCACTTTTAACAGGCCTATTCACCCACGGTTACAGTACCGACCCATTTTTCACGATCGGAAATTCACAGCAACTGGTAGAAGCAAAGGGAGTCTATTACGTAAAGACAGGCACCAACTGCATTTGGGTACCCGCGTACTCACTACTAAGGAACCTGCTACTGCAAGAGGCACACGACGGGGTTACCTCGGGTCACTTCGAGGTAGAAAAAACGCGACAGCAACTGCAGCGGTATCACTACTGGCCGGAGCTGTTGACCGACGTACAGCACCACGTGGGGTCGTGTCCTATATGCCAGGTGATGAAGAGCTCGCGAAAAAGAAAGGCAGGTCAATTGCAGCCGATTCCAGCGCCTGAGCGCGCCTGGCAGCATGTTACCATGGATTTCGTCACGGGGTTACCTTCGAACCCTGGGGGTAACGACGCGGTTATGGTCGTCGTTGACAGACTGACGAAAATGGCTCACTTCGCTGCGTGCAGGAAATCGATCTCAGCCGAAGAAACCGCTCGCCTGTTCATCTCAGTCGTCGTTCGACTGCACGGGATACCAGCCGCGATAATCAGCGACCGCGACACGAAGTTTACCAGCAACTTCTAGAAGAACTTTTGGGAGCAGTTCGGGACCAGGCTACAGTTCAGCTCGTCGTACCACCCAGAGACCGACGGTCAAATGGAGCTGACGAACCAGACCATGGAGCGGCTGATTCGGACCACGTGCGACGAACCGACAGCATGGGAGCAGCAGCTGCCGCTGATCGAGTTCGCCTACAACAACGCAACGTCAGCGACGACGCAGCAGTCCCCGTTGTACCTGAACTACGGGCAAAATCCAACAGTGCCCATGACGCCGAGTCCGGACAACCTCACGCCACGCGCTCAAATGTTCGCCGAGATCCTGCAAGCTGCCCGAACACGAGCAGCAGAGGCAATTAAAAAAGCAAACTTCATCGCTAAGAGAAATGCTGACCGCCACCGCCGCCCAGTCACGTACGAGTCAGGGGATTACGTACTTCTCGACAAACAAATTTTTAAGACTGCCCGTCGTACCGAAACTTCGACCGCGCTACTGTGGACCGTTTTGAAATCAGCCACATGATCACCCCAGTTACCGCCCATTTACTGTTGCCGACAGACAGGTACATCAGCCCATTGTTCCACGTCTGTCAGCAGAATAAACGAGAATGGATGAAACTAACAGCATGCAGGAGTACAAGTAGCAAACCCTAATTGGGTTGTACCCCATATGAGCTACCCCACTACAGCCTACACAACATGATAGTTTGACACGCCCCCATAGGCAAAGTGGGGGAGAACAAGGGGTCACAAGACCAGTCAAGAAAAGCAAAGCAAGCTCAGGGTGGATCACGAAGTCACCACACACTCTGAGCAAAAGCAAATGGCCACAAGGCCAGTTCACATGCAAAGTTATATAATGGAGAACAAGCAGTACAGTGATCAAAACCTAGCAAGTGTAAGCATGCAGGTATAGATCACAGTACAAGCAAAGTCAAGAAGTGAGCAAGTGAGACCAAGCAGGCACAAGGCCTAAAACAGTACAGAAACGCTGATGATCACAAGGCTGAAGTGCCTTGGTGAAGATATCAGCAGTGTTGGCCCGAGAGGCCACGTAAGCAAGACGAAGCTGACCACGCTGCTGCAACTCTCGAGCAAGGAAGTAACGCAGAGCGATGTGCTTCGTCCTCTTCTCCAGTCTGTGCTCCTGACCCAAGGCAATCATGGCCTTGTTGTCGACGTACAGAACTGGGGGAGAACGAGGCGGCTCTCCCAAGTCGGTCAGCAGGTAGGTGAGCCAGCGTAACTCCTGTGCAGCCATGGCCCCTGCGTAGATCTCAGCCTCACAACTGGAACTGAGAACAGAAGACGAGCGGGTAGACCGCCAAGAAACAGAGCCGGAGCCAAGGCTGAAAGTGTAACCCTGTGACGACCGCTGCGTAGCCAAGTCGTCAACCCAAGAAGCGTCTGCGTGTCCAGTGAGGACAACTCGACCCCGTCCTCCAAGCACGACCCGACGTACTGCACAAGTAGCGTAACACCCTCTTAGCGGCCTCCTGGTGCTCTGGTCGGTGTCTCCCGGGCGCAACGTAGCGTGCCAGGATGCTAAGAGGGTAGGGAAGGTCAAGTTGAGTGCAGGTCATCAGGTACATGAGGCAGCCCACAAGCTCTGGATACGGGCCACTCGGCTCTACGGACTAGTCCGAAGGTGGAGCTGAGAGCGAGTGACCGGTAGGCAGAGGAGTGGACTGTGGCGAGGAGTACGTGAAGTGGAAGTGCTGAAGGACCTGCTGCACCATGTGTGACTGAGTCAAGGTAATGGGGCGCCGTGCTCTGTCCCGGGTGATCTGCAAGCTAAGATAGCTGCGCAGCTCACCCAGGTCTGTGCACGTGTGTCTCTTCTGCAGCTCCGACTTCACAAGGGCCAGTCCCTCAGTGTCAGCAGTGGCAAAGACCAAGTCGTCGGCGTACACGAGGATGTAGAACGGCGGCAGCGAAGTGTCGGTGCGTAGAAACAGCGACGGGTCAGCAGTCGAAGGAGCAAACCCAAGAGCCGCAAGCGTCGTCCTCAATGTGTCGTGCCACTCGCGAGGCGCCTGGCGGAGACCGTAGACTGGCCGCCGGAGGCTCCACTGGGTACCTGCAGGAAACGACCCAGTGAAGCCAGGTGGGCAGCGCAGCCAGATCTCCTCGTGCAGGCTGCCCTGTAAGAAAGCTGTGGTGAAGTCAAGAGAGTGAAGCTCGTAGTCACGCTGAGCGGCGACGTGCAGCAGCACCCGAAGAGTGGTCATCTTCGGGGTAAGGGAGAAGGTCTGGAAGAAGTCAACTCCCTATCGCTGACTGAAGCCTCGTGCAACGTAACGCGCCTTGAAGACAGGCGGAGAACCCGACGGCCGCTTCACCCTGAAAATCCACATGCCATCGATTGTGTTCGCTCCACGAGGGGGAACCTCGTCGACGTAAGTGCCTGTGGACTTCCAGGATGCCATCTCTGCGTCCATGGTTGTCTGCCACTTAGAGGAGTTGGGACCCGTAATCGCCTCTGCGTAAGAGCGCGGGGTCGGGATGTCTGGTGCATCCGGGTCTCCCTCAGGTGCAATCAGCATGAACACGAGATGAGGTACACCAGCTGCAACACACTCAAAGTCCTCCTGCCTGTCCTCAAGGACGTCCGTGCCAAGAGCACACTCACCCCCGATGGACGGAGGATAGGCAGACTCAGACTCAGCAACAAGACTAGCGGCGTAGTCGAGACGACAAGCAGCAGCAAAGTCAACAAGCTCAGCAACTAGGGCAGACGCAGCAGTGGACTCAAACGAAGGGTCAGTGACAACAGTGGCGAGAAGACGTGTGACAGTAGGACTGGCAGCACGAGCAAGGTCGGACAGCGGGTCAGGAACGTCAGGAAGAGAGGACGCAGGAGGTTGTGGCGGTGGTCAGAGGCAGCAGCAGCAGCGTCAGCGTGAGACCCCTACGCCCCAGGAGCTTCGTGAGTGGTTTGCTCAGCGTGGGGCGTCTGGGGGTAGTGTTCGCTGCCAGTACGTCATTCGCACAGGTGACCGCACTGGTCAGACATGCGGGAAGGTTGGTCACACACAGTCCCGCTGCTTCTCCCGTCTTGACGACGCCTTTCGCGCAGAGTTTCCCGGCGCGACTGAGCTCCCCCGCTGGGCAGAGCTGCTTAGGCAGGGTGTTGATATCTTTGCTCTTGACTATGATGCTATCCTTGCTGCCATGTATGCATTGACTGTTAGTGCTGGGGGTAGCGCGACACGGGCAGCGAGCTATACGGTGGGCCCTAAAAAAAACGGTCCTAGGAGGACCTGCTCTGATACCATGTCAGCAGAATAAACGAGAATGGATGAAACTAACAGCATGCAGGAGTACAAGTAGCAAACCTTAATTGGGTTGTACCCCATATGAGCTACCCCACTACAGCCTACACAACATGATAGTTTGACAACGTCAGCCTGTTTCGCCCGTACATTCCGACCAGCCAACTGCCACGACATCGCCCGCCGTCAATGACTCGCCCGGCATCGGAGCCGATCATCGAGCCCGAAAAGTTTCTGAGCCATCGGATTCGTCATCCCACCGGTATCAAGAGGATCGAGTTCCTCGTTCGCTGGAAGGACCGCACACCAACTAAAGATAGCTGGGTGCCCCTGGCCACCATCGAAAACCACCCTGCCCTACAAGTGTACTTGAGGAGCCGGGGTTTCCGCGATATACACGCATTCGCGTAGCGGAGGGGGCTTCTTGAGGGGGGGGGGGGGGGTAGTGGAAATAAAATTTCTTCATTCCTTACCGCGTTCTTCAACATCGCGTACAGCAGCAGCCGTTGTTCGCCCGTTACTGCTAACGGGGCTTCGCCAACTTCGCGCGCACTGTTTTACCAAACCTTTGTCAAACATAGTAGCTTAGGGTTTTGGGGGGCTAGAAGTTAGGAACGAGAGGGTTGGCCAAAGAGAAGAGGGTTGAACTATAGAATGGGAGTACAAGATATAAGAGAGGGGAGGTGGTGAAGGGAGGTAGACCACCTAAAGACAAGATAGGGTGATACTACACTAACTAGCAATGCATGTAATTATATAAGAATGTTATATTCCGACAACCTTGCACTGCTGGCCTGGCCGAGTCGGCCCACGCTTCGGGACTAGCCCGAACCTCGATGCCAGCCTAGCACTAACTAGCTTGCACGCACCACGTAACCGTTGAATGTTTCGCACATAAGTATTCGCTCATACCTTCGCTCATACTTTGTACTCGTTTGACACCTAGTGTAATCCTCGCTACTTCGATTCATTGCACCCGTAACACTTGCCTTGTTATGCCCTTTTTTTTGTGCTCTATGTATGTCGGTACACTAGAAATGTACCTTCGGCATCTGTCGAATGACCTCGCTGGGCTACTTCGGTTTGGTTGACTCCAACGAGCAGGTGCCAACAGTACCCTGTGCTTCATCTGGTACCCGGTAGCGCCAGGGTTAGAGTTTCGGATTTGTTCACTCACACTGGATCCTGTACAACTTCCCGAGCATAAATATACTACAAGAACTGCAGCCCGTCAAATAGAGATCCAATCTGGCAAGAGTAGCAAGTGAAGTGTGGAGCTGAACTGGACGACGGAGCGCGCCAGGCCGAATCTCCTTCCCAGGTCTTAGTAGTAATCTGTTCGTGATACCGTGACTTTCCTCTCGACCCTGCAACGGCAGGTATGGCGAACGGCTCCCGGCTGTCGTCGCTCTGGTTAGTCGCGAAACGGGCCTTCGGAGTGTCTCTTCTGGCGACTATGGCGTTCGCGATCCTGCTAGTTTGGGTGTACAATTTTTCGTCCGGCTCGAGTCCAGATGTCGCAGCCCTCCGCGATTGGTTAGATTCGTGCGTGGGAGTTGGCCTCGCGTATAAGGGAAGGCATAGCATGCCATTTTTCCGCGATATTGCGTGCTCCGATTTGGTAAATGCAGCTGCCATACGCGGCAAAGCAGGCTTCGACAATGGAAACGAAAGTCACTACCGTCACATGGCGACTGGAGGTTGGCGCGGAAGCACCAGCAGCAGCAGCAGCAGCGAAGTAATGATTAATTTAGGAGCAGATTTAGGAGCGGAAAATCTGGGGAGAGATGGCTGCAAAGTGCTTTATCATTCCAGCGTTGACCCTTGGGATTTGAAGCCCACCTCTTCATTTACCCACTCCGGGTGCCAGATCGAATGGATAACTTTCTCCACCCGTTGCGCAAAAGGCGTTCAACGCTTAGCTAAGTTTTGCGATTTGGTGGGAGTTCCGTTTGCGGTGCTTGGTCTGAACGAAACCTGGAAGGGACAAGGCGGGCGGGTGAGATACAATCGGGAGTATTTGAGAACACTCCCGCGTGATCGCATCGTGATTGCAACAGATGTGGACGACGTCTTGTTGCTGCCTAATCGTGAGCTATGCGCACCAGATCAACTCATTAAAGCGTTCCTTTCTATTAACGCTCCTGTCGTTTTCGGAGCCGAGATTTTTGCGTATCCAACCGCCGATGCAATGCCGTTTTACTCTCCAAAGTTCAAGTTCCCGCCTTTTCCGAATCTGTACCTTAACGCAGGGGTTTATGTCGGGTACGCGTGGGCTTTATCTGAGATGATAGATGCGACGTACACGAGTGACTGTATGGAGGACCAGCGACAGTTTGTTGCTGGTTATTTGGCCCAACCGTACCTCTTCAACTCCTTCCCACGGACGCCTTACCCTGAGGCAAATTTCGCTTCGATACAGTCACTTCTTTCCCAATCAACAGCAGCTGATGCAGTCACTTCTTACCCAACAAGTTACACCAATGATGCAAATAGAAAACTACATATCGCCTCCTCCCCCCTCACACCTGCTCCTGGCACTCTGAAATACCTCTGTGCTCTACCCGGCCCGCTACAAGACCTGATCCCAGAGGATGTTACTCCGGAGAAGCTAGAGGCAGCCAGGCAGGCAGCGCCGCCGCCGTTCATCAAGCTGGACCGCTACAACGCTCTGATGGAGATGCTGGGAGGGCGGGGATTCGAGCAGTTTGAAGTGCAGGGCTCGGGGACGGATATCAAGGTGTTCTCAAGATTTACTAAAGCGTATGCGTGTATTTTTCACCAAGCTGGTGATAAGCTGAAGACAGGGGTGGTGTATGAGATAGTGGAAAATGGGACCCTGGATGCCATTGCGTTTGAAGGGATGGATTAGAAGCTTTGGTGGGCTTTCGGGTGAAGCTGTGTTAGTGACTCTGCTGCTGGTAGGTAGCTCGTGGTATCAAGGAAATTCATGGAATTATTAAGAACCTGACGCAACTCGGTCGTTTAATTTCAGTAGCATACGGTACCGTATATTTCAGTTATGTACTCCCTAACGCGCGGTTGGTCAAAACTGCTCTTCGTTTGGTTTTGCAACAGCTACAATTGTTGAAACTTGTTCGATCCAGACAGCCTCCATTGCAGTGTGGAGAGAACAGTAACCCTGGAAACAGACAAACACGCTGGCCCATCTTTGTTCTTTGCATTGAATCACCATTGCATTAAAGTATTCCAACAATACTTTGTTCATTCCCTCTTTGCCCGCCTGCTCTTCACTGCCCCATTCATCCCCCCACTACCACCACCGACACCACTACCCGCAGCTGAATACGCAGCTGCCATAACTGCATTAATCTGCCCCCAGCAGCGGCAGAGGATGGCAAAGGGGACCACAATCCAGATTGCGTTCATTGCAATGAAGTAACCCCAGAAGTAGATTGGGTCCGGATGGCAGTGCTTGGAACCTTCCAGGAAGCTTGTCGCGAAGTAGATGACGTCGCCGTACAGCTGGCCGAGGGAGACGGCGAACTGGAGGAGCGGAGAGAAGGGCCGCCGCGATGCCATGCCGTACCTGTGAGTGAGTGGGTGGATGGGGTTGAGGGATCGGGGTTTAAATGGGAACGAAGGGCCGTCGCAATGCTATTCAATATTCGCAGTAAACTACCCTGCAATAAAGTTTGTACCCCGGTGTCAAATGTTGAACATTGATATGATAGGCTATAATGAGTTGCACTCTAGGGGGTACAGCTTCTAGGGTTGCTCATTTGTACCCCATTCGTTTCTATTCCAATCATTCCGTTGTTCGCTAACTTTGAGATGGTATCATGAGTAGGTGTCGATCCTCTCGCCTAGCCTAGCCTAGCTCGCGCCCTAGCGCCCTCCGCGCCCTTGCGCCCTAGCACACTCCGCGCCCTCCGCGCCCTCCGCGCCCTTGCGCCCTAGCACCCTCCGCGCCCTCCGCGCCCTCCGCGCCCTCCGCGCCCTCCGCGCCCTCCGCGCCCTCCGCGCCTTAGCCACCGCGCCCTCCGCGCCATTTCCGTGCCTTAGCGCCCTCCTCCTCCGCGCGTTAGCGCCCTCCGCGCCCCTAGCCTGCGCCCCTAGCCCGTCGCCCAGGCCCACGCCCTAGCCCGTCGCCCAGGCGCCCGCCCTAGCCCGTCGCCCAGGCGCCCGCCCTAGCCCGTCGCCCAGGCGCCCGCCCTAGCCCGTCGCCCAGGCGCCCGCCCTAGCCCGTCGCCCAGGCGCCCGCCCTAGCCCGTCGCCCAGGCGCCCACCCCAGCCCGTCGCCCAGGCGCCCGCCCCAGCCCGTCGCCCAGGCGCCCGCCCTAGCCCGTCGCCCAGGCGCCCGCCCTAGCCCGTCGCCCAGGCGCCCACCCCAGCCCGTCCCCCAGGCGCCCGACCCAGCCCGTCGCCCAGGCGCCCGCCCTAGCCCGTCGCCCAGGCGCCCGCCCTAGCCCGTCGCCCAGGCCTGCGCCCTAGCCCGTCGCCCAGGCCTGCGCCCTAGCCCGTCGCCCAGGCGCCCGTCCTAGCCCGTCGCCCAGGCCTGCGCCCTAGCCCGTCGCCCAGGCGCCCGTCCTAGCCCGTCGCCCAGGCGCCCGTCCTAGCCCGTCGCCCAGGCGCCCTCCCTGGCTCGTCACCCCAGCCCCGCAGGCAGCGCGCCACGCGGGTAGCGCGCCCCGCGGGTAGCGCGCCCCGCAGGAGGCGCGCCCCGCGGGTAGCGCGCCCCGCAGGCAGCACACCCTGCAGGCAGCGCGCCCCGGGGTGCTTTAGTGCCAGAAAATAAATAAATTAATTAAACCCTAAAAAAAAAAAAAAAAAAAGGGGGGGGTTCACAGTGGGGGCCTGCGACTGTCGCCCGCGTTCCTGCTTGCCGGACGACCTGCAAAGTTGCCTACATCCCGCAGCCGTCAGTACTGCAGCCCCTACTGTCGCACGTACTTTCCACTGCCAGTGGCTCTACTAGCGGCAGCCGACAGCCGCACTTACGGTCTCTAGCCCCGGCCGTTCCTACCTCCAGCCAGCCCTAGCTCGCCGCTTCTAGCTCCAGCCGTTCTCGCTCCAGCCGTTCTCGCTCCTCGCTCGTAGCTCAGTTTGCTCCGTGCTCCGGCCGTTCCTCGCCTAGTTTCACCTGGCGCTCCTAGCTTAGTTCGCTCCGTGCTCCAGCAGTTACTCGCCTGGTTTCACCTGGCGCTCCTAGCTTAGTTCGCTCCGTGCTCCAGCAGTTACTCGCCTGGTTTCACCTTGCGCTCCTAGTTGTTCTCGTTTTTCACAGCAGCCTGTCGCTCCTGTCGCTCCTAGCCTGCCGCTCCTGCACCCCGCTAGCTTTTATCATGGAGTCCGCTAGGGTTCTCCAGCAGCAGGGACAGCAGCAGCGGCCTTTTCAGCAGTGGCTTCCGCAGCGGCAGGGGCGCCCTCAGCAGCTGTGGCGCCCTCAGCAGCCATGGGGGCCTGGTGGTTCAGGTCGCGTTGGCTGCAGCAGCGGCCCAGCCAGCTGGGGGGCTCGTCGCGGTGGCCGCGACGTCGGCCCCTGCCAGTACCGGATCCTGACCGGCCCTGGTGCTGGCACTACCTGCTGGCGTCCTGACCACTCTGCACAGCGCTGCTACAGCCGCCTCGACGGCCTTTACCGTGAGCGTTTTGGGCCTGAGTCGGCTCCCCCGATCTGGCCCGGTCTGTTTCGTAGTGGTTTCCCTGTATTTGATATGTCTATGGATGCTGTTTATTCTGTCACGTACGGATCTCTTGGCTTACGTGTACCTAGCTTAGGACCTTTGCCTGTTGCTAGTGTCGGTACTTGTGCTTTTAGTGTAGGTGCTTGTGTAGTCACTAGCCCAGCCGTGACGACTGCTGTTGCGTCGCTCTCCTTCACGCTGGACTCCGGCGCGTCTCAGTGTTTCTTCCGCGACCACACCACTGTCACACCTCTTTCGGCTCCAGTCCCAGTTGCCCTGGCTGATCCTACTTCAGGACCAGCAGTTGCTCGTAGCTCGACCACCCTCCCGTGCCCGGCTGTCCCCTCTGGTTTCCTCACTGGTCTCTACATCCCCTCGTTCTCTCGGAACTTGGTGGGTGTTGGATACCTTCAGGACCGGGGGATCACAGTCACTTTTCCTGCGCACGGGAGGACTGCGATCTGTACGGACTCTTCCACCGGGGCAGTTCTTGCCACGTTCACCAGAGAGCCCCACTCAGGTCTCTTCGTCCTGCACACTCCGCCCCCGCAGGTAGCTGCGTCTGGTCAGGTTGCTTCGTCCCCCCCGGTAGCAGAGTCCGGTCAGGTGGCTGTGTCCAGTCCGGTCGCTGTGTCCAGTCCAGTCGCTGCGTCTTGCTCCTGTCGCTCTCTCGCCCACCGCACCGTCCTGTGGCACCACCGTCTTGGCCACCCGTCGATCCCTCGCCTTCGTGGCATGCTCAGTCAGGGACTAGTCACAGGTCTCCCACGCACCTTCCCGTCGCTCCCTCCCTCGCTTGCCCCTCCTTGCTCTCCGTGCGTCGCCGGTCGCTTACGTGCCACTCCCCACTCCTCCTCCCTTCGTCCGGCCACCGCTCCCTTCGAGACTCTCCACTTGGACGTCTGGGGCCCTGCCCCGACGCAGGGGTCTGGGAGGGAGCGCTACTTTCTGGTGGTCGTCGACGACTTCTCCAGGTACACCACAGTGTTTCCTCTTGCGAAGAAGTCCGAGGTGACTGCTACGCTGATCAGGTGGCTTCTAGCCACTGAGGGCACTCGTGGTCGTCGAGTCAGTTGTCTTCACTCCGACCGTGGGGGCGAGTTTCGCTCCGGCATTCTCGGCGGATTCTGCGGCGAACAGGGCATCACCCAGTCCTGGACGCTGCCAGAGTCCCCACAGCAGAATGGGGTTGCTGAGCGCCGCATAGGCTTGGTCATGGACATCGCCCGCACGTCCATGATTCATGCCCGTGCGCCCCATTTTCTGTGGCCTCACGCGGTTCGCTACGCCGCACACCAGCTGAACCTCCAGCCGCGTGTCTCGCGGCCCGAGGCTTCACCGACCAGTCTCTGGACTGGATCCCCTGGTGTTGGGTCGGCCTTTCGAGTCTGGGGCTACCTTGCACTTGTTCGCGACACCTCCGCGGACAAGCTCTCGGCACGCGCCGTCCCCTGTGTCTTCCTTGGTTTCCCAGTGGACTCTGCTGACTGGTCCTTTTACCACCCTCCCCTCCACCAGTTCCTAGATTCCCGTGACGTCCGGTTTGACGAGTCCGTGTCCTACTACACCCGGTACCCCTGTCGAGGTCTCTCGGTACCCCCTCCCCCTCTCTTCCTCGCACCCTCTCCTCCTCCTGCTCCCGCTCCTCCGGTACCCCCGCCCCCCCCTGGTCCTGCCCCGTCTGGTGTGTCCCACGCTACCCCTCTCCCCTCGGTCGTGCGTCAGGTAGCGTCTCCCTCCCCGCAGTCCTCCTCACAGTCCCCTCAGCAGCCTTCGGCACTTCCGCGACAGGTTACTGTGGACTCGGTTGGTGTTGGAGCTGGAGGTGCAGCCGCTGGCGGTGCTCGGTCGCGGGGTACTGGAGCTGGAGGTGCTGGCGCAGGTGACGCTAGCTCTGGGGGTGCTGGAGCTGGAGGTGCTGGCGCAGGTGGCGCTAGCTCTGGGGGTGCTGGAGCTGGAGGTGCCGGCACTGGAGGTGCTGGTTCTGGGGGTGCTGGAGTTGGGGGTGCTGGCACTAGCGGTGCTATTTCTGGGGGTGCTGGAGTTGGAGGTCCTAGCACTGGCGGTACTGGTTCTGGGGGTGCTGAGTCTGAGGAGACTGACGCTGGAGACCCTGGTTCTGCGGAGTCCACCCCGCCCCCCCACCGCCACGACACGCGTCTCCAGGCTGCCCGTCGGCGTGAGCGTGAGGAGCAGGAGCGGTTGGAGAGGGAGCGGCAGGAGCTGCGGGTGCTGGACCTTCTGGAGCAGCAGCGGCAGCAGCAGCAGCAGCAGCAGCAGCAGCAGCAAGCAGCAGCCGCAGCCGCAGCCGCAGCCGCAGCAGCAGCAGCAGCCGCAGCCGCAGCGGCCGCAGCCGCCACCGCAGCTTCCTCTAGAGCGGCGGTTGTTCCCACCTGTGAGTGGCTTGCGGGCCCTTGGCCTTTCCTCCTCTCCTCCTGTCCGCTCTCAGTCTCCTCCTGTGTTTGTTCCTCCGTTGCCTCCTCCTGACGACCGTCCGGCGGTCTGGTCTTCTCCTCCTCCTCAGTCTCCTCCTCCCTCTGTCCGTCGCGACTTGATCACTCGTTGTCCTCCGCGTGCTCGTCACTCGTCCCCTGTTACTGACCTCCACACTGCCCTCCTTTGTTCGTCTCGTCGTCGTTCTCCTTCTCATGTGTCCGTTCTCCCGTCTCCTCCTCCGTCCTCTCTACCTGCCCTCCCCACTCCTATCTCTGACTACTACCGCGCTGTTCGTCCTGTTGCCGCACGTGTCCTCACCACTCTTGTCACCGACCCTCGTTTCCCTCCGTCGTCTGTCTCGGCTCTCACTGGCGCTGTCGCTGAGTTTGCTGCCGCCAGCCGCCTTGACTACGCCACCCGTGTGGTGCCAGCTCCTCCCTACCGTCCTCTGTCCGTCGGGGGTGGGTTTGCCCTTGGCTGTGACGTCCTAGAGGACAGAGAGTCTGAGCTGGAGTACTGGGCAGCCGCTTCTCCCTCTGTGTGTGCCATGCTGCTCTCCCCTGAGGGAGACCCCGACGCCCTTGACATACCGACTCCTCGCACTTACCGCGAGGCAGTGTCAGGGGCGTGGGCCTCTCAGTGGAAAGCGGCTATGGACTCAGAGTTGGCGTCTTGGAGATCCACAGGCACCTACGTCGACGCAGTTCCCCCTCCCAGGGCGAACGTAGTCGATGGCATGTGGCTCTTCAAGGTGAAGCGGCCGCCTGGAGCACCGCCGGTGTTCAAGGCGCGCTACGTGGCTAGGGGTTTCAGTCAGCGTGAGGGAGTTGACTTCTTCCAGACCTTCGCCCCGACCCCGAAGATGACTACTCTTCGGGTGTTACTCCACATAGCAGCGCAGCGAGACTACGAGCTGCACTCCCTCGACTTCTCCACTGCGTTCCTCCAGGGCCGACTGCACGAGGAGATCTGGCTGCGCCGTCCTCCTGGCTTCACTGACACCTTCCCACCTGGGACCCAGTGGAGCCTGAGGCGACCAGTCTACGGTCTCCGACAGTCGCCCCGTGAGTGGCACGACACTCTTCGCTCCACGCTTTGTGACCTTGGGTTCAGCCCGTCCTCCGCCGACCCGTCGCTGTTTGTTCGAGCGGGTTCTACTCCTTTCTTTATCCTTGTCTACGTCGACGACTTGGTGTTTGCTACAGCAGACAGGGCAGCCCTGGCTCAGGTGAAGTCCGAACTGCAGAAGAGACACAAGTGCACTGACCTGGGTGAGCTGCAGCGCTACCTTGGCCTGCAGATCACCCGGGACAGAGCCGCTCGCACCATCACACTGACGCAGTCACACATGGTGCAGCAGGTCCTTCGGCGGTTCCACTTCCAGTTCTCCACCACACAGCCCACTCCTCTTGCTGTTGACCACAGACTTACGGGCCCCTTTCCTGACGAGCCCTTTGAGTCCAGTGGACCCTACGCAGAGCTGGTGGGCTGCCTCATGTACCTGATGACTTGTACTCGACCGGACCTCGCCTTTCCACTCAGCATCCTTTCTCGCTTTGTTGCGACTGGGAGACACCGCCCTGTCCACTGGACAGCTGCTGTGAGGGTGGCGAAGTATCTGGCGACTACATCAGGCTTGGGGCTTGTGCTTGGAGGGACTCAGCCAGTGGCGTTGACTGGTCACTGCGACTCTTCCTACGCTGACGACGTGGAGACTCAGCGTTCGACTCAGGGTTACTGCTTCAGTCTGGGAGCTGGTGCTGTGTCGTGGAGGTCTACACGGTCGTCGTCTGTGGCTACTTCCAGTGCAGAGGCAGAGATCTACGCTGGTGCCATGGCGGCACAGGAGCTTCGCTGGTTGACCTTCTTGCTCGCTGACCTTGGTGAGCGGCCTCGCTCTGCACCGACCTTGTACGCTGACAACAAGGCCATGATCCTCCTGTGTCGAGAGCCTCGACTGGAGAGCAGAGTGAAGCATATTGACGTGAGGTACTTCCTCCTGCGAGAGCTGCAGCGACGCGGTCAGGCACGCCTGGACTTTGTGGCCTCAGAGGCCAACACTGCAGACGTCTTCACCAAGGCCTTGGCGCTTGGTGACCACCACAGGTTCTGTGTGCAGTTGGGGCTTGTTGAGGTAGGCCCTCGGTTGGTGTAGTCCTGTTGCTTGCTCTGCTTGTTGTGCTTTGTATTTATATCCTAGTGAACTCTTGAACTGGCCTTGTGGCCGCTTGCTTGCGCTCGGAATTTGTGTGGTGTCCTTGAGATCCACCCTGAGCTTGCCTTGGTTCTTGGTTTGACTGGTCTTGTGACCGTTTGTTCACCTTGCTTGCTTTGATGCCCCTCACTTAGCCTATGGGGGTGTGTCAAATGTTGAACATTGATATGATAGGCTATAATGAGTTGCACTCTAGGGGGCACAGCTTCTAGGGTTGCTCATTTGTACCCCATTCGTTTCTATTCCAATCATTCCGTTGTTCGCTAACTTTGAGACCCGGGTATGTACCCCCAGGGTGTGCGTTTAAGGGGTGTGCAATTATCGAGAATAGGGTGTAGGGGCAAGGTGGCAGTGGGAATTGGCACTGCAGCGAGGAGTAAAGAGGGAGACCGCAAAACGCTACAGCGAAACCACGGCGAATGAGTTGAAATTGCAGCTGGCAAGAACATGTGAAGGTGCATGCATGCACATGATTCTACCTGATTGGCTGTTCTACTTCAAACAGATCGCAACATCTCTACATCTGTTTCTGGAATAGAATTGCAGCAGTAGGTAATCAAAATGCTATTCCATCCCTTCAAACGCAATGGCATCCAGGGTCCCATTCTCCACTATCTCATTCACCACCCCCCTCTTCAGCTTATCCCCAGATTGGTGGAAAATACACGGAAATGCCTTAGTGACCCTGGAATACACCTTGATCTCCGCTCCCTGCCCCTGCACTTCAAACTGCTCGAATCGCCGCCCTCCCAGCAGCTCCATCAGAGCGTTGTAGTGGTCCAGCTTGATGAACGGCGGCGGCGCTGCCTGCCTGGCCGCCTCTAGCTTCTCCGGAGTGACATCTTGTGGAATCAGGTCTTGTAACGGGCCAGGTAGAGCGCAATAGCATCCAAGGTCCCATTCCCCACTATCTCATACACCACCCCGCTCGTCGTCTTATCCCCAGACTGGTGAAAAACACACGGATACGCCTTGGTCACCTTCGAGTACACCTTGATCTCCACTCCAGTCCCTTGCACCTCATATTGTTCCGACCTCCTCCCTCCCAGCAGCTCTATCAGTGCATTGTAGTGGTCCAGCTTGATGAACGGCGGCGGCGCTGCCTGCCTCGCCTCTTCCAGTCCTGCCGGGGTGACGTTTTGAGGAATCAGGGCTTGCACCTGCCCAGGAAGAGAGCAGAAGTACCGCAGCGTGCCGGGCAGAGGAGCAGCAGACGGGGATAAAGACGAATCAGAATCAGCAGACGAGTCACCAAAGTCTTTGGTGGCTGGTTTGGTGACTCCGTGGCTGTCTGTTACTGGGTCGGGGTACGGCGTGCGTGGGAGGGAGTTGAATAGGAATGGCTGGGCCAAATATGCCGCCACGAATTGCCTCTGATCCTCCATACAGTCACTTGTATACGTCGCATCCATCATCTCGCCTAAAGCCCACGCGTACCCGACATAGGACCCTGCGTTAACGTGTCGGTTCGGAAAGGGAGATTTCAGCTGCTGAGGGTAGAAAGGGATAACATCACTCGTTGGATATGCGAATATCTCGGCGCCGAAAACGATAGGAGCGTTAAGAGACAGAAACGCCCTGACTAACGAGTCTGGTCCGCATAGCTCCCTGTTTGGCAGCAGCAGGACGTCATCAGCATCTGTTACAATCACAATTCGGTCTTTGGGCAGTGTCCTTAGGTACTCTCGATAGTATCTCACACGACCACCTAGGCCCTGCCAGGTCTCATTCAAACCCAGCACCGCGAGCTGAATCCCGTTCATCTCGCAGAACTTAGCTAAGCGTTGAACGCCTTTCCCACACCGGGTGGAGAAAGTGATCCATTCGATGCTGCAGTTGGAGTAGGTGAAAGCTGACGTTGGCTTTAAGTCGCGAGGGTCTACTGTGGGGTCATACGTGACTCGACAGCCATCCCTTCCCCCATTGTCTGCCACTCCCTCGCTGCTGCTGCTCTTAGCGCCACTGTGACGCCCCAGCTTGGATCGGAGATGATTCTGGATGATCCTGGATCGGCAGCTGCCACTTTCCTCCCCCTCATACTGCCTTTCTTAAAGCTCTTGATGTAGCTGCTACTGCTGCTGCTGCTGCTGCTGCTGCTGCTGCTGCTGCTGCTGCTGCTGCTGCTGCTGCTGCTGCTGCCGCTGCTGCTGCTGCTGCTGCCGCTGCTGCTACTGCTGCTGCTGCTGCCGCTGTCAGAACCACCCTCCTGCTGCATCATGTTCCGCCAATGAATTCTGTTTCCGACAGACAGGTACATCAGCCCATTGTTCAACGTCTGTCAGCAGAATAAACGAGAATGGATGAAACTAACAGCATGCAGGAGTACAAGTAGCAAACCCTAATGGGTGTACCCCATATGAGCTACCCCACTACAGCCTACACAACATGATAGTTTGACACGCCCCCATAGGCAAAGTGGGGGAGAACAAGGGGTCACAAGACCAGTCAAGAAAAGCAAAGCAAGCTCAGGGTGGATCACGAAGTCACCACACACTCTGAGCAAAAGCAAATGGCCACAAGGCCAGTTCACATGCAAAGTTATACTGAGCCTGGAGAACAAGCAGTACAGTGATCAAAACCTAGCAAGTGTAAGCATGCAGGTATAGATCACAGTACAAGCAAAGTCAAGAAGTGAGCAAGTGAGACCAAGCAGGCACAAGGCCTAAAACAGTACAGAAACGCTGATGATCACAAGGCTGAAGTGCCTTGGTGAAGATATCAGCAGTGTTGGCCCGATAGGCCACGTAAGCAAGACGAAGCTGACCACGCTGCTGCAACTCTCGAGCAAGGAAGTAACGCAGAGCGATGTGCTTCGTCCTGTTCTCCAGTCTGTGCTCCTGACCCAAGGCAATCATGGCCTTGTTGTCGACGTACAGAACTGGGGGAGAACGAGGCGGCTCTCCCAAGTCGGTCAGCAGGTAGGTGAGCCAGCGTAACTCCTGTGCAGCCATGGCCCCTGCGTAGATCTCAGCCTCACAACTGGAACTGAGAACAGAAGACGAGCGGGTAGAACAGAGCCGGAGCCAAGGCTGAAAGTGTAACCCTGTGACGACCGCTGCGTAGCCAAGTCGTCAACCCAAGAAGCGTCTGCGTGTCCAGTGAGGACAACCTCGACCCCCGTCCTCCAAGCACGACCCGACGTACTGCACAAGTAGCGTAACACCCTCTTAGCGGCCTCCTGGTGCTCTGGTCGGTGTCTCCCGGGCGCAACGTAGCGTGCCAGGATGCTAAGAGGGTAGGGAAGGTCAAGTTGAGTGCAGGTCATCAGGTACATGAGGCAGCCCACAAGCTCGGGATACGGGCCACTCGGCTCTACGGACTAGTCCGAAGGTGGAGCTGAGAGCGAGTGACCGGTAGGCAGAGGAGTGGACTGTGGCGAGGAGTACGTGAAGTGGAAGTGCTGAAGGACCTGCTGCACCATGTGTGACTGAGTCAAGGTAATGGGGCGCCTGTGCTCTGTCCGGGTGATCTGCAAGCTAAGATAGCTGCGCAGCTCACCCAGGTCTGTGCACGTGTGTCTCTTCTGCAGCTCCGACTTCACAAGGGCCAGTCCCTCAGTGTCAGCAGTGGCAAAGACCAAGTCGTCGGCGTACACGAGGATGTAGAACGGCGGCAGCGAAGTGTCGGTGCGTAGAAACAGCGACGGGTCAGCAGTCGAAGGAGCAAACCCAAGAGCCGCAAGCGTCGTCCTCAATGTGTCGTGCCACTCGCGAGGCGCCTGGCGGAGACCGTAGACTGGCCGCCGGAGGCTCCACTGGGTACCTGCAGGAAACGACCCAGTGAAGCCAGGTGGGCAGCGCAGCCAGATCTCCTCGTGCAGGCTGCCCTGTAAGAAAGCTGTGGTGAAGTCAAGAGAGTGAAGCTCGTAGTCACGCTGAGCGGCGACGTGCAGCAGCACCCGAAGAGTGGTCATCTTCGGGGTAAGGGAGAAGGTCTGGAAGAAGTCAACTCCCTATCGCTGACTGAAGCCTCGTGCAACGTAACGCGCCTTGAAGACAGGCGGAGAACCCGACGGCCGCTTCACCCTGAAAATCCACATGCCATCGATTGTGTTCGCTCCACGAGGGGGAACCTCGTCGACGTAAGTGCCTGTGGACTTCCAGGATGCCATCTCTGCGTCCATGGTTGTCTGCCACTTAGAGGAGTTGGGACCCGTAATCGCCTCTGCGTAAGAGCGCGGGGTCGGGATGTCTGGTGCATCCGGGTCTCCCTCAGGTGCAATCAGCATGAACACGAGATGAGGTACACCAGCTGCAACACACTCAAAGTCCTCCTGCCTGTCCTCAAGGACGTCCGTGCCAAGAGCACACTCACCCCCGATGGACGGAGGATAGGCAGACTCAGACTCAGCAACAAGACTAGCGGCGTAGTCGAGACGACAAGCAGCAGCAAAGTCAACAAGCTCAGCAACTAGGGCAGACGCAGCAGTGGACTCAAACGAAGGGTCAGTGACAACAGTGGCGAGAAGACGTGTGACAGTAGGACTGGCAGCACGAGCAAGGTCGGACAGCGGGTCAGGAACGTCAGGAAGAGAGGACGCAGGAGGTTGTGGCGGTGGTCAGAGGCAGCAGCAGCAGCAGCGTCAGCGTGAGACCCCTACGCCCCAGGAGCTTCGTGAGTGGTTTGCTCAGCGTGGGGCGTCTGGGGGTAGTGTTCGCTGCCAGTACGTCATTCGCACAGGTGACCGCACTGGTCAGACATGCGGGAAGGTTGGTCACACACAGTCCCGCTGCTTCTCCCGTCTTGACGACGCCTTTCGCGCAGAGTTTCCCGGCGCGACTGAGCTCCCCCGCTGGGCAGAGCTGCTTAGGCAGGGTGTTGATATCTTTGCTCTTGACTATGATGCTATCCTTGCTGCCATGTATGCATTGACTGTTAGTGCTGGGGGTAGCGCGACACGGGCAGCGAGCTATACGGTGGGCCCTAAAAAAAACGGTCCTAGGAGGACCTGCTCTGATACCATGTCAGCAGAATAAACGAGAATGGATGAAACTAACAGCATGCAGGAGTACAAGTAGCAAACCTTAATTGGGTTGTACCCCATATGAGCTACCCCACTACAGCCTACACAACATGATAGTTTGACAACGTCAGCCTGTTTCGCCCGTACATTCCGACCAGCCAACTGCCACGACATCGCCCGCCGTCAATGACTCGCCCGGCATCGGAGCCGATCATCGAGCCCGAAAAGTTTCTGAGCCATCGGATTCGTCATCCCACCGGTATCAAGAGGATCGAGTTCCTCGTTCGCTGGAAGGACCGCACACCAACTAAAGATAGCTGGGTGCCCCTGGCCACCATCGAAAACCACCCTGCCCTACAAGTGTACTTGAGGAGCCGGGGTTTCCGCGATATACACGCATTCGCGTAGCGGAGGGGGCTTCTTGAGGGGGGGGGGGGGGGTAGTGGAAATAAAATTTCTTCATTCCTTACCGCGTTCTTCAACATCGCGTACAGCAGCAGCCGTTGTTCGCCCGTTACTGCTAACGGGGCTTCGCCAACTTCGCGCGCACTGTTTTACCAAACCTTTGTCAAACATAGTAGCTTAGGGTTTTGGGGGGCTAGAAGTTAGGAACGAGAGGGTTGGCCAAAGAGAAGAGGGTTGAACTATAGAATGGGAGTACAAGATATAAGAGAGGGGAGGTGGTGAAGGGAGGTAGACCACCTAAAGACAAGATAGGGTGATACTACACTAACTAGCAATGCATGTAATTATATAAGAATGTTATATTCCGACAACCTTGCACTGCTGGCCTGGCCGAGTCGGCCCACGCTTCGGGACTAGCCCGAACCTCGATGCCAGCCTAGCACTAACTAGCTCGCACGCACCACGTAACCGTTGAATGTTTCGCACATAAGTATTCGCTCATACCTTCGCTCATACTTTGTACTCGTTTGACACCTAGTGTAATCCTCGCTACTTCGATTCATTGCACCCGTAACACTTGCCTTGTTATGCCCTTTTTTTTGTGCTCTATGTATGTCGGTACACTAGAAATGTACCTTCGGCATCTGTCGAATGACCTCGCTGGGCTACTTCGGTTTGGTTGACTCCAACGAGCAGGTGCCAACAGTACCCTGTGCTTCATCTGGTACCCGGTAGCGCCAGGGTTAGAGTTTCGGATTTGTTCACTCACACTGGATCCTGTACAACTTCCCGAGCATAAATATACTACAAGAACTGCAGCCCGTCAAATAGAGATCCAATCTGGCAAGAGTAGCAAGTGAAGTGTGGAGCTGAACTGGACGACGGAGCGCGCCAGGCCGAATCTCCTTCCCAGGTCTTAGTAGTAATCTGTTCGTGATACCGTGACTTTCCTCTCGACCCTGCAACGGCAGGTATGGCGAACGGCTCCCGGCTGTCGTCGCTCTGGTTAGTCGCGAAACGGGCCTTCGGAGTGTCTCTTCTGGCGACTATGGCGTTCGCGATCCTGCTAGTTTGGGTGTACAATTTTTCGTCCGGCTCGAGTCCAGATGTCGCAGCCCTCCGCGATTGGTTAGATTCGTGCGTGGGAGTTGGCCTCGCGTATAAGGGAAGGCATAGCATGCCATTTTTCCGCGATATTGCGTGCTCCGATTTGGTAAATGCAGCTGCCATACGCGGCAAAGCAGGCTTCGACAATGGAAACGAAAGTCACTACCGTCACATGGCGACTGGAGGTTGGCGCGGAAGCACCAGCAGCAGCAGCAGCAGCGAAGTAATGATTAATTTAGGAGCAGATTTAGGAGCGGAAAATCTGGGGAGAGATGGCTGCCAAGTGCTTTATCATTCCAGCGTTGACCCTTGGGATTTGAAGCCCACCTCTTCATTTACCCACTCCGGGTGCCAGATCGAATGGATAACTTTCTCCACCCGTTGCGCAAAAGGCGTTCAACGCTTAGCTAAGTTTTGCGATTTGGTGGGAGTTCCGTTTGCGGTGCTTGGTCTGAACGAAACCTGGAAGGGACAAGGCGGGCGGGTGAGATACAATCGGGAGTATTTGAGAACACTCCCGCGTGATCGCATCGTGATTGCAACAGATGTGGACGACGTCTTGTTGCTGCCTAATCGTGAGCTATGCGCACCAGATCAACTCATTAAAGCGTTCCTTTCTATTAACGCTCCTGTCGTTTTCGGAGCCGAGATTTTTGCGTATCCAACCGCCGATGCAATGCCGTTTTACTCTCCAAAGTTCAAGTTCCCGCCTTTTCCGAATCTGTACCTTAACGCAGGGGTTTATGTCGGGTACGCGTGGGCTTTATCTGAGATGATAGATGCGACGTACACGAGTGACTGTATGGAGGACCAGCGACAGTTTGTTGCTGGTTATTTGGCCCAACCGTACCTCTTCAACTCCTTCCCACGGACGCCTTACCCTGAGGCAAATTTCGCTTCGATACAGTCACTTCTTTCCCAATCAACAGCAGCTGATGCAGTCACTTCTTACCCAACAAGTTACACCAATGATGCAAATAGAAAACTACATATCGCCTCCTCCCCCCTCACACCTGCTCCTGGCACTCTGAAATACCTCTGTGCTCTACCCGGCCCGCTACAAGACCTGATCCCAGAGGATGTTACTCCGGAGAAGCTAGAGGCAGCCAGGCAGGCAGCGCCGCCGCCGTTCATCAAGCTGGACCGCTACAACGCTCTGATGGAGATGCTGGGAGGGCGGGGATTCGAGCAGTTTGAAGTGCAGGGCTCGGGGACGGAGATCAAGGTGTTCTCAAGATTTACTAAAGCGTATGCGTGTATTTTTCACCAAGCTGGTGATAAGCTGAAGACAGGGGTGGTGTATGAGATAGTGGAAAATGGGACCCTGGATGCCATTGCGTTTGAAGGGATGGATTAGAAGCTTTGGTGGGCTTTCGGGTGAAGCTGTGTTAGTGACTCTGCTGCTGGTAGGTAGCTCGTGGTATCAAGGAACTCGGTCGTTTAATTTCAGTAGCATACGGTACCGTATATTTCAGTTCTGTACTCCCTAACGCGCGGTTGGTCAAAACTGCTCTTCGTTTGGTTTTGCAACAGCTACAATTGTTGAAACTTGTTCGATCCAGACAGCCTCCATTGCAGTGTGGAGAGAACAGTAACCCTGGAAACAGACAAACACGCTGGCCCATCTTTGTTCTTTGCATTGAATCACCATTGCATTAAAGTATTCCAACAATACTTTGTTCATTCCCTCTTTGCCCGCCTGCTCTTCACTGCCCCATTCATCCCCCCACTACCACCACCGACACCACTACCCGCAGCTGAATACGCAGCTGCCATAACTGCATTAATCTGCCCCCAGCAGCGGCAGAGGATGGCAAAGGGGACCACAATCCAGATTGCGTTCATTGCAATGAAGTAACCCCAGAAGTAGATTGGGTCCGGATGGCAGTGCTTGGAACCTTCCAGGAAGCTTGTCGCGAAGTAGATGACGTCGCCGTACAGCTGGCCGAGGGAGACGGCGAACTGGAGGAGCGGAGAGAAGGGCCGCCGCGATGCCATGCCGTACCTGTGAGTGAGTGGGTGGATGGGGTTGAGGGATCGGGGTTTAAATGGGAACGAAGGGCCGTCGAAATGCTATTCAATATTCGCAGTAAACTACCCTGCAATAAAGTTTGTACCCCGGGTATGTACCCCCAGGGTGTGCGTTTAAGGGGTGTGCAATTATCGAGAATAGGGTGTAGGGGCAAGGTGGCAGTGGGAATTGGCACTGCAGCGAGGAGTAAAGAGGGAGACCGCAAAACGCTACAGCGAAACCACGGCGAATGAGTTGAAATTGCAGCTGGCAAGAACATGTGAAGGTGCATGCATGCACATGATTCTACCTGATTGGCTGTTCTACTTCAAACAGATCGCAACATCTCTACATCTGTTTCTGGAATAGAATTGCAGCAGTAGGTAATCAAAATGCTATTCCATCCCTTCAAACGCAATGGCATCCAGGGTCCCATTCTCCACTATCTCATTCACCACCCCCCTCTTCAGCTTATCCCCAGATTGGTGGAAAATACACGGAAATGCCTTAGTGACCCTGGAATACACCTTGATCTCCGCTCCCTGCCCCTGCACTTCAAACTGCTCGAATCGCCGCCCTCCCAGCAGCTCCATCAGAGCGTTGTAGTGGTCCAGCTTGATGAACGGCGGCGGCGCTGCCTGCCTGGCCGCCTCTAGCTTCTCCGGAGTGACATCTTGTGGAATCAGGTCTTGTAACGGGCCAGGTAGAGCGCAATAGCATCCAAGGTCCCATTCCCCACTATCTCATACACCACCCCGCTCGTCGTCTTATCCCCAGACTGGTGAAAAACACACGGATACGCCTTGGTCACCTTCGAATACACCTTGATCTCCACTCCAGTCCCTTGCACCTCATATTGTTCCGACCTCCTCCCTCCCAGCAGCTCTATCAGTGCATTGTAGTGGTCCAGCTTGATGAACGGCGGCGGCGCTGCCTGCCTCGCCTCTTCCAGTCCTGCCGGGGTGACGTTTTGAAGAATCAGGGCTTGCACCTGCCCAGGAAGAGAGCAGAAGTACCGCAGCGTGCCGGGCAGAGGAGCAGCAGACGGGGATAAAGACGAATCAGAATCAGCAGACGAGTCACCAAAGTCTTTGGTGGCTGGTTTGGTGACTCCGTGGCTGTCTGTTACTGGGTCGGGGTACGGCGTGCGTGGGAGGGAGTTGAATAGGAATGGCTGGGCCAAATATGCCGCCACGAATTGCCTCTGATCCTCCATACAGTCACTTGTATACGTCGCATCCATCATCTCGCCTAAAGCCCACGCGTACCCGACATAGGACCCTGCGTTAACGTGTCGGTTCGGAAAGGGAGATTTCAGCTGCTGAGGGTAGAAAGGGATAACATCACTCGTTGGATATGCGAATATCTCGGCGCCGAAAACGATAGGAGCGTTAAGAGACAGAAACGCCCTGACTAACGAGTCTGGTCCGCATAGCTCCCTGTTTGGCAGCAGCAGGACGTCATCAGCATCTGTTACAATCACAATTCGGTCTTTGGGCAGTGTCCTTAGGTACTCTCGATAGTATCTCACACGACCACCTAGGCCCTGCCAGGTCTCATTCAAACCCAGCACCGCGAGCTGAATCCCGTTCATCTCGCAGAACTTAGCTAAGCGTTGAACGCCTTTCCCACACCGGGTGGAGAAAGTGATCCATTCGATGCTGCAGTTGGAGTAGGTGAAAGCTGACGTTGGCTTTAAGTCGCGAGGGTCTACTGTGGGGTCATACGTGACTCGACAGCCATCCCTTCCCCCATTGTCTGCCACTCCCTCGCTGCTGCTGCTCTTAGCGCCACTGTGACGCCCCCAGCTTGGATCGGAGATGATTCTGGATGATCCTGGATCGGCAGCTGCCACTTTCCTCCCCCTCATACTGCCTTTCTTAAAGCTCTTGATGTAGCTGCTACTGCTGCTGCTGCTGCTGCTGCTGCTGCTGCTGCTGCTGCCGCTGCTGCTGCTGCTGCTGCCGCTGCTGCTACTGCTGCTGCTGCTGCCGCTGTCAGAACCACCCTCCTGCTGCATCATGTTCCGCCAATGAATTCTGTTTCCGTTTTCGAGGCCTGCTTTACCACGAACGGCAGCAGCGTTCACCACATCAGAGCATGCAATACCGCGGAAAAAGGCCGTCCCAGTGTGAATCCCTCGATAGGCAACACCCACGCCAACACATGAGTCTAAGTAATCGCGAACTATCACCACATCTGGGCTCACGCGGGAGGAAAACTTATACAGCCAGAGCATCAGCAGTGCTAACGAGGCGGTGGCGACAAATGTTACCACTGAGGCTCCCTTAGCTACACAACAGAGCAAAGACAGAAATCGCGAGCGGGAGGGTAGACTGAGCCTGGCAGACATTGCGGCGATTGTAGTACGAATATGTCTAGTAGTTGTACCGATCTGGCACGACTGATTGTACCGTAACAAGCAAGAGAATGGAACTTAGGTTAGTACGAAATCCCTGGCTCGGAAACAGCCATAAAATACTCCATTCGAATTGCCCGCGCTTTCACTAGCGCCGCGAGCCAAATCCATGCCTGGGGGCCTTCGATAGGCGGTCCGGGTTGGTGCAAGGCACCGCCAAAATCGGCGACGCTGCGGAGGAATTGCACACACACTCGTGGGAGGGGGTTCTCGCTGACAACATAATGTCGGTCGCACCGGCTACTAGGGTATGCAAACCAGCGTTTAATTTCGCTTCGACAGAATCATCTTGGGTTTGAACCGCAAGACTAGCCGACGATTCTGTAGATGATTTTATTTCGGCGGGAAACATCGCCAGGCCGTCTGCGATTTTAGTGATTACTATTTCCGTCACGGGATGACATTTCTCCCGGGGAAAATTCGTCAAACCTAAAGTTTTGGCGATCCCGCTACGGAAGGAGATTTTCGCAATTCGCGGATAAGTCTTTCCAAGTCATACGCTGAACGTTCATGGGGGGTTTCAGACCTTGTGTGACCTTGGATAGTAGTAGAAACTAGACCTAGGGCGTGCAGCTGCCCCTGCGTGAATCAACACGACACGACACGAAGAGACATCGGCGTGCATCGTACTACTGTACACAGTCTGTAGTATCATGACTGAGCCAGAGCCCCCCCGAATAGGGAGTCGGCGGAATGGACGGTGACGCTATCTAGTTAGCTTGGCAAATGGCGACTCGTGTGCTAGTACCGTAAGCCCGAAAGGTAGTTGGCAAGATGGTGGTGACAGAAAATGCTGAGTCGGAGTCTCGCACATGCCTGCCTTGTTCGTTGGAGTCAACCAAAGTAGCCCAGCGAAGTTATTCGAACAATGCAGAAGGGTTTGAAGGTTTTATCGTATCCTCCGTACATGCTACCCCGGGTTCTGTGCTAAAACTCTGAAAATGAATCTGAAATCTGCTAAAGATTTGTGTTAGGCCCCTTGGCCTACATCCGCTAAAGAATAGCGGGGTTGACTAAATTGAGAATGAAGTGCGGCGGAAGAATTTGGCGAAGGAAGTCTTAGCGAAATATGCGAAGAAGTAACTGAGTAATAGTTGAATGAGAATTGGTTGATTTGCAAGTACAAGCAAGGTTTAAGTAGCATACAAGAGCGATTGTTGGAAAGCACTTCGTGGGACTAGAAAGTAGAAGGCAAGAAACTAGAGTGCCACGTGGCATTAGGAAATCCAAGAAGATAAGATGATGATAAGGTTGGGAAGTACTGTTCAGAATGAACAGTAAAACCCCCTGCAACACCTGTGCTCTATGTATTTCTGTACACTAGGTTGCTGGGCTGCTCTGGTTGACTCCAACGGGCACGGCATTCTCCCGGTGGAAGATGTATTGCACCCCACCTGACCTAAACAAAACAAAACCCAATCGGATAAGGAAGCAACTCTGATTTATTCTTTCTGCCTTGCTGTAAGGAATTTTTCAGCATTCCTTACCGCGTTCTTCAACATCGCGTACAGCAGAAGCCGTTGTTCCGCCGTTACTGCTAACGGGGCTTCGCCAACTTTGCGCGCACTGTTTTGCCAAACCTTGCACTGCTGGCCTGGCCGAGTCGGCCCACGCTTCGGGACTAGCCCGAACCTCGATGCCAGCCTAGCACTAGCTAGCTCGCATGCACCGCGTAAACGTTGCATGTTTCGCACATAAGTATTCGCTCATACCTTCGCTCATACTTCGTACTCGTTTGACACCTAGTGCAATCCTCGCTACTTCGATTCATTGCACCCATAACACTTGGTAATCAGAGCCTCTTTCCTTTTCGGACCGCGCATCTCCGCACCCAGAGAAATCAACTTTTGATCTTTGCACTCGAAGGGACTCACGCCCCTTAGCGCCTAGGAGCCGCTCCTCGCGTTCTCTCGTAAACGCGTGCAGCCACGACTGCGCCTAGAGCTAAGACGAGCCGTCGTCCTTCGACATGGCCGAACATATCGATGTCACGAACCTCACGCAGGAGCGTATGAACGAACTGCTGCAGCAGCTGCGCGAAAGTTCTGAGGAAATCGCGGCACTGACGGCAGAACGTACGTCCCTGCAAAACGACGTCGCACGAGCGCAACAAGCACAATCACAGACACAAGGCACGCACGGACAACCTGCACGACAAGAATCACAACACGGAAGTGTGGGGCAACCCTCGAGCGCGGCTAGTGATGGCGTCGTCCGCAACGACGGAGACGACGACCACGGCGCGATACACCCCGAGGCGACGAATGCGGCCAGAAGCCAACCTCGCGTCACGATTTCAGTGCCGACCGGCGAGTCAGCACTGCCGTCGCCGATGCCGCTTAAGCCGTAGCGTCCGCCTTGCTTCGACCCAAGTCAGCGGGGTGGTCCGACCCTTCAGGCGTGGTTGTTCACGATGAACGTATTTTTTTACGCCAACTATGTCTCGGAGGACTCGGCGAAGATTTGATACGTCGTATCGCTGCTGCGAGGACCCGCCATGGACTGGTGGCGCGTCATCGTCACGAAGCCGGTGGACTACGCGACTCTACTGACACGGGAAGGACAAACCGGACCGTGGGCGCCGTCGTATTTCGTGGAGGTGGCCCAATATCGCACGTGGGACGCGTGGTGCGCAGGTCTGCGCACACGATTTGAGCCAATTGCGGCTTCGATCGCGGCGCGCCATAAGCTCCGCACTTGGCGCCAGCTCGGTTCCGTCCAGGACTACACCAGCGGGTTTCTGGCGATGTGCGAGCAGGTGGGCTACATGCCCGAGGGCGCACGCATCGACCTCTACATCGGCGGCCTGAAACACGAAATCGCCCAAGAAATCCAACTCCGCAACATCACGGAATTTCAGGATATTCTCGCCATGGCGGAGAAGCTTGACTTCTTACGCCGACCGAGACCGGGGTCCTATGGCAACAACAGTAACTGGGGACATCGGTCTCGTGGGACGAACGAGCACGCCACGATACGCGTCGTCGCCGCGAATGCCGCTGCCGTACCGTTCAAAGGGTGCTGCTTCGCGTGCAACCAGCCGGGACACCGTAAGAGCGAATGCCCGGAAAACGCTAAGGGAAAGGGGGAAGCTGAGCAGCAGAAACAGACCAAGCAGCAGGGAAACGCTGGGAGTCAGTAGCAGACGGGCCCTCTACTGACAGGTCACGTTGCTCACCCGACCCAAACGACACTCCCTGAGTGATTGTGCCGGTTCACGCAATCGACCACACCCGGTCGAATAAGGAGGGTACATCGGTAGACAGCCCCATACTGCTTAACGGGAAAATACAGACAGACTTAGTTAAAATCTTCGTAGATGGGGGGGCTAGCCACAGCCTGATCAACACCGCGACAGCACGGAGACTGGAACTGCCACTGGTCAGATGTTTACCTGAGATCGACGCACGACTGGTCGACAGCACGCCACTGGCGATACGGGAACGTGTGGACCGAGTTCGGATCCGATGCGGGGGTAATTTTACCTTTACCCAGAAAATGCTCGCAACGACCCTCGACGGGATCGACATCTTACTCGGCCGTGATTGGCTGCGACGACACAATCCGCGAATCGACTGGACGACGGGTGATTGCACCGTGCGAGTGAACGGTAGCAACATCGCCTTACCTCGCTGGAGCTCGCCCGAGTCTTCGCCGGTGCGTGTCAACGCGATCACGATGAAACGCGCCGTAGTGATAGGAGCTGACGTGTATGCGGTTGACATCCGGGAAGCCGTGGCAGCAGACAAACCGAGCGATTTACAGAAACTGCTCGCCGACGTACCGGATGACTTGGCAACACTACTGAAGCAGTATAGCGGGATATTCCCGGATGACCTACCGGAGGGACTGCCACCTCAGCGACCGCACGACCACAGGATAGAACTAGAACCGGGGGCACAGCCGACAGTACAGCGATAGTTCCGACTGACCCAACCCGAACTGGACGAACTTTGGAAGCAGCTGGATTACCTACTCGAGAAAAAATTCATTCGCCCGAGTTCGCCACCCTTCGCCGCACCAATACTGTTCACACCGAAAAAAGACGGGGGATTTCGCATGTGCATAGATTACTGCGCACTGAACCGAGTTACCATCAAGTCCCGTTACCCCATGCCACGAGCCGACGAACTGACCGTCCAACTTCGCACAGCCCGGGCTTTCTCGAAAATTGACCTTCGAGGAGGTTACCACCAGATCCGCGTCAACCTGCCCGACTGCTCGAAAACCGCTTTCCAAACCCGTTAGGGATCATTCGAATAGACGGTAATGCCCTTCGGACTGACCAACGCCCCCACAACCTTCCAAATGACCATGAATAAAGCATTCCGCCCGCTTTGAGATAAGTGCGTAATCGTCTACTTAGATGACATACTGATCTACAGCCCAGACAGAGCACAGCAGCTACAGGACATCGAAGCTGTTTTTAAAATACTGAGTGAGAAACGCCCATTGACCAAAGCCTCTAAGTGTGAGTTTCTACAGGACATACTGGAGTTTTTGGGGCACGTGCCAACGGAGTGGAAATAGACCCAAAAAAAGATCGCAACTATTCAAGCATGGCACGCGCCGACCAACTTGACTGAGTTGCAGAGTTTTCTGGGGTTCGTCAACTACGTGCGCCGGTTCGTCCCTGACATGGCGAAGTTGACTGCCTCGTTGACCGACCTGCTGAGGAAGGGGGTTGAGTACATGTGGGGGGAGAAAGAGCAAGCTGCCTTCTCGGCACTAAAAAATGTTTGTTCTCACCGCTCGTGCTTCACATCGCAGATCCTCACTGTCCGTTCGAGCTCGTCAACGACGCAAGTGACATCGCTGTGGGAGCAGTATTGTTGCAGGACTTCGGGAACGGCCTTCAGCCAATCGCGTACGAGTCCCGCAAGCTTCACCCGCCCGAGCGCAACTACCCGATACACGACCGCGGGATGTTGGCGATCGTGCACGCGTTCAAAGTGTGGCAGTGCTACCTGACAGGAGTCGACGTGACAGTACGGACATGCCATTGTGCACTACAGTACCTTCGCGCCCAACCGAATCTCAACACGCGACAGATCCGCTGGTTGGACTATCTGGAGTCCAACTTTCACTGCACCGTCACGTACAAAAAGGTTGCGTCGAACATCGCTGACGCACTCACCCGCCCCATTGCCCAACTTCACGCCATCCTACTCGGCAAAACCAACCCACTTTTAACAGGCCTATTCACCCACGGTTACAGTACCGACCCATTTTTCACGATCGGAAATTCACAGCAACTGGTAGAAGCAAAGGGAGTCTATTACGTAAAGACAGGCACCAACTGCATTTGGGTACCCGCGTACTCACTACTAAGGAACCTGCTACTGCAAGAGGCACACGACGGGGTTACCTCGGGTCACTTCGAGGTAGAAAAAACGCGACAGCAACTGCAGCGGTATCACTACTGGCCGGAGCTGTTGACCGACGTACAGCACCACGTGGGGTCGTGTCCTACATGCCAGGTGATGAAGAGCTCGCGAAAAAGAAAGGCAGGTCAATTGCAGCCGATTCCAGCGCCCGAGCGCGCCTGGCAGCATGTTACCATGGATTTCGTCACGGGGTTACCTTCGAACCCTGGGGGTAACGACGCGGTTATGGTCGTCGTTGACAGACTGACGAAAATGGCTCACTTCGCTGCGTGCAGGAAATCGATCTCAGCCGAAGAAACCGCTCGCCTGTTCATCTCAGTCGTCGTTCGACTGCACGGGATACCAGCCGCGATAATCACCGACCGCGACACGAAGTTTACCAGCAACTTCTAGAAGAACTTTTGGGAGCAGTTCGGGACCAGGCTACAGTTCAGCTCGTCGTACCACCCAGAGACCGACGGTCAAATGGAGCTGACGAACCAGACCATGGAGCGGCTGATTCGGACCACGTGCGACGAACCGACAGCATGGGAGCAGCAGCTGCCGCTGATCGAGTTCGCCTACAACAACGCAACGTCAGCGACGACGCAGCAGTCCCCGTTGTACCTGAACTACGGGCAAAATCCAACAGTGCCCATGACGCCGAGTCCGGACAACCTCACGCCACGCGCTCAAATGTTCGCCGAGATCCTGCAAGCTGCCCGAACACGAGCAGCAGAGGCAATTAAAAAAGCAAACTTCATCGCTAAGAGAAATGCTGACCGCCACCGCCGCCCAGTCACGTACGAGTCAGGGGATTACGTACTTCTCGACAAACAAATTTTTAAGACTGCCCGTCGTACCGAAACTTCGACCGCGCTACTGTGGACCGTTTTGAAATCAGCCACATGATCACCCCAGTTACCGCCCATTTACTGTTGCCGACAGACAGGTACATCAGCCCATTGTTCCACGTCTGTCAGCAGAATAAACGAGAATGGATGAAACTAACAGCATGCAGGAGTACAAGTAGCAAACCCTAATTGGGTTGTACCCCATATGAGCTACCCCACTACAGCCTACACAACATGATAGTTTGACACGCCCCCATAGGCAAAGTGGGGGAGAACAAGGGGTCACAAGACCAGTCAAGAAAAGCAAAGCAAGCTCAGGGTGGATCACGAAGTCACCACACACTCTGAGCAAAAGCAAATGGCCACAAGGCCAGTTCACATGCAAAGTTATATAATGGAGAACAAGCAGTACAGTGATCAAAACCTAGCAAGTGTAAGCATGCAGGTATAGATCACAGTACAAGCAAAGTCAAGAAGTGAGCAAGTGAGACCAAGCAGGCACAAGGCCTAAAACAGTACAGAAACGCTGATGATCACAAGGCTGAAGTGCCTTGGTGAAGATATCAGCAGTGTTGGCCCGAGAGGCCACGTAAGCAAGACGAAGCTGACCACGCTGCTGCAACTCTCGAGCAAGGAAGTAACGCAGAGCGATGTGCTTCGTCCTCTTCTCCAGTCTGTGCTCCTGACCCAAGGCAATCATGGCCTTGTTGTCGACGTACAGAACTGGGGGAGAACGAGGCGGCTCTCCCAAGTCGGTCAGCAGGTAGGTGAGCCAGCGTAACTCCTGTGCAGCCATGGCCCCTGCGTAGATCTCAGCCTCACAACTGGAACTGAGAACAGAAGACGAGCGGGTAGAACAGAGCCGGAGCCAAGGCTGAAAGTGTAACCCTGTGACGACCGCTGCGTAGCCAAGTCGTCAACCCAAGAAGCGTCTGCGTGTCCAGTGAGGACAACTCGACCCCGTCCTCCAAGCACGACCCGACGTACTGCACAAGTAGCGTAACACCCTCTTAGCGGCCTCCTGGTGCTCTGGTCGGTGTCTCCCGGGCGCAACGTAGCGTGCCAGGATGCTAAGAGGGTAGGGAAGGTCAAGTTGAGTGCAGGTCATCAGGTACATGAGGCAGCCCACAAGCTCGGGATACGGGCCACTCGGCTCTACGGACTAGTCCGAAGGTGGAGCTGAGAGCGAGTGACCGGTAGGCAGAGGAGTGGACTGTGGCGAGGAGTACGTGAAGTGGAAGTGCTGAAGGACCTGCTGCACCATGTGTGACTGAGTCAAGGTAATGGGGCGCCGTGCTCTGTCCCGGGTGATCTGCAAGCTAAGATAGCTGCGCAGCTCACCCAGGTCTGTGCACGTGTGTCTCTTCTGCAGCTCCGACTTCACAAGGGCCAGTCCCTCAGTGTCAGCAGTGGCAAAGACCAAGTCGTCGGCGTACACGAGGATGTAGAACGGCGGCAGCGAAGTGTCGGTGCGTAGAAACAGCGACGGGTCAGCAGTCGAAGGAGCAAACCCAAGAGCCGCAAGCGTCGTCCTCAATGTGTCGTGCCACTCGCGAGGCGCCTGGCGGAGACCGTAGACTGGCCGCCGGAGGCTCCACTGGGTACCTGCAGGAAACGACCCAGTGAAGCCAGGTGGGCAGCGCAGCCAGATCTCCTCGTGCAGGCTGCCCTGTAAGAAAGCTGTGGTGAAGTCAAGAGAGTGAAGCTCGTAGTCACGCTGAGCGGCGACGTGCAGCAGCACCCGAAGAGTGGTCATCTTCGGGGTAAGGGAGAAGGTCTGGAAGAAGTCAACTCCCTATCGCTGACTGAAGCCTCGTGCAACGTAACGCGCCTTGAAGACAGGCGGAGAACCCGACGGCCGCTTCACCCTGAAAATCCACATGCCATCGATTGTGTTCGCTCCACGAGGGGGAACCTCGTCGACGTAAGTGCCTGTGGACTTCCAGGATGCCATCTCTGCGTCCATGGTTGTCTGCCACTTAGAGGAGTTGGGACCCGTAATCGCCTCTGCGTAAGAGCGCGGGGTCGGGATGTCTGGTGCATCCGGGTCTCCCTCAGGTGCAATCAGCATGAACACGAGATGAGGTACACCAGCTGCAACACACTCAAAGTCCTCCTGCCTGTCCTCAAGGACGTCCGTGCCAAGAGCACACTCACCCCCGATGGACGGAGGATAGGCAGACTCAGACTCAGCAACAAGACTAGCGGCGTAGTCGAGACGACAAGCAGCAGCAAAGTCAACAAGCTCAGCAACTAGGGCAGACGCAGCAGTGGACTCAAACGAAGGGTCAGTGACAACAGTGGCGAGAAGACGTGTGACAGTAGGACTGGCAGCACGAGCAAGGTCGGACAGCGGGTCAGGAACGTCAGGAAGAGAGGACGCAGGAGGTTGTGGCGGTGGTCAGAGGCAGCAGCAGCAGCGTCAGCGTGAGACCCCTACGCCCCAGGAGCTTCGTGAGTGGTTTGCTCAGCGTGGGGCGTCTGGGGGTAGTGTTCGCTGCCAGTACGTCATTCGCACAGGTGACCGCACTGGTCAGACATGCGGGAAGGTTGGTCACACACAGTCCCGCTGCTTCTCCCGTCTTGACGACGCCTTTCGCGCAGAGTTTCCCGGCGCGACTGAGCTCCCCCGCTGGGCAGAGCTGCTTAGGCAGGGTGTTGATATCTTTGCTCTTGACTATGATGCTATCCTTGCTGCCATGTATGCATTGACTGTTAGTGCTGGGGGTAGCGCGACACGGGCAGCGAGCTATACGGTGGGCCCTAAAAAAAACGGTCCTAGGAGGACCTGCTCTGATACCATGTCAGCAGAATAAACGAGAATGGATGAAACTAACAGCATGCAGGAGTACAAGTAGCAAACCTTAATTGGGTTGTACCCCATATGAGCTACCCCACTACAGCCTACACAACATGATAGTTTGACAACGTCAGCCTGCTTCGCCTGTACATTCCGACCAGCCAACTGCCACGACATCGCCCGCCGTCAATGACTCGCCCGGCATCGGAGCCGATCATCGAGCCCGAAAAGTTTCTGAGCCATCGGATTCGTCATCCCACCGGTATCAAGAGGATCGAGTTCCTCGTTCGCTGGAAGGACCGCACACCAACTGAAGATAGCTGGGGGCCCCTGGCCACCATCGAAAACCACCCTGCCCTACAAGTGTACTTGAGGAGCCGGGGTTTCCGCGATATACACGCATTCGCGTAGCGGAGGGGGCTTCTTGAGGGGGGGGGGGGGGTAGTGGAAATAAAATTTCTTCATTCCTTACCGCGTTCTTCAACATCGCGTACAGCAGCAGCCGTTGTTCGCCCGTTACTGCTAACGGGGCTTCGCCAACTTCGCGCGCACTGTTTTACCAAACCTTTGTCAAACATAGTAGCTTAGGGTTTTGGGGGGCTAGAAGTTAGGAACGAGAGGGTTGGCCAAAGAGAAGAGGGTTGAACTATAGAATGGGAGTACAAGATATAAGAGAGGGGAGGTGGTGAAGGGAGGTAGACCACCTAAAGACAAGATAGGGTGATACTACACTAACTAGCAATGCATGTAATTATATAAGAATGTTATATTCCGACAACCTTGCACTGCTGGCCTGGCCGAGTCGGCCCACGCTTCGGGACTAGCCCGAACCTCGATGCCAGCCTAGCACTAACTAGCTCGCACGCACCACGTAACCGTTGAATGTTTCGCACATAAGTATTCGCTCATACCTTCGCTCATACTTTGTACTCGTTTGACACCTAGTGTAATCCTCGCTAGTTCGATTCATTGCACCCGTAACACTTGCCTTGTTATGCCCTTTTTTTTGTGCTCTATGTATGTCGGTACACTAGAAATGTACCTTCGGCATCTGTCGAATGACCTCGCTGGGCTACTTCGGTTTGGTTGACTCCAACGAGCAGGTGCCAACAGTACCCTGTGCTTCATCTGGTACCCGGTAGCGCCAGGGTTAGAGTTTCGGATTTGTTCACTCACACTGGATCCTGTACAACTTCCCGAGCATAAATATACTACAAGAACTGCAGCCCGTCAAATAGAGATCCAATCTGGCAAGAGTAGCAAGTGAAGTGTGGAGCTGAACTGGACGACGGAGCGCGCCAGGCCGAATCTCCTTCCCAGGTCTTAGTAGTAATCTGTTCGTGATACCGTGACTTTCCTCTCGACCCTGCAACGGCAGGTATGGCGAACGGCTCCCGGCTGTCGTCGCTCTGGTTAGTCGCGAAACGGGCCTTCGGAGTGTCTCTTCTGGCGACTATGGCGTTCGCGATCCTGCTAGTTTGGGTGTACAATTTTTCGTCCGGCTCGAGTCCAGATGTCGCAGCCCTCCGCGATTGGTTAGATTCGTGCGTGGGAGTTGGCCTCGCGTATAAGGGAAGGCATAGCATGCCATTTTTCCGCGATATTGCGTGCTCCGATTTGGTAAATGCAGCTGCCATACGCGGCAAAGCAGGCTTCGACAATGGAAACGAAAGTCACTACCGTCACATGGCGACTGGAGGTTGGCGCGGAAGCACCAGCAGCAGCAGCAGCAGCGAAGTAATGATTAATTTAGGAGCAGATTTAGGAGCGGAAAATCTGGGGAGAGATGGCTGCCAAGTGCTTTATCATTCCAGCGTTGACCCTTGGGATTTGAAGCCCACCTCTTCATTTACCCACTCCGGGTGCCAGATCGAATGGATAACTTTCTCCACCCGTTGCGCAAAAGGCGTTCAACGCTTAGCTAAGTTTTGCGATTTGGTGGGAGTTCCGTTTGCGGTGCTTGGTCTGAACGAAACCTGGAAGGGACAAGGCGGGCGGGTGAGATACAATCGGGAGTATTTGAGAACACTCCCGCGTGATCGCATCGTGATTGCAACAGATGTGGACGACGTCTTGTTGCTGCCTAATCGTGAGCTATGCGCACCAGATCAACTCATTAAAGCGTTCCTTTCTATTAACGCTCCTGTCGTTTTCGGAGCCGAGATTTTTGCGTATCCAACCGCCGATGCAATGCCGTTTTACTCTCCAAAGTTCAAGTTCCCGCCTTTTCCGAATCTGTACCTTAACGCAGGGGTTTATGTCGGGTACGCGTGGGCTTTATCTGAGATGATAGATGCGACGTACACGAGTGACTGTATGGAGGACCAGCGACAGTTTGTTGCTGGTTATTTGGCCCAACCGTACCTCTTCAACTCCTTCCCACGGACGCCTTACCCTGAGGCAAATTTCGCTTCGATACAGTCACTTCTTTCCCAATCAACAGCAGCTGATGCAGTCACTTCTTACCCAACAAGTTACACCAATGATGCAAATAGAAAACTACATATCGCCTCCTCCCCCCTCACACCTGCTCCTGGCACTCTGAAATACCTCTGTGCTCTACCCGGCCCGCTACAAGACCTGATCCCAGAGGATGTTACTCCGGAGAAGCTAGAGGCAGCCAGGCAGGCAGCGCCGCCGCCGTTCATCAAGCTGGACCGCTACAACGCTCTGATGGAGATGCTGGGAGGGCGGGGATTCGAGCAGTTTGAAGTGCAGGGCTCGGGGACGGAGATCAAGGTGTTCTCAAGATTTACTAAAGCGTATGCGTGTATTTTTCACCAAGCTGGTGATAAGCTGAAGACAGGGGTGGTGTATGAGATAGTAGAAAATGGGACCCTGGATGCCATTGCGTTTGAAGGGATGGATTAGAAGCTTTGGTGGGCTTTCGGGTGAAGCTGTGTTAGTGACTCTGCTGCTGGTAGGTAGCTCGTGGTATCAAGGAAATTCATGGAATTATTAAGAACCTGACGCAACTCGGTCGTTTAATTTCAGTAGCATACGGTACCGTATATTTCAGTTCTGTACTCCCTAACGCGCGGTTGGTCAAAACTGCTCTTCGTTTGGTTTTGCAACAGCTACAATTGTTGAAACTTGTTCGATCCAGACAGCCTCCATTGCAGTGTGGAGAGAACAGTAACCCTGGAAACAGACAAACACGCTGGCCCATCTTTGTTCTTTGCATTGAATCACCATTGCATTAAAGTATTCCAACAATACTTTGTTCATTCCCTCTTTGCCCGCCTGCTCTTCACTGCCCCATTCATCCCCCCACTACCACCACCGACACCACTACCCGCAGCTGAATACGCAGCTGCCATAACTGCATTAATCTGCCCCCAGCAGCGGCAGAGGATGGCAAAGGGGACCACAATCCAGATTGCGTTCATTGCAATGAAGTAACCCCAGAAGTAGATTGGGTCCGGATGGCAGTGCTTGGAACCTTCCAGGAAGCTTGTCGCGAAGTAGATGACGTCGCCGTACAGCTGGCCGAGGGAGACGGCGAACTGGAGGAGCGGAGAGAAGGGCCGCCGCGATGCCATGCCGTACCTGTGAGTGAGTGGGTGGATGGGGTTGAGGGATCGGGGTTTAAATGGGAACGAAGGGCCGTCGAAATGCTATTCAATATTCGCAGTAAACTACCCTGCAATAAAGTTTGTACCCCGGGTATGTACCCCCAGGGTGTGCGTTTATGGGGTGTGCAATTATCGAGAATAGGGTGTAGGGGCAAGGTGGCAGTGGGAATTGGCACTGCAGCGAGGAGTAAAGAGGGAGACCGCAAAACGCTACAGCGAAACCACGGCGAATGAGTTGAAATTGCAGCTGGCAAGAACATGTGAAGGTGCATGCATGCACATGATTCTACCTGATTGGCTGTTCTACTTCAAACAGATCGCAACATCTCTACATCTGTTTCTGGAATAGAATTGCAGCAGTAGGTAATCAAAATGCTATTCCATCCCTTCAAACGCAATGGCATCCAGGGTCCCATTCTCCACTATCTCATTCACCACCCCCCTCTTCAGCTTATCCCCAGATTGGTGGAAAATACACGGAAATGCCTTAGTGACCCTGGAATACACCTTGATCTCCGCTCCCTGCCCCTGCACTTCAAACTGCTCGAATCGCCGCCCTCCCAGCAGCTCCATCAGAGCGTTGTAGTGGTCCAGCTTGATGAACGGCGGCGGCGCTGCCTGCCTGGCCGCCTCTAGCTTCTCCGGAGTGACATCTTGTGGAATCAGGTCTTGTAACGGGCCAGGTAGAGCGCAATAGCATCCAAGGTCCCATTCCCCACTATCTCATACACCACCCCGCTCGTCGTCTTATCCCCAGACTGGTGAAAAACACACGGATACGCCTTGGTCACCTTCGAATACACCTTGATCTCCACTCCAGTCCCTTGCACCTCATATTGTTCCGACCTCCTCCCTCCCAGCAGCTCTATCAGTGCATTGTAGTGGTCCAGCTTGATGAACGGCGGCGGCGCTGCCTGCCTCGCCTCTTCCAGTCCTGCCGGGGTGACGTTTTGAAGAATCAGGGCTTGCACCTGCCCAGGAAGAGAGCAGAAGTACCGCAGCGTGCCGGGCAGAGGAGCAGCAGACGGGGATAAAGACGAATCAGAATCAGCAGACGAGTCACCAAAGTCTTTGGTGGCTGGTTTGGTGACTCCGTGGCTGTCTGTTACTGGGTCGGGGTACGGCGTGCGTGGGAGGGAGTTGAATAGGAATGGCTGGGCCAAATATGCCGCCACGAATTGCCTCTGATCCTCCATACAGTCACTTGTATACGTCGCATCCATCATCTCGCCTAAAGCCCACGCGTACCCGACATAGGACCCTGCGTTAACGTGTCGGTTCGGAAAGGGAGATTTCAGCTGCTGAGGGTAGAAAGGGATAACATCACTCGTTGGATATGCGAATATCTCGGCGCCGAAAACGATAGGAGCGTTAAGAGACAGAAACGCCCTGACTAACGAGTCTGGTCCGCATAGCTCCCTGTTTGGCAGCAGCAGGACGTCATCAGCATCTGTTACAATCACAATTCGGTCTTTGGGCAGTGTCCTTAGGTACTCTCGATAGTATCTCACACGACCACCTAGGCCCTGCCAGGTCTCATTCAAACCCAGCACCGCGAGCTGAATCCCGTTCATCTCGCAGAACTTAGCTAAGCGTTGAACGCCTTTCCCACACCGGGTGGAGAAAGTGATCCATTCGATGCTGCAGTTGGAGTAGGTGAAAGCTGACGTTGGCTTTAAGTCGCGAGGGTCTACTGTGGGGTCATACGTGACTCGACAGCCATCCCTTCCCCCATTGTCTGCCACTCCCTCGCTGCTGCTGCTCTTAGCGCCACTGTGACGCCCCCAGCTTGGATCGGAGATGATTCTGGATGATCCTGGATCGGCAGCTGCCACTTTCCTCCCCCTCATACTGCCTTTCTTAAAGCTCTTGATGTAGCTGCTACTGCTGCTGCTGCTGCTGCTGCTGCTGCTGCTGCTGCTGCCGCTGCTGCTGCTGCTGCTGCCGCTGCTGCTACTGCTGCTGCTGCTGCCGCTGTCAGAACCACCCTCCTGCTGCATCATGTTCCGCCAATGAATTCTGTTTCCGTTTTCGAGGCCTGCTTTACCACGAACGGCAGCAGCGTTCACCACATCAGAGCATGCAATACCGCGGAAAAAGGCCGTCCCAGTGTGAATCCCTCGATAGGCAACACCCACGCCAACACATGAGTCTAAGTAATCGCGAACTATCACCACATCTGGGCTCACGCGGGAGGAAAACTTATACAGCCAGAGCATCAGCAGTGCTAACGAGGCGGTGGCGACAAATGTTACCACTGAGGCTCCCTTAGCTACACAACAGAGCAAAGACAGAAATCGCGAGCGGGAGGGTAGACTGAGCCTGGCAGACATTGCGGCGATTGTAGTACGAATATGTCTAGTAGTTGTACCGATCTGGCACGACTGATTGTACCGTAACAAGCAAGAGAATGGAACTTAGGTTAGTACGAAATCCCTGGCTCGGAAACAGCCATAAAATACTCCATTCGAATTGCCCGCGCTTTCACTAGCGCCGCGAGCCAAATCCATGCCTGGGGGCCTTCGATAGGCGGTCCGGGTTGGTGCAAGGCACCGCCAAAATCGGCGACGCTGCGGAGGAATTGCACACACACTCGTGGGAGGGGGTTCTCGCTGACAACATAATGTCGGTCGCACCGGCTACTAGGGTATGCAAACCAGCGTTTAATTTCGCTTCGACAGAATCATCTTGGGTTTGAACCGCAAGACTAGCCGACGATTCTGTAGATGATTTTATTTCGGCGGGAAACATCGCCAGGCCGTCTGCGATTTTAGTGATTACTATTTCCGTCACGGGATGACATTTCTCCCGGGGAAAATTCGTCAAACCTAAAGTTTTGGCGATCCCGCTACGGAAGGAGATTTTCGCAATTCGCGGATAAGTCTTTCCAAGTCATACGCTGAACGTTCATGGGGGGTTTCAGACCTTGTGTGACCTTGGATAGTAGTAGAAACTAGACCTAGGGCGTGCAGCTGCCCCTGCGTGAATCAACACGACACGACACGAAGAGACATCGGCGTGCATCGTACTACTGTACACAGTCTGTAGTATCATGACTGAGCCAGAGCCCCCCCGAATAGGGAGTCGGCGGAATGGACGGTGACGCTATCTAGTTAGCTTGGCAAATGGCGACTCGTGTGCTAGTACCGTAAGCCCGAAAGGTAGTTGGCAAGATGGTGGTGACAGAAAATGCTGAGTCGGAGTCTCGCACATGCCTGCCTTGTTCGTTGGAGTCAACCAAAGTAGCCCAGCGAAGTTATTCGAACAATGCAGAAGGGTTTGAAGGTTTTATCGTATCCTCCGTACATGCTACCCCGGGTTCTGTGCTAAAACTCTGAAAATGAATCTGAAATCTGCTAAAGATTTGTGTTAGGCCCCTTGGCCTACATCCGCTAAAGAATAGCGGGGTTGACTAAATTGAGAATGAAGTGCGGCGGAAGAATTTGGCGAAGGAAGTCTTAGCGAAATATGCGAAGAAGTAACTGAGTAATAGTTGAATGAGAATTGGTTGATTTGCAAGTACAAGCAAGGTTTAAGTAGCATACAAGAGCGATTGTTGGAAAGCACTTCGTGGGACTAGAAAGTAGAAGGCAAGAAACTAGAGTGCCACGTGGCATTAGGAAATCCAAGAAGATAAGATGATGATAAGGTTGGGAAGTACTGTTCAGAATGAACAGTAAAACCCCCTGCAACACCTGTGCTCTATGTATTTCTGTACACTAGGTTGCTGGGCTGCTCTGGTTGACTCCAACGGGCACGGCATTCTCCCGGTGGAAGATGTATTGCACCCCACCTGACCTAAACAAAACAAAACCCAATCGGATAAGGAAGCAACTCTGATTTATTCTTTCTGCCTTGCTGTAAGGAATTTTTCAGCATTCCTTACCGCGTTCTTCAACATCGCGTACAGCAGAAGCCGTTGTTCCGCCGTTACTGCTAACGGGGCTTCGCCAACTTTGCGCGCACTGTTTTGCCAAACCTTGCACTGCTGGCCTGGCCGAGTCGGCCCACGCTTCGGGACTAGCCCGAACCTCGATGCCAGCCTAGCACTAGCTAGCTCGCATGCACCGCGTAAACGTTGCATGTTTCGCACATAAGTATTCGCTCATACCTTCGCTCATAATTCGTACTCGTTTGACACCTAGTGCAATCCTCGCTACTTCGATTCATTGCACCCATAACACTTGGTAATCAGAGCCTCTTTCCTTTTCGGACCGCGCATCTCCGCACCCAGAGAAATCAACTTTTGATCTTTGCACTCGAAGGGACTCACGCCCCTTAGCGCCTAGGAGCCGCTCCTCGCGTTCTCTCGTAAACGCGTGCAGCCACGACTGCGCCTAGAGCTAAGACGAGCCGTCGTCCTTCGACATGGCCGAACATATCGATGTCACGAACCTCACGCAGGAGCGTATGAACGAACTGCTGCAGCAGCTGCGCGAAAGTTCTGAGGAAATCGCGGCACTGACGGCAGAACGTACGTCCCTGCAAAACGACGTCGCACGAGCGCAACAAGCACAATCACAGACACAAGGCACGCACGGACAACCTGCACGACAAGAATCACAACACGGAAGTGTGGGGCAACCCTCGAGCGCGGCTAGTGATGGCGTCGTCCGCAACGACGGAGACGACGACCACGGCGCGATACACCCCGAGGCGACGAATGCGGCCAGAAGCCAACCTCGCGTCACGATTTCAGTGCCGACCGGCGAGTCAGCACTGCCGTCGCCGATGCCGCTTAAGCCGTAGCGTCCGCCTTGCTTCGACCCAAGTCAGCGGGGTGGTCCGACCCTTCAGGCGTGGTTGTTCACGATGAACGTATTTTTTTACGCCAACTATGTCTCGGAGGACTCGGCGAAGATTCGATACGTCGTATCGCTGCTGCGAGGACCCGCCATGGACTGGTGGCGCGTCATCGTCACGAAGCCGGTGGACTACGCGACTCTACTGACACGGGAAGGACAAACCGGACCGTGGGCGCCGTCGTATTTCGTGGAGGTGGCCCAATATCGCACGTGGGACGCGTGGTGCGCAGGTCTGCGCACACGATTTGAGCCAATTGCGGCTTCGATCGCGGCGCGCCATAAGCTCCGCACTTGGCGCCAGCTCGGTTCCGTCCAAGACTACACCAGCGGGTTTCTAGCGATGTGCGAGCAGGTGGGCTACATGCCCGAGGGCGCACGCATCGACCTCTACATCGGCGGCCTGAAACACGAAATCGCCCAAGAAATCCAACTCCGCAACATCACGGAATTTCAGGATATTCTCGCCATGGCGGAGAAGCTTGACTTCTTACGCCGACCGAGACCGGGGTCCTATGGCAACAACAGTAACTGGGGACATCGGTCTCGTGGGACGAACGAGCACGCCACGATACGCGTCGTCGCCGCGAATGCCGCTGCCGTACCGTTTAAAGGGTGCTGCTTCGCGTGCAACCAGCCGGGACACCGTAAGAGCGAATGCCCGGAAAACGCTAAGGGAAAGGGGGAAGCTGAGCAGCAGAAACAGACCAAGCAGCAGGGAAACGCTGGGAGTCAGTAGCAGACGGGCCCTCTACTGACAGGTCACGTTGCTCACCCGACCCAAACGACACTCCCTGAGTGATTGTGCCGGTTCACGCAATCGACCACACCCGGTCGAATAAGGAGGGTACATCGGTAGACAGCCCCATACTGCTTAACGGGAAAATACAGACAGACTTAGTTAAAATCTTCGTAGATGGGGGGGCTAGCCACAGCCTGATCAACACCGCGACAGCACGGAGACTGGAACTGCCACTGGTCAGATGTTTACCTGAGATCGACGCACGACTGGTCGACAGCACGCCACTGGCGATACGGGAACGTGTGGACCGAGTTCGGATCCGATGCGGGGGTAATTTTACCTTTACCCAGAAAATGCTCGCAACGACCCTCGACGGGATCGACATCTTACTCGGCCGTGATTGGCTGCGACGACACAATCCGCGAATCGACTGGACGACGGGTGATTGCACCGTGCGAGTGAACGGTAGCAACATCGCCTTACCTCGCTGGAGCTCGCCCGAGTCTTCGCCGGTGCGTGTCAACGCGATCACGATGAAACGCGCCGTAGTGATAGGAGCTGACGTGTATGCGGTTGACATCCGGGAAGCCGTGGCAGCAGACAAACCGAGCGATTTACAGAAACTGCTCGCCGACGTACCGGATGACTTGGCAACACTACTGAAGCAGTACAGCGGGATATTCCCGGATGACCTACCGGAGGGACTGCCACCTCAGCGACCGCACGACCACAGGATAGAACTAGAACCGGGGGCACAGCCGACAGTACAGCGATAGTTCCGACTGACCCAACCCGAACTGGACGAACTTTGGAAGCAGCTGGATTACCTACTCGAGAAAAAATTCATTCGCCCGAGTTCGCCACCCTTCGCCGCACCAATACTGTTCACACCGAAAAAAGACGGGGGATTTCGCATGTGCATAGATTACTGCGCACTGAACCGAGTTACCATCAAGTCCCGTTACCCCATGCCACGAGCCGACGAACTGACCGTCCAACTTCGCACAGCCCGGGCTTTCTCGAAAATTGACCTTCGAGGAGGTTACCACCAGATCCGCGTCAACCTGCCCGACTGCTCGAAAACCGCCTTCCAAACCCGCTAGGGATCATTCGAATAGACGGTAATGCCCTTCGGACTGACCAACGCCCCCACAACCTTCCAAATGACCATGAATAAAGCATTCCGCCCGCTTTGAGATAAGTGCGTAATCGTCTACTTAGATGACATACTGATCTACAGCCCAGACAGAGCACAGCAGCTACAGGACATCGAAGCTGTTTTTAAAATACTGAGTGAGAAACGCCCATTGACCAAAGCCTCTAAGTGTGAGTTTCTACAGGACATACTGGAGTTTTTGGGGCACGTGCCAACGGAGTGGAAATAGACCCAAAAAAAGATCGCAACTATTCAAGCATGGCACGCGCCGACCAACTTGACTGAGTTGCAGAGTTTTCTGGGGTTCGTCAACTACGTGCGCCGGTTCGTCCCTGACATGGCGAAGTTGACTGCCTCGTTGACCGACCTGCTGAGGAAGGGGGTTGAGTACATGTGGGGGGAGAAAGAGCAAGCTGCCTTCTCGGCCCTAAAAAATGTTTGTTCTCACCGCTCGTGCTTCACATCGCAGATCCTCACTGTCCGTTCGAGCTCGTCAACGACGCAAGTGACATCGCTGTGGGAGCAGTATTGTTGCAGGACTTCGGGAACGGCCTTCAGCCAATCGCGTACGAGTCCCGCAAGCTTCACCCGCCCGAGCGCAACTACCCGATACACGACCGCGGGATGTTGGCGATCGTGCACTCGTTCAAAGTGTGGCAGTGCTACCTGACAGGAGTCGACGTGACAGTACGGACATGCCATTGTGCACTACAGTACCTTCGCGCCCAACCGAATCTCAACACGCGACAGATCCGCTGGTTGGACTATCTGGAGTCCAACTTTCACTGCACCGTCACGTACAAAAAGGTTGCGTCGAACATCGCTGACGCACTCACCCGCCCCATTGCCCAACTTCACGCCATCCTACTCGGCAAAACCAACCCACTTTTAACAGGCCTATTCACCCACGGTTACAGTACCGACCCATTTTTCACGATCGGAAATTCACAGCAACTGGTAGAAGCAAAGGGAGTCTATTACGTAAAGACAGGCACCAACTGCATTTGGGTACCCGCGTACTCACTACTAAGGAACCTGCTACTGCAAGAGGCACACGACGGGGTTACCTCGGGTCACTTCGAGGTAGAAAAAACGCGACAGCAACTGCAGCGGTATCACTACTGGCCGGAGCTGTTGACCGACGTACAGCACCACGTGGGGTCGTGTCCTACATGCCAGGTGATGAAGAGCTCGCGAAAAAGAAAGGCAGGTCAATTGCAGCCGATTCCAGCGCCCGAGCGCGCCTGGCAGCATGTTACCATGGATTTCGTCACGGGGTTACCTTCGAACCCTGGGGGTAACGACGCGGTTATGGTCGTCGTTGACAGACTGACGAAAATGGCTCACTTCGCTGCGTGCAGGAAATCGATCTCAGCCGAAGAAACCGCTCGCCTGTTCATCTCAGTCGTCGTTCGACTGCACGGGATACCAGCCGCGATAATCAGCGACCGCGACACGAAGTTTACCAGCAACTTCTAGAAGAACTTTTGGGAGCAGTTCGGGACCAGGCTACAGTTCAGCTCGTCGTACCACCCAGAGACCGACGGTCAAATGGAGCTGACGAACCAGACCATGGAGCGGCTGATTCGGACCACGTGCGACGAACCGACAGCATGGGAGCAGCAGCTGCCGCTGATCGAGTTCGCCTACAACAACGCAACGTCAGCGACGACGCAGCAGTCCCCGTTGTACCTGAACTACGGGCAAAATCCAACAGTGCCCATGACGCCGAGTCCGGACAACCTCACGCCACGCGCTCAAATGTTCGCCGAGATCCTGCAAGCTGCCCGAACACGAGCAGCAGAGGCAATTAAAAAAGCAAACTTCATCGCTAAGAGAAATGCTGACCGCCACCGTCGCCCAGTCACGTACGAGTCAGGGGATTACGTACTTCTCGACAAACAAATTTTTAAGACTGCCCGTCGTACCGAAACTTCGACCGCGCTACTGTGGACCGTTTTGAAATCAGCCACATGATCACCCCAGTTACCGCCCATTTACTGTTGCCGACAGACAGGTACATCAGCCCATTGTTCCACGTCTGTCAGCAGAATAAACGAGAATGGATGAAACTAACAGCATGCAGGAGTACAAGTAGCAAACCCTAATTGGGTTGTACCCCATATGAGCTACCCCACTACAGCCTACACAACATGATAGTTTGACATGCCCCCATAGGCAAAGTGGGGGAGAACAAGGGGTCACAAGACCAGTCAAGAAAAGCAAAGCAAGCTCAGGGTGGATCACGAAGTCACCACACACTCTGAGCAAAAGCAAATGGCCACAAGGCCAGTTCACATGCAAAGTTATATAATGGAGAACAAGCAGTACAGTGATCAAAACCTAGCAAGTGTAAGCATGCAGGTATAGATCACAGTACAAGCAAAGTCAAGAAGTGAGCAAGTGAGACCAAGCAGGCACAAGGCCTAAAACAGTACAGAAACGCTGATGATCACAAGGCTGAAGTGCCTTGGTGAAGATATCAGCAGTGTTGGCCCGATAGGCCACGTAAGCAAGACGAAGCTGACCACGCTGCTGCAACTCTCGAGCAAGGAAGTAACGCAGAGCGATGTGCTTCGTCCTGTTCTCCAGTCTGTGCTCCTGACCCAAGGCAATCATGGCCTTGTTGTCGACGTACAGAACTGGGGGAGAACGAGGCGGCTCTCCTAAGTCGGTCAGCAGGTAGGTGAGCCAGCGTAACTCCTGTGCAGCCATGGCCCCTGCGTAGATCTCAGCCTCACAACTGGAACTGAGAACAGAAGACGAGCGGGTAGAACAGAGCCGGAGCCAAGGCTGAAAGTGTAACCCTGTGACGACCGCTGCGTAGCCAAGTCGTCAACCCAAGAAGCGTCTGCGTGTCCAGTGAGGACAACTCGACCCCGTCCTCCAAGCACGACCCGACGTACTGCACAAGTAGCGTAACACCCTCTTAGCGGCCTCCTGGTGCTCTGGTCGGTGTCTCCCGGGCGCAACGTAGCGTGCCAGGATGCTAAGAGGGTAGGGAAGGTCAAGTTGAGTGCAGGTCATCAGGTACATGAGGCAGCCCACAAGCTCTGGATACGGGCCACTCGGCTCTACGGACTAGTCCGAAGGTGGAGCTGAGAGCGAGTGACCGGTAGGCAGAGGAGTGGACTGTGGCGAGGAGTACGTGAAGTGGAAGTGCTGAAGGACCTGCTGCACCATGTGTGACTGAGTCAAGGTAATGGGGCGCCGTGCTCTGTCCCGGGTGATCTTCAAGCTAAGATAGCTGCGCAGCTCACCCAGGTCTGTGCACGTGTGTCTCTTCTGCAGCTCCGACTTCACAAGGGCCAGTCCCTCAGTGTCAGCAGTGGCAAAGACCAAGTCGTCGTCGTACACGAGGATGTAGAACGGCGGCAGCGAAGTGTCGGTGCGTAGAAACAGCGACGGGTCAGCAGTCGAAGGAGCAAACCCAAGAGCCGCAAGCGTCGTCCTCAATGTGTCGTGCCACTCGCGAGGCGCCTGGCGGAGACCGTAGACTGGCCGCCGGAGGCTCCACTGGGTACCTGCAGGAAACGACCCAGTGAAGCCAGGTGGGCAGCGCAGCCAGATCTCCTCGTGCAGGCTGCCCTGTAAGAAAGCTGTGGTGAAGTCAAGAGAGTGAAGCTCGTAGTCACGCTGAGCGGCGACGTGCAGCAGCACCCGAAGAGTGGTCATCTTCGGGGTAAGGGAGAAGGTCTGGAAGAAGTCAACTCCCTATCGCTGACTGAAGCCTCGTGCAACGTAACGCGCCTTGAAGACAGGCGGAGAACCCGACGGCCGCTTCACCCTGAAAATCCACATGCCATCGATTGTGTTCGCCCCACGAGGGGGAACCTCGTCGACGTAAGTGCCTGTGGAATTCCAGGATGCCATCTCTGCGTCCATGGTTGTCTGCCACTTAGAGGAGTTGGGACCCGTAATCGCCTCTGCGTAAGAGCGCGGGGTCGGGATGTCTGGTGCATCCGGGTCTCCCTCAGGTGCAATCAGCATGAACACGAGATGAGGTACACCAGCTGCAACACACTCAAAGTCCTCCTGCCTGTCCTCAAGGACGTCCGTGCCAAGAGCACACTCACCCCCGATGGACGGAGGATAGGCAGACTCAGACTCAGCAACAAGACTAGCGGCGTAGTCGAGACGACAAGCAGCAGCAAAGTCAACAAGCTCAGCAACTAGGGCAGACGCAGCAGTGGACTCAAACGAAGGGTCAGTGACAACAGTGGCGAGAAGACGTGTGATAGTAGGACTGGCAGCACGAGCAAGGTCGGACAGCGGGTCAGGAACGTCAGGAAGAGAGGACGCAGGAGATTGTGGCGGTGGTCAGAGGCAGCAGCAGCAGCGTCAGCGTGAGACCCCTACGCCCCAGGAGCTTCGTGAGTGGTTTGCTCAGCGTGGGGCGTCTGGGGGTAGTGTTCGCTGCCAGTACGTCATTCGCACAGGTGACCGCACTGGTCAGACATGCGGGAAGGTTGGTCACACACAGTCCCGCTGCTTCTCCCGTCTTGACGACGCCTTTCGCGCAGAGTTTCCCGGCGCGACTGAGCTCCCCCGCTGGGCAGAGCTGCTTAGGCAGGGTGTTGATATCTTTGCTCTTGACTATGATGCTATCCTTGCTGCCATGTATGCATTGACTGTTAGTGCTGGGGGTAGCGCGACACGGGCAGCGAGCTATACGGTGGGCCCTAAAAAAAACGGTCCTAGGAGGACCTGCTCTGATACCATGTCAGCAGAATAAACGAGAATGGATGAAACTAACAGCATGCAGGAGTACAATTAACAAACCTTAATTGGGTTGTACCCCATATGAGCTACCCCACTACAGCCTACACAACATGATAGTTTGACAACGTCAGCCTGTTTCGCCCGTACATTCCGACCAGCCAACTGCCACGACATCGCCCGCCGTCAATGACTCGCCCGGCATCGGAGCCGATCATCGAGCCCGAAAAGTTTCTGAGCCATCGGATTCGTCATCCCACCGGTATCAAGAGGATCGAGTTCCTCGTTCGCTGGAAGGACCGCACACCAACTGAAGATAGCTGGGTGCCCCTGGCCACCATCGAAAACCACCCTGCCCTACAAGTGTACTTGAGGAGCCGGGGTTTCCGCGATATACACGCATTCGCGTAGCGGAGGGGGCTTCTTGAGGGGGGGGGGGGGGGGGGTAGTGGAAATAAATTTCTTCATTCCTTACCGCGTTCTTCAACATCGCGTACAGCAGCAGCCGTTGTTCGCCCGTTACTGCTAACGGGGCTTCGCCAACTTCGCGCGCACTGTTTTACCAAACCTTTGTCAAACATAGTAGCTTAGGGTTTTGGGGGGCTAGAAGTTAGGAACGAGAGGGTTGGCCAAAGAGAAGAGGGTTGAACTATAGAATGGGAGTACAAGATATAAGAGAGGGGAGGTGGTGAAGGGAGGTAGACCACCTAAAGACAAGATAGGGTGATACTACACTAACTAGCAATGCATGTAATTATATAAGAATGTTATATTCCGACAACCTTGCACTGCTGGCCTGGCCGAGTCGGCCCACGCTTCGGGACTAGCCCGAACCTCGATGCCAGCCTAGCACTAACTAGCTCGCACGCACCACGTAACCGTTGAATGTTTCGCACATAAGTATTCGCTCATACCTTCGCTCATACTTTGTACTCGTTTGACACCTAGTGTAATCCTCGCTAGTTCGATTCATTGCACCCGTAACACTTGCCTTGTTATGCCCTTTTTTTTGTGCTCTATGTATGTCGGTACACTAGAAATGTACCTTCGGCATCTGTCGAATGACCTCGCTGGGCTACTTCGGTTTGGTTGACTCCAACGAGCAGGTGCCAACAGTACCCTGTGCTTCATCTGGTACCCGGTAGCGCCAGGGTTAGAGTTTCGGATTTGTTCACTCACACTGGATCCTGTACAACTTCCCGAGCATAAATATACTACAAGAACTGCAGCCCGTCAAATAGAGATCCAATCTGGCAAGAGTAGCAAGTGAAGTGTGGAGCTGAACTGGACGACGGAGCGCGCCAGGCCGAATCTCCTTCCCAGGTCTTAGTAGTAATCTGTTCGTGATACCGTGACTTTCCTCTCGACCCTGCAACGGCAGGTATGGCGAACGGCTCCCGGCTGTCGTCGCTCTGGTTAGTCGCGAAACGGGCCTTCGGAGTGTCTCTTCTGGCGACTATGGCGTTCGCGATCCTGCTAGTTTGGGTGTACAATTTTTCGTCCGGCTCGAGTCCAGATGTCGCAGCCCTCCGCGATTGGTTAGATTCGTGCGTGGGAGTTGGCCTCGCGTATAAGGGAAGGCATAGCATGCCATTTTTCCGCGATATTGCGTGCTCCGATTTGGTAAATGCAGCTGCCATACGCGGCAAAGCAGGCTTCGACAATGGAAACGAAAGTCACTACCGTCACATGGCGACTGGAGGTTGGCGCGGAAGCACCAGCAGCAGCAGCAGCAGCGAAGTAATGATTAATTTAGGAGCAGATTTAGGAGCGGAAAATCTGGGGAGAGATGGCTGCAAAGTGCTTTATCATTCCAGCGTTGACCCTTGGGATTTGAAGCCCACCTCTTCATTTACCCACTCCGGGTGCCAGATCGAATGGATAACTTTCTCCACCCGTTGCGCAAAAGGCGTTCAACGCTTAGCTAAGTTTTGCGATTTGGTGGGAGTTCCGTTTGCGGTGCTTGGTCTGAACGAAACCTGGAAGGGACAAGGCGGGCGGGTGAGATACAATCGGGAGTATTTGAGAACACTCCCGCGTGATCGCATCGTGATTGCAACAGATGTGGACGACGTCTTGTTGCTGCCTAATCGTGAGCTATGCGCACCAGATCAACTCATTAAAGCGTTCCTTTCTATTAACGCTCCTGTCGTTTTCGGAGCCGAGATTTTTGCGTATCCAACCGCCGATGCAATGCCGTTTTACTCTCCAAAGTTCAAGTTCCCGCCTTTTCCGAATCTGTACCTTAACGCAGGGGTTTATGTCGGGTACGCGTGGGCTTTATCTGAGATGATAGATGCGACGTACACGAGTGACTGTATGGAGGACCAGCGACAGTTTGTTGCTGGTTATTTGGCCCAACCGTACCTCTTCAACTCCTTCCCACGGACGCCTTACCCTGAGGCAAATTTCGCTTCGATACAGTCACTTCTTTCCCAATCAACAGCAGCTGATGCAGTCACTTCTTACCCAACAAGTTACACCAATGATGCAAATAGAAAACTACATATCGCCTCCTCCCCCCTCACACCTGCTCCTGGCACTCTGAAATACCTCTGTGCTCTACCCGGCCCGCTACAAGACCTGATCCCAGAGGATGTTACTCCGGAGAAGCTAGAGGCAGCCAGGCAGGCAGCGCCGCCGCCGTTCATCAAGCTGGACCGCTACAACGCTCTGATGGAGATGCTGGGAGGGCGGGGATTCGAGCAGTTTGAAGTGCAGGGCTCGGGGACGGAGATCAAGGTGTTCTCAAGATTTACTAAAGCGTATGCGTGTATTTTTCACCAAGCTGGTGATAAGCTGAAGACAGGGGTGGTGTATGAGATAGTAGAAAATGGGACCCTGGATGCCATTGCGTTTGAAGGGATGGATTAGAAGCTTTGGTGGGCTTTCGGGTGAAGCTGTGTTAGTGACTCTGCTGCTGGTAGGTAGCTCGTGGTATCAAGGAAATTCATGGAATTATTAAGAACCTGACGCAACTCGGTCGTTTAATTTCAGTAGCATACGGTACCGTATATTTCAGTTCTGTACTCCCTAACGCGCGGTTGGTCAAAACTGCTCTTCGTTTGGTTTTGCAACAGCTACAATTGTTGAAACTTGTTCGATCCAGACAGCCTCCATTGCAGTGTGGAGAGAACAGTAACCCTGGAAACAGACAAACACGCTGGCCCATCTTTGTTCTTTGCATTGAATCACCATTGCATTAAAGTATTCCAACAATACTTTGTTCATTCCCTCTTTGCCCGCCTGCTCTTCACTGCCCCATTCATCCCCCCACTACCACCACCGACACCACTACCCGCAGCTGAATACGCAGCTGCCATAACTGCATTAATCTGCCCCCAGCAGCGGCAGAGGATGGCAAAGGGGACCACAATCCAGATTGCGTTCATTGCAATGAAGTAACCCCAGAAGTAGATTGGGTCCGGATGGCAGTGCTTGGAACCTTCCAGGAAGCTTGTCGCGAAGTACCGTCATCACCCGGATATAAGACAGTGTTGAATAGTAGACAGGGGTTGTCTACTATACGGGTGTCTCTTATAAACAGGCTAGCCTCATTATAAAACACCTATTTGTGTGTACGAGATAAGACATATATGTCTTATAATCGAAACTTCAATAAATTATAGCGAAAGTTGAAATACCGCGTACATTTTTACCCTTGCGAAGCGCGAATTCTTCCACGCGCTGACCCAGGACCTACCAAATTTGCCCCTGCAGGTGTTCTCCATAACGTGGCGTCCCGGGCAGAGGTTGTCGAAGTGGCACCTTCGCAGCATCCACACTCATTATGAGAAACTCTTTTTCAAGAAGTACGGAAAATATTTCTAAGTAGTTTAAAAAGTTTCCATTTATAAGACTTATAAGACACCCCAAACCATCCCGTTTACAAGATAACTCAAGCATTTTTGCCCGTGTACGAGATAAGACATATATGTCTTATATCCGGGCGATGACGGTAGATGACGTCGCCGTACAGCTGGCCGAGGGAGACGGCGAACTGGAGGAGCGGAGAGAAGGGCCGCCGCGATGCCATGCCGTACCTGTGAGTGAGTGGGTGGATGGGGTTGAGGGATCGGGGTTTAAATGGGAACGAAGGGCCGTCGCAATGCCATGGCGTTCCTGTGAGAGTTTTTGTGAAATGTAGGGGATAGGAGGTGAAAAGAAAGAGCCAAGGAGCGCTGCCGAGATGTCATGGCGGCATACCTGTGAAGTAATTGTAGGTTTGGGGGAATTGGGGGATCAGGAAATAACAAAGCAAATTCTTCCACCAAGCTTGTGAGGAGGTTCTGTTTCGTGCCATGGTTGTTTAACTTTTGAGATTTCTCAGAAATGAGATGAGGGTATGCTCCGTGCCATGAGCGCAGGAGAGTGTGAAGAGGGAAAGTGGGGGATAATAGGAAGGGTGGTATGAGAGGAGGGACGGGAGGGTGGAAGGGAGGAAGGACGGTATTCCGAAAATGGAGGATGGAAGGGAGGAGGAAAGGAAGGAGGGAATGAGGAAGGAAGGGAGGATTTAAGCAGGGAAGTGGACAGGACCTTGAACTGCTTACTGGATGAGGCTCACAGCATAAGGTTCACAGCACAGGGCTCACAGAACACAGCTCACAGAACAGGGCTCACAGAACAAGTGTCACTCACAGGATGAGGAAGCAAGCGGGCCCTTCAATGAACGCAGTGACCGCCTCAACAGAGAGCACACAGCCATCTCGCGTGGCATAGCGCGAGTCGGCCTTGCTGTACTCCTTCCCTGCGAGGGGGGAGGCGAGAGAGGGACAGGTGTGTGAAGGTAAGACGAAGCAAGAGGGGCAGGAAGCAGCATAAGGCGGGGAAGAACGCGAACGTGCACATCCATCTCGTGTGGCATAGCAAGAGCCAGCCTTGCTGTACTCCTTCCCTGCGAGGGGTGATAAGGAACGGTGAGAAGGAAAGGGGACGAGGTAAAAGAGGGTAGCAACAAGGTAAGGCTGGGGGCAAAGAGAAAGCACACATGTACATCTCGACTTCTCAGCGTGCTTGAACCCCATCTTGCAGAAAAGCTTTGCCGGTGCTGCATATGAAGGTCCCTGCACGCAACAAACGTCCTTACAGCAAGAGCAATCGTAAACCCCAGACCACAATTACATGCGACTACCAGAAGGTACGTACACACGTCTAGCAGGAACGTGTTGCCGGTGCTGCTCATGAGGTTCGGGAACCCAACGAACGTGCTTCCCAGCACCACGTGGGCTGCACCCCTTGCCCCGTGCTTCATCCCGAGCATCAAGGCCATCCCAAGGTCATTCTCTTCACCCCAGGAGCATTCTCTAACCCCACACGTACACGCGTCTAGTAGAAAGGCGTTGCCGGTGCTGCTCATGAGGTCCGGGAATGCAACGAGCGTGCCATTCAGCAGCTTGTGGACTGCATGCACTCCTTGCCTACTGCACCAATGGAAGCACCACCGCCACCCCAAGAACAATCCTGAACCCCACACGTACACGCGTCTAGTAGAAAAGCGTTGCTGGTGCTGCTCATGAGGTCCGGGAACGCAACGAACGTGCCTTCCAGCACCAGATGAATCGTCCCCGTCACGGCCCACCAGCAGAAGATGGCCCTATCCAGAGCCGACATGTGGCGGCACGATCCTGATTGGCGGGGGGAGGAATGACAAGGTGCGGGGGGAAAGAGGGAGAAGATGGCCCCGTCACGACCCACCAGGAGATGATGAACCCATTAATCGCCAACAGCCCGACACGTCGCGGCAGGAGTCTGACGGCGGGTGTTGGGCTTTCGGTGGGAGTTGAACGGTGGGGAGTGGAGGTCGGAATACGAGAAACGTAAGAAATGGACGTAGTCTCGGCAATGGCGGAAACGAGAGTGTTTTGAGTCGACTCGAAAGCCAATCTGAGAGACGTAAGGGATGGACGAAGTTTCAGCAATGGCGGAAACGAGAGTCGTCAGGAATGTGTTCAGCAGCATGATCCGTCGTATCATGTTTCGCAGGATTCGCATAGCATGGATGTCACGAATCGCAGGAATGCCACGAATCGCAATCGCACGAATCGCAGGGTTGTCGCATGCATTCGCGCGGTAAGTCACAGCGACGAAGCGCTTGCTTGTCTTACACCAAATCTGCATGTCAAAGCGAACCTACGGGTAACCGAGTAGCGACGGACCTGACGAGTAAGAGTGGATCGGCAACAGAGTAAACCTCCAGGCAACAGGGGGTACTAAAAGTGGACCTATCATGGGTGAAGAGTCACGAGGCGCGATCATTGATCGAGGCGTCATTGAGGCAGTTTCCGCGTCATTGCGTCAAGGAACACAGCCGCTTCGAAAACTGCTCTAATGACGCTCATTGCGACTTACGGGTGAAGAGCCACGAGACGACGATCACGAGAACAACGGCCGCTCCGAAGACACCGAAGAGCGCTTCGCCTTTCCTGGAAGCTTCTCTCCATTCCCGCGGCGGCAACCAATGATGGTTGCCGCCACTCGCTGCTGCCGTTGTGTTGCTGCTGCTGCTGGTGTTGGTGGTTTGAATGATGATGCGACTTTTAAGATTTGACACTATGGCACAAACCACCAGCTTCTGGGTTCATGCTTTATGCGAGATCGGTGCTGGACTGGTTCCCAGCCATGGCATGGCAGCAAAGCACCATATTTTCTATTAGTTTTTTTAAGGTGGCACCTTTTTCTGCATCCCTCTCTCGCCCTCTCTCCCTTGCCAGGTTCGGGCTGAACAGCAGGGTGCAACAGCAGGCAACTCAGGATTAGCCAGCATGGCAGATCGTCGGCAATTTCTGGATCAGAGGCGGGGAAAGAGGCGTGCGCGAGCCGGGGTTCTACCATCGCGACAAATCGGATTTGTAGGCTGCAGTCTCGCGCAATTTGTGTCGGATGAAATAGCGACGCTCTTCGTCGTGCGACGGAAGACCCGCCTTTCCTGGAAGCTTCTTGCAGCTTCTGCTGCCGGTAGAAGCAGTAGCAGTGCACGCGTGGAGGATGACGTGGCAGGTCACTGACGTGGCAGTGCATGCCACGGCGCTGTGCCCAGGCCAGCAAGACAACCTTTGCGAATGGTTACGATTCAACCGCGGCTGCGTCGATCCAGGTGGTAGAGTGTGTCCCGCCCAATCACTCTCACCCTTCTTGTACTTTATCTGACGGTTAGAATCCGTTCGCGCGAGATTGAGGCTTGACTGTGCACAAACAGTTGAAAACTTACTCTACGGCGCGATACATGTGCCCGTCTCAAGCATTGTCGAGTCCTTCAATCCAGTGCGTGGTGGCAAAATCGATTTAAAACATTTCCAACGTTCTCAACCAGGGGTACAAAAGTTAGGGGTTTTAAACAAGGGCTGTAAGCGAACGCGCCCCACGACTTGACCACAGCTTCAGCACATCCCTTCCGCCAAAGCACCAGCTATTTCTCCACCTTCATTGCGCCCCGCTCAACAGCCCGTCGTACTAGTAGCTGTTGCACCAGCAAGTACTACTAGTTTCTTGCGATCAATGTTTGAGGTTTCCCTGTTCGTAACCGGATATACGCGCCCTTATTGTGTGTTCTTCCTCTCGATATGCCTTTTATAACAAGCGACGCACTAATGATGATGCGACCGCTTTTGCTCCCGTGGTTTGCTCTGGCGGCGCTGCCGATTGGGCCAAAATCCCACCCCCAGGTTACCCACAGCTTACCCCGAGGGGGGATACCCCGGGGTGTCAGATTTATATGACTTAGCTGCTGTAGGCTATAGTGGGGTAGCACATATGGGGTACAGCTTTCTAGGGTTTGTACTTGTACCCAACTTTCCCTTAGTCTTTTCATTCCTCGTTCATTTTCACATGGTATAGAGCAGGTTCCCCTGTGGGAACTGTTCCTAGGGCCCACCAACTTTTTTTTTTCCTGCCCGGAGCGCGCTCAGCCTCTGCCCGAGTCGCGCTCCCCTCTCACGGCCCCGTCACGCCGCCCTTACGACCCCGTCGCGCCGCCTCAGCGGCCCCGTCGCGTCGCGCCTCCCTAGCGGCCCCGTCGCGTCGCCCTTGCGACCCCGTCGCGCCGCCCTCGCGGTCCCGTCGCGTCGCGCCGCCCTCGCGGCCCTTTCGCGCCGCCCTCGCGGCCTCCTCGAGCCGCCCTCGCGACCCCTCCACGCCGCCCTCGCGGCCCCGTCGCCTACCCTTGCGGCCCCGGCGCCGCCCTTCCCGGCCCCGGCGCCGCCCTTCCCGGCCCCGGCGCCGCCCTTCCCGGCCCCGGCGCCGCCTCTGCTGGCCCCGTCGCCCCACCCTTGCGACCCCGCGGCCCCACCCTTAAGGCGCCGGTCGCCACCCTTCGTGGCCCCGCCGCCGCCCTCAGCGGCCTCGTCGCCGCCCCACCCGGCCCCGCCGCCGTCCCCACGCGGCCCCGCCGTCACCACCGAGCCGCCGGCGCCGCTGAGCCGCCGATCTACCGAGCCGCCGCTGCTGCCGAGCCGCCCGAGCCACCCGAGCCGCCCGAGCCGCCGAGCCACCTGAGCCGCCCGAGCCGCCGAGTCGCCGAGCCGCCGAGCTCCAGTTGCTGCCGAGCCGCCGTGCCGCCGAGCCGCCCGAGCCGCCCGAGCCGCCGAGTCGCCGAGCCGCCGAGCTGCAGTTGCTGCCGAGCCGCCGAGCTGCCGAGCCGCCCGAGCCACCCTGCCCGGTAAGAGCGGCACCTCTACCACTGCGCTGCCCTTACCCTACTGCTCCAGCTGCTAGTCTACTGCTGTCATGGCTACCCCCAGTGTCCTCGCTTTTGACGCTGAGGGTCGGGCCATTGACTTTGACGTCTGGGTAGATGACCTGCAGCTTTTCCTACAGTGCGATAGGCAGACGGTCTCTCTCTCTTTGACCTCACTTCTGGTGCCTCTTCTGCCCCTGCTGCTGATGCTGACGCCACTGTTCGCTCACAGTGGGCCACACGCAACGCTGCTGCCCGTCTTGCTGTGCGCCGCCACTTGCCTACCGCTGAGCGTGCACACTTTAGTCAGTACAAGAGTGCTAAGACCTTGTACGACGCTGTAGTTGCACGCTACTCTTCCCCTGCCACTGCTGCACTTAGCCGCCTCATCCTGCCGTACCTCTTCCCTGACCTCGCCGCTTTTCCCACAGTCGCTGACCTCATTACGCACCTGCGCACTAGTGACACTCGCTACCGCGCTGCCCTTCCTCCTGAGTTCTGCGCCAATAACCCCCCCCCTATGTACATCACCCTCTACTACGTAGTCACCCGGCTCCCTGACACCCTTCGCCCGGTCAGGGACCACTTTCTCTCTGTTTGCCCCACCACCCTCACCGTTGATCTCCTCGAGGAGCGCCTCCTAGCAGCAAAGAAGAGCATAGTCGCTGTAGGAGCCTCTCGTGGTGACCCTCGTGCCCCTGTCTTTGAGGGGTGCTCCCCCTCTCCTCTCTTGCCCTCTGTTGCCTCTGCTGCTGCGGCCGACCTCGTTGGTCTTGAGTCGGTCGGTGCGGCGTCTGCCCCTAGCGGGAGACGCCGCACTGGCAAGGGCAAGGGGGGCAGGGGCGCTGGAGGAGCTAGCGGGGGCGGTGGAGGCGGCGGTGGAGGCGGCGGAGGGGGTGGGGGTGGCGGTGGGGGTGGTGGCGGGGGTGGGGGCGTCGGTGGCGGCAGTGGAGGCGGAGGCGGCGGCGGCGGTGGCGGTGGGAGCGGAGGTGGCGGAGGTGGCGGCGGTGGAGGAGGCGGCGGCGGAGGAGGTGGAGCTGGTCGGGGTGGCGCTGCGCAGAGGGTCGGCTCCGGTGGTGGTCAGCGCCAGCAGCAGCAGCAGCAGCAGCAGCAGCAGCAGCGCACTCGTGAGATCCCCCCCCCTCAGCAGCTTCGTGAGTGGTACGCTGCACGCCAGCGGGGTGGGGGTACTGGTCCGTGCACCTACGTCCTACGCACCGGCGACCGCGCGGGTGAGCCGTGCGGAGGTGTGCACTCCACCCAGTGCTGCTTTGGCCGCCTGACGGACGCTTGGCGTCACCAGTTCCCTGAGGCCACTGAGATCCCTCGCTGGGGTGAGCTGTCTAGGGCGGGAGTAGCTATCTTTGACTTTGACTTTGATGCTATTCTTGCTGCCATGTATGCTGTGACTATTACCGAACCGCAAACGGCCAACGTACACAAGGAGATCCCCATCTGGCGAAGGGCCGAGTCAGGCGGTGGTAGGGACGACTGTGGCTGCGGGTAGAAAAACGGTCGGCGCGGCACAATACCCGTACCGTCAGCAGATCCAGTACCTCCAGCACTAGCACCTCCAGTGCCAGCAGCTCCAGCAGCTCCAGCACCTCCAGTACCTCCAACTTCAGCGCCTCCAGCACCAGCAGCACCTCCAGCACCTCCAGCACCAGCAGCACCAGCACCTCCAGCTCCGGCAGCTCCAGCACCTCCAGCACCTCCAGTACCTCCAGCTCCAGCACCTCCAGGACCAGCAGCTCTAGCACCTCCAGCACCAGCAGCACCAGCACCTCCAGCTCCGGCAGCTCCAGCACCTCTAGTATGAGCACCTCCAGGACCAGCAGCTCCAGCACCTCCAGCACCTCCAGTACCTCCAGCTCCAGCACCTCCAGCACCCGCAGCACCTCCAGCACCTCCAGCACCAGCAGCACCAGCACCTCCAGCTCCGGCAGCTCCAGCACCTCTAGTACGAGCACCTCCAGGACCAGCACCTCCAACACCTCCAGCTCCAGCGCCTCCAGCACCTCCAGCTCCAGCGCCTCCAGCACCAGCAGCACCTCCAGCACCAGCAGCACCTCCAGTAGTACCTCCAGCACCAGCTCCAGGACCTGTAAAACTCCAAGCTCCAGCACCAAAGCGGCCTCGCCGAACGACCCACTCACGAAGCTGCTGCGGTGAGGGCGTCTCGAGTCGACTAGGCGGCTGCTGCTGTCCAACGCCAGGGCCTGCAGCAGGAGCACCCACGGCCCCACCACCACTAGGACTCGCAGCACCCCCAGAGTCAGCACCCCCAGAACCCTCACCCCCAGTCTCAGCGACCCCAGAACCCTCACCCCCAGTCTCAGCACCCCTAGGACCAGCAACTCCAGAGTCCTCACCCCAAGTGTCACCACCCCCAGCAGCACCAGTGTCCACAGCTACAGGCTGTAGAGGCGGCGAAGACGGTCGAGGCGGAAAACCAGGAGGGGTTTCCAAGCGTGGAGAGCGACGAGTGGCCGCCGTGTCGTCAGGGGTGGGGTCACCCCCCTCAGCTGGGCCAGAGGTGTCAGAGGAGACCACCAAAGGCTCAACTTGGGGGGGGGTGGGTCTACCTGAGACACACCTGAGGGAGCAGGACCATGTGGGGGGAGGGGGTCTACCGGGGGGGGGAACTGGTACTAGGAAGAGGGGCGCCAGGGGGACCGGGTGGGAAGCGTGCTGGTGGAGCCTGTAGAAACAGACAGACTCGTCAAAGGTGACGTCCTGGGAGGACAGGACTCGACCCGAGGCAGGGTGGTGAAACTGCCACGGCGGGGCGTCTGTGGGGAAGCCAAGGAAGACGCAGCGGAGAGTGCGAGGAGAGAGCTTGCTCGCGGTGGTATCGCGGACAAGGGAGAGCGCGCACCAGACCCGAAACGCCGACGCATCGCCAACCTTTCCCGTCCAACGTAGTGTGGGCAAGGTCTCTGGCAAAGAGACACGGGGCCAGAGGTTGAGCTGATGCGCAGCGTATCGGACCGCAAATGGCCACAGAAAATGGGGAGCAGCCGCATGGATCACGGAGGTACGAGTAACCTCCATGATCAAGCCAATGCGACGCTCAGCAATCCCATTCTGCTGCGGAGAGGCCGGAAGCGTGAACAACTGGACGATGCCCTCGTCTCGACAGAACTCCGCAAGGAGGCCGGAAGAGAACTCACCGCCCCTGTCAGAGTGCAGACGCAGGACTGAAAGGTCCCGCCGAAACCGCTCGCGCAACTGGCGACGAGTAGCGCGGATCTAGGGGATCAATACACCGCGGACGTCCGCCTTGCTCCGCAAGGGGAAGACCGTGGTGTAGCGTGTGTAGTCGTCAACAACCAGTAGGAAGTAGCGCTCCTGGTCCGTCCCACGGACAGGGGCCGGGCCCCATACGTCCATGTGGAGAGTCTGCAGAGGAGCTGTGGTCGGAGGAAACGAGGAGGAGTGAGGAGCGGCGCGCTGCCGCCCCTCGACGCAGGGAAGGCACGTCGGGGCAATCGAGCGCGGGAGGGGGGGCAGGGACCTGGGAAGGCCAGAGACAAGGAGACGGGAGTGCATGCTGCGTAGACGCGGCAGAGAGGGGTGACCGAGTTGGTGGTGCCAGAGGAGAGTCAGGTGGGAGAGTACCCGACACGAGCACGATGCAGCTAACTGACCAGACGCAGACGCCTGCCTCGACGCAGCCACCTGACCTGACGCAGCCACCTGTGCAGACGAAGTGGTCAGGGTGTACAGACTGGACCCAGGCTGCCGAGTGAACGTAGCAAGGTGACGGCCAGTCCGGGAGCACGTACAGATCGCCACACGCTGCCCTCCAGGGGTAAAGGTATCTACCCATACATCCTGAAGGACTGCGTTGCTCACCAAGTTCGTCGAGGACGAGGGGAGGTGGAGACCTGAAAGAGAGCCGGAGGGGACCGCCGGACATGGGAGGACAGTGGAGGCTCGTGCGACGACGGGGCCCCCAGAGGGGTCAACCAGCGAGACTGGGACAGGTGCAGCGAGTGGTGTGACTATGGTGCAATCACGAAAGAAGCAACGAGACGCACCAGAGTCAAGTGTGAAAGTGTGCAGGGCATCAGCTGAGGCAGCAGACTCACTAGCACCTGTGGCAGCATACGCACTAGCACCTAGAGCGGCAGCAGACTCACTAGCACCTAGAGCAGCTTTACCTACACCAGCAGCGCAAGGCACACACGAGTAACAGGCACCCTCAGCACTAATAGCATCAACATACATAGCATATATAGCCTTGTTGATATGAACAAAGTCAAGAGCAAACACATCCACATCCTTCGCTATCAGTTGCAGCCAAATGGGGACCTCCTGCTCATCACCATACTCAGTCACCCAGGCATCCTCGAGATGACCGAAACAGCGATACTCAGTGTGCCCAGGCCTCCCGCAGGTCTGACCCTTCTTGGGCCCCGTGTGCCTGACATACGAGCTGCGAACAGAGCCCCCAGGGGAACCACGCTGGACAACCCACTCACGAAGCTGCTAAGGGGTGGGTCCGTCTGGGAGTCGTGGCAGCTGTTGTCCACTCCCATAGCCTCCGCCGCCACGAGCTGAACCCCCATAGCCTCCACCCCTGCCAGCTCCACCCCGACCGCCTCCACCACCCCCGCCGCCTCCACCACCCCCGCCACCTCCACCAATCCCTCCACCTCCACTGCCTCCACCTCCGGTGCCACCTCCAGCGCCTCCGCCCCCGCCACCACCACCCCTGCTACCACCACCGCTAGTGCCACCCCCACCACTCTTACCCCCCTTGCCCTTGCCGCTGCGGCGCTTCCCACTAGGAGCAGACGCATCGCCGACTTCCTTAGCACCAAGGAGGTCGACAGCAGCAGCAGAGGCAACTGAGGGTATGAGAGGGGAGGGAGCACACCCTTCAAAATAGGGGGAGCTGGGAGTGCCACGAGAGGCAGCGACAGCGACAGTACTGGTTTCAGCCTCAAGAATGTACTTCTCCAGCAAGGCAAGCGTGAGCTCAGTGGGATCAAGGGCGAGGAAGTGGTCCCAAACTGTGCAGAGGGAGTCAGGAAGCGATTGACAAGGAAGTACAGGGTGATATAAAGCGGGGATGGGGTGGGGGGGGGGGGGGGGGGGTTCTCAGTGAGGAAGGCCGGCTTGAAAGCGGCGCGGTAGCGAGTCTCACTAGAGCGAAGGTGGGTCATGAGATCAGCAACGGTGTGGAAATCTGCGAGCTCAGGAAAGAGGTACGGCAGCATGAGACGGCCTAGGGCAGCAGTAGCTTGGGAGGAGTAACGAGCGACAACGCCGTCATAGAGGTCTTTGGCTGTCTTCTGCTGGCCAAAATGTGCCCTCTCAGCAAGCGGAAGGTGGTTGTGGACAGCAAGGCGGGCAGTAGCGTCACGCGTGAGCCACTTCGAATGATCTAAGCGGTCGGCTGTATCAGCTGGGGCGAGGAGGGATCCGGACGTATGTTCTATCAATGAAACTCCATCCCTAGCTTCGCTCTGCAGATACAGCTGGAGATCGTCCAGCCAGACGTCAAAGCTAAACGGGCGACCCTCCGCATCAAAGCTAAGAACCGAAATGGTGGCCATAGTAGCAGTAGCAGCAGCAGCAGCAGCAGCAGCAGCAGCAGCAGCAGCAGCAGCAGCAGGGCAATGCGGCTCGGTAGGGGCAGGGCAGCGCGGCTCGGGCAGGGCGGCGCGGCTCGGGCTGGGCGGCGCGGCTCGGCAGGGCGGCGCGGCTCGGCAGGGCGGCGCGGCTCGGGCTGGGCAGCGCGGCTCGGCAGGGCACAGCGCAGCAGCGCGTGTGGCAGCAGCAGCTCAGGCGCAGCAGCGCGTTTGGCAGCAGCTGCGCAGCAGCAGCAGCGCATGCAGCAGCAGCAGCAGCAGCAGCAGCGCGTGCGGGTAGGGGCGCTCGCGGGCAGGCAGCGCGCGCGCAGGCAGGGGGGGGGCTCGCGCGGGTAGGGGCGCGGGCAGGCAGCGCTAGCGCGGGCAGACAGCGCGTGCGGGCAGGCAGCGCTCGCGGGCAAGGGGCGCGAGCGGGCAGGCAGCGCATGCGCGGGCAGGCAGCTCGCGGGCAGGCAGCGCTCGTGGGCAGGCGGCGCTAGCAGGCAGGTAGCGCGCGCGCGGGCAGGCAGCTCGCGCGGGCGATAGGCAGCGCGCGTGCGGGCACAAAGCGCGCGTGCAGTAGGCAGTGCGCTAGGGCAGGCAGCGCGCGTGGCAGCAGGGCAGCACGACGCTGGGGCAGCGCAAGGGTGCTTCGGGCAGGGTCGAGCGGAACGATCGGTGGGCCCTAAAAAAATCTAACCATTAACCTGCTATGAAACCATGTTGACTGTGCAGGAATAGGGTTGGACTAGAAACAATGAGATACAAGTATGGAACCCTAACTGGGGTTGTATTCTATACTGAGCACCTCGCTGTAGCCTAGCAGAACTAACAACATATAAATATGTTTTGACACATAAAACAACCCAAAATATAAGTCACTTTGCCGCATAAGAGTCCCGGGGGACTGCCTTACTTGCAGGTCTTATATACGGAGGAATATGGTAGGAGGGCCTTGGTTCTACGCGATGTACCAGTAGTGTGAACCTAGTAAAAAATGGAAGACTCCTCACATCCACTTTGAATTAGAGCAATGTAATATTTTTTCGTGTTGCTACCGTATGTTGTTTTTAGGAACCTGGACTATGAACCAGAACCAGTCGAGGACCCTGCTGTCACATTTAGAGCTTCCAAGTAGAGTCGTTTCACATTGATATTGTGCTAAAAGACTACCATATATCTTCCAATATAACTGTCATTAGCATGCGCCCGCAGTGTAGCAACACCTCACCTCCCCTTTCTCCTCATTCATTATAATCACTTTCCCTTTCAGTCCCAAACGAGGCATCAAGACAGTGGCACCGATAGCAGGACCTTTCTCTTGTTTCCCTTGTTTCTGTTGCTGCTGTGCGGAAGAAGCCACACTTCTGTTAACTGCCAGTATTAGGGGGAAAGCATACAATTGGATAAGGGGGTTGGTTGGAAAGCAGCAGTACATCGAGGAAATGGCAAGCAGGAGGATTGGGAAAAAGAGTCAATTAAAATGGAGATGGAGGATGGGAAGGAAGAGTAGTGAGGGATGGAGCGAGGGAATGACTGTAAGCGAAAATGAGGGAATCCGAGATACTTATCCCCCCTTCTCCCTTCCCCCTCTCCTCTCCCAACTCCCTCTCCCATCGTTTGAAGCGCCTCAAGGCGACTCAAAGAAAACACATTCCTTGGAGAAAGCTTCTTCCAGACAAATCATTCTCTATGCTCCACCCAGTAGCTCCTCTCACCTTCTCCCTCCCCCCTCACCTCCTCACAGCTCCCTCACCCATTGTTTGAGGCGCCTCAAAGGAAAACCTTTGGAAAGTCAGCTTCTAGACAAACCATTCTCTATGCTCCCAGAGCCTCCTCTCACCTTCTCCCCCCCACCCTCTGCCCATCAATGCAGCCCCTTCAAACAGAGCTGGCTCTTCTTCCTCTCTCACCTTGCGATGCTCCCGCATGCTCCCACAAACATACATCCACCCATATGCACCCATGCACCCACATACACCCACATGCACCCGCATGCACCCGCATGCACCCGCATGCATCCATGCATCTATAAGTGGCCCCATTCACGTCCTCCTCTCATGCCCACCTCACCTTAGAAAGGAAGCAATAATATGCCCATATTTCTGATTCACCCACGTGGAAGCATGCATGTATGGGTGCCCCCCCCATCCATGTGCCCCCATCAATGTGCCCCCATCCATGTGCCCCCATCCATGTGCCCCCATCCATGTGCCCCCATCCATGTGCCCCCATCCATGTGCCCCCATCCATGTGCCCCCATCCATGTGTCCCCATCCATGTGTCCCCATCCATGTGCCCCCATCCATGAGTCCCTCCCCACCCACCTTCAAATTGAGGCAGTGGCATGCCAATCAAGCTCATCTCATACGCCCTCAAGCAACCATGCGAATCAAAGGGATACGTAGATAGAGGCGGTACGTGGGGAGAACCATGCCAAACGGTCATCATCAAGCTCAACTGAAGCGTTCTCGAACCGAGCGTCCCTGTGAGAGAAGGGGGACGAAGATGGGGAGGAGGGGAGGGGGAAAGGAAAGGGGGAAATACGCAGGTGGGGAAGGTCGGATGCCCCACACACAACACTCGTCGCAGGTGGGGTGCAAGAACTCGTCGTCGCACCTGCGCAGGTCGGATGCCCCGCACTCAACAGAGGCGCTTTCGAAACGAGCAGGAGGGGAAGGTGATGTGGAAGGGGAAGGGAAGGGAAGGGAAAGTGGAAGGGGAAGGGGAAGGGGAAGGGGAAGGGGAAGGGGAAGGGGAAGGGGAAGGGGAAGGGGAAGGGGAATGGGAAGGGGAAGGGGAAGGGGAAGGGGAAGGGGAAGGGGAAGGGGAAGGGGAAGGGGAAGGGGAAGGGGAAGGGGAAGGGGAAGGGGAAGGGAAAGGGGAAGGGGAAGGGGAAGGGGAAGGGGAAGGGGAAGGGAAAAGGGAAGGGGAAGGGGAAGGGGAAGCGGGAGGGAAGGGCAGGGTCTGCAAGTTATGCACACTAGTGCAGGCAGGGCAGTCCCTTCTAGGGGGTCTATCCATGCCCAATCCAAGCTGCAAGGAAGTTGATGGGGGGAGGGGGGAGAAGACGGTGGAGGGGGAGGGGAGTTGAGGGGAAGAAGGGGGGTTGGAGGGGGAAGAGGGGGGAGGTGAGGGTGAGGAGGTGGGAGGTGAGGGGAACGAGCGGGGAGACTGTTGCTGGCCGTTGCTGGGGACAGAAAAGATATGCATTATGGGAGCAAGGAAGCAGAAGGGGGGGAGGGTGGGAGAGCAGAGCAGAGCAGAGCACACGTGGCAACTTGCAAGAGTAGAGGGGTGTGGATTGAAAGGGAATGCATGACTGTTGCTTTGGCCAGACAAAGAAGACATGCATTATGGGAGCAAGGAAGTGGGTGGAGAGGAGAGGGGGGAGGGGGGGGGGGGGGGGGGGGGAGAGCAGAGCAGGCTCACCGTCCAGCAGCAACATTGAAAGGGCGCGGCGTGAGAGCTGGTAGAAGAAGGCCCGTGCAGGGCCTTTGAGACGCCGCGTGCCTTTGAGAAGCCGCGTGCCGCCCCCAAAATTGAAAGGAAGGCACGAATGTGCTGCGTGCGTGCTACTGTGTGTGGCCAAAAGAGTGAATCTAATTCTGACTTTTGAATACGGGACGCGGACGAGAGGGGAGAGCAGAGCAGCAGACGCACCTCATCCAGTGACACTGTAACGAGGTGGCTTTTGAGTAGGAGAGGAGGTCACTATTGAGTCGTCGACTCATCCAGTAGGACCTACCTCCTACTGGACGGGGGCCAAGGAGAAGGAGCAGAGCAGCAGACGCAGTGAAGTGACCTCTTCCAGCAGCACGAGCGAGCGAGGGGTGGCAGCTTCCAGGATGCTTCTGATCCGGACGAGGTGTGAGGAGGAGAAGGTGGAGAGGGAGTGCGTGGGTGAGTTACTGGGCGTTGCCGATGTCGGCCGGCACTAGGTAAAAAAGAGGCAGGCGGGCGGGTGACAAAGATGGGGTCAAGGGGGTTGGAGCAGACAGAAAGCAAGAGGAGAAGGTGGAGAGGGAGTGCGTGAGTGAGTTACTGGGCGTTGCCGATATCGGCCAGAATGAGGTTAAAGAAAGGGAGACGGGTGGGTGTTGAAGCCAGAACATAGATTCATGAAGTGTGGGACGGATGGAGGGCAACATGGGTTGGAGAGAAAGTGCGTGAGTGACTGCGCGTTGCTGTTGGCGTCCAGAAGCGAGGCTGAAGAGAGGGAAGCGGGCAAGAGATGATGCCTGGACGTAGATGTCTGGAGTGCGAGAGGTGGGGAGAGCAGGAGAGCATACAGAAGAGAGGAGAGGGTGGAGAGGAAGTGGGAAAGCGGGTGGGTGAGTGAATCAGTCACGAGGTCGCCCAATCAATCGCACACTCACTGTCACTTGAGGTCAAAGAGAGGTAGGTGGGTGGGCGGCCAGCCCAGCACTCACACTCACCGCATCCTTCCCTCCCACATGCACCCCATCGGGCCATGACATGAGTACTGCTCGACCAACTGCCTTGGTTGTGGGCTGACTTTTGAGTCGACTTAATATTTTTGAGTCGACTTTTGAGTCGACTCAAAAGCCATGAGTACTGCTCGACCAACTGCCTTGGTCGTGGGCCCTGCTACAGTCACCACCCTGCAGCAACCCCTCCCTCCCCTCCTCCCTGCCAAAGCACCCACACATGCTCTCCCCATTCTCACCACATTGGGCCGTCATCGCTGCCGACCCAACTGCCTTAATGGCAGAATGCTTGCCGCTGGTGTTGGTGTTGGGCCCCGTTACAGTCACCACGTAGTACCCGCTCCTTACTGTCACATCTATCGGCACTGGCACTGCTGCCTCTGCTCGTTCCACCTCCTCCTCCACCTTCCTCACTTCTCACTCTGCTTCCTGTAGCTGTGACACCCACCCCCCAACGGGTTCCTCCCCCACACCATTCACACGTGCAGCGGCTGCTGCTACCCCTCATCCCACTACTCTTTCTCCTTCTCTTGACGTCACTACTGCTGCTCCTGCTGCTGCTGCTGCTGCTGCTGGTCCATGCCGGTTTACATGCGTAGTCTGTTTGCCGCCCGCTTTGCCTTCTGCAGCATCTGATTGGCTCGTTTCTGGGCAGCGCGGTACTGCTGGAGGAGGAGCGGGTGGCGGAGGGAGCAGATGTCGAGGAGCGGAGTAGAGGGAACAGCTGACGTGGCAGAAGCAGCTGACATGGAAGGTGCTGACGTGGCTGGGACTGGTGAAGTGGCAGTGGCTGGTGACATGGCAAACTCGACTGACGTGGCAGCAGGAGAGGAAGGGGTTGTGTTGACTCCAATCGAGTCAGTTGGAGGGTTGAGGATGGGTCGAGTGGCACCCAGCCAGCTGTTGTAGCACGCTCTGGCTATGATCTGATGGCAGGTGGGGTGTGGGAGGAGAGCGGGGAGAGTGAGAAGAGCAGACGCGGGGATACGATGGCGTGGTGGTATTGAAGGTGCAACTCATAAAGACGGGCTTACAGGCATCGGGCAAGCTGTTGTAGGGTGCTCTGGCAACAAGTGCAACAAGTGCTCGCTCACAAGCTATCGCCTCACGCGGTTGTTTGTTGGTTGCCCATCCCCAACATGGTGTGTGTGTGTGCGTGTGCATGTGACTGCAGCATGTCGCCCACTCATGCTCATCCGCCGCCCCAGCACTCTTAGCGCATCACCCGCTAACAAGGCACTCAACCCACTGAGATACACCGTGCCCCCTCTCCTCCACCGCTATCGCCGCTGCTGTCCCGTCCAGCAGGCCCTCACAGTGCTCCTGTAACTGCATGCATTCCCATGCTGTCCCACCCGTCCAGCAGGCCCTCACAGTGCTCCTGTAACTGCATGTATTCCCATGCTGTCCCACCCGTCCAGCAGGCCCTCACAGTGCTCCTGTAACTCTGCATATCCCATCAGAAGGGTTTCCTCTGAGCGAGTTTCAGGGTGGGAGGGGAGGCCGTGTTTGAGATCCACCGCACCGCACCCCCTGCCCTCTCCTCCACCTCCATCGCTCGCTGCTGTTTCCTCCAACAGCCCCTCGCTGTGCTCCTGTAACTGCATGTATTCCCATAGAAGGGTTTCCTCTGAAGGAGGGCTAAATGGGCTAAGAGAGGGTGCTTTTGGGGGCCGCAGGGAGGGCAGCAGGTGGCGGGCGGATGAGGTGGAGGCGGAGGAGGGGAGGGTGGCGCAGAGGGCGGGCTAGTCGAGTGTTGCTGCGGTGTTTGAGGCGCCACAAAGGTCGTCAGGGAGGGCAGCAGGTGGCGGGCGGATAAGGTGGAGGCGGAGGAGGGGAGGGTGGCGCAGAGGGCGGGGTGGAGATCTGCTAGGGTCTCGCCTCTGGGTCTGTAGGAGGGGAAATGAAGGGACAAAAGAGGGGGAGGAAGGGGGGAAACTAGAGAAGACAAAGTTGCTGGGTTGGGATGGGACAGGAGAAGCGACGGGCGTTTGGGCTTTGGGGGGCTTTCAGTGTGGGTGTGGGTGGGCAAGAGGCATTCAGCCCAATGAGATCCCCCTCTCTCGCCTAGTTCCGCTGGTTAATCCCCCTCCCCTTCCCCCTACCCTTCCCCCTCCCGCTCCTCCCCCTCCACCTTCCGCACGCTGGCCTCTGTTCCGCCATGCTTGGATGGATTATTTTTCACAGCTTACCTTAATCGTCGTAGCTGTAGCCGTAACTCTCCGCGACCAGCTGTATCTCATTCGTCGCCCCCGACCTCATTCGTTAAACGAGAACGCGAACGGCTCCGATACAGCCCGCCTCGTTACTCGCCGTCGTTGTCGAATCTGCCGCGCCTGCACCGGCCCGAGACAGAATAAACGCGACTTACTCGATACATCAGCACCGTGAAACGTACGGGTGTAACACACTCGCTGAATACGCCTTAACGGCTGATCCTCGCGGGTATCTAGGTTCGAATCGGCCTGTGAATAGCCCACTGCTGCCGAATCGCCATTGAATGTTACTACGCGCGACGAGTTGGCTCGGCCGAACCTCCCGGCACGAAATTCCCGAGGCTGAGCAGCGCAACGAGACGTCAACTTCACCCGTGGAGTGAATGGCGTAAGCGGCGGAGTCGCTGCAGGAGAGCGCGATGCGACAGCCATCACAACTTATTCACGCCCACGAATCGAGGCCAATACTAACGCGTACTACCAGTTCATCATCAGTTGGGTAATACGCATGTAAACACCACTCCGGCGTGCGAGGCATGATGAAGGTCCTGAGAGAGTTTTGCTCAATTCCGCGGAATCGCGGTTTCTTTTATTATCGCCACGTGGCATGCCTTCGATCGCGGGAACCGCGATCTGTTTTATTGTTCCCATAAAGTTCAAGAGAATTTTAGATAAGTTTTGTACTGCGCTGCCCGCGGGCAAAAATAAAACCCATTCGGGCCTGGCATGCGTTAGGGAGACATCAACCCTAAACACCTTGCCTCTTGGTGTTTAGGGTTGAGGCATCCCTAACGCATGCCTGTCCTATAGGGGTTTTATTTTTGCCCGCGGGCAGGGCAGTACATGTGATCCACTAAGTCTAACTAGATTTCTCTTGAAATTTGTGGGAACAATAAAACAAATCGCGGTTCCCGCGATCATAGGCATGCCGCGTGGCGAAAATTAAACGAACCTCGATTCCGCGGAATTGAGCAAAAATCTCAGGTCCTGAGATAGTGTTGGAGAAAAGCACAACAAATAACCCTATTGACGACACTATTGACTCTCCTAGGATTTCGCATCGTTGTTCCCATGAAAGCAGTTTGTTGCATCCTTCAACCCGAATCCCAATCCGTCTCGTATGGAAACACGACCTTAGTATAATCTAACCAACGTGTTGCTGACGCTTTCTGAGGGGCCAAACCTCAGGAAGTTGCAACGCTCCGCCACAATGTAAAGCATACGGGATCTCACTGAAACCATCCGCACAGTCTTCCACCTCTTTCCAAAATTGTCACTAATTTTAATATGCTAGCCATATCCTAGAATGCCTAATCTTCACTTCAAATAGCAAATACCTTCACTTCAAAAATCAATGCCAATATACAGCAAAGAACTCTTAGGGGAAGTCATTTTGCACACACAGCAATGCATGTGCACCGCACCACACAATATGCTAAATTACACTATTATGGGAAGGGTTATGCAGCTCGTGCAATAACTTGCTCGACCTCTTCCTTCGTGTACAGATGGTATGTAGGTGCAACTTTTGCAATGTCGACATTAGTAGCCGACACCTGCAAGTAAAGAGCACATGGCCACAAAAAAGGCAAAACAAAAAGGCCATATGTCATTAGGAGTATGGAGAACACCAGGGACATGTACATCACCCATAAACACCCGTAGTGCTTAGAAATGACGTACACCATCCCTTGGCCTCTCAACCTGAATCTCCCCCCTTGCCCTCCCTATTCTCTCCCCCCCATGCCCGCCCTACCTTCTCCTCCATGACTTGCTTCAGAGTAGACCGTGCAAGCGTCTCTCCCTCCCCCAGGCTCATGTCCTGTCCCACATGGTCACATGCCTTCCCTACCTTCTCATCCTGCATTCTCCCTCCTGTGCCTTCCCTACCTTCTCTCCTCTCGTGTGCCCTGCCTACCTTCTCTCCCCTCCCCTGCCCGCCCTACCTTCTCTTCCATGACTTGCTTCAGAGTGGACAGTGCAAGCGTCTCTGCCTCCTCCAGGCTCATGTCCTGCCACACATGACATGGTCACACACATGACATGGTCACACACATGACATGGTCACACACATGACATGGTCACACACATGACATGGTCACACACATGACATGGTCACACACATGACATGGTCACACACATGACATGGTCACACACATGACATGGTCACACACATGACATGGTCACACACATGGCATGGTCACACACATGACATGGTCACACACATGACATGGTCACACACATGACATGGTCACACACATGACATGGTCACACACATGACATGGTCACACACATGACATGGTCACACACATGACATGGTCACACACATGACATGGTCACACACATGACATGGTCACACACATGACATGGTCACACACATGACATGGTCACACACATGACATGGTCACACACATGACATGGTCACACACATGACATGGTCACACACATGACATGGTCACACACATGACATGGTCACACACATGGCATGGTCACACACATGACATGGTCACACACATGACATGGTCACACACATGACATGGTCACACACATGACATGGTCACACACATGACATGGTCACACACATGACATGGTCACACACATGACATGGTCACACACATGACATGGTCACACACATGACATGGTTACACACATGACATGGTCACACACATGACATGGTCACACACATGACATGATCACACACATGACATGGTTACACACATGACATGGTTACACACATGACATGGTTACACTTGACGTGGTTATGAGGTGACATGGTCACACAATTACATACTTGCACTTGCACAGCTACATGGATACAGTGTAACACACTTTACACATAACAGCGATTGCAATTTGTCTGGGAATGTTCATGTTGCAAACTTGTAGAAAATAGATGGTGACAACATATTGTGTGTTACAACGGAACCTGCGTTACATGGTAATGGTAAGGCTCCACAGCACGCACACCTTGATGTAGCTGTCCTGCAGGTTGGCCTGTGCGCCCTCAGTGCCAGCCCCAATGGCCTTGACGTCATAAAGAGCTCTCACACAGGATCCCTTGCTGTTACATGGTAACAGTAACGAAAAACGATCCACAGCACGCACACCTTGTTGCAGCTGTCCTGTAGGTTGGCCTGCGCAGTCTCAGTACCAATGTCTTTGGCACCATAGAGAGCTTACAAAGGGCACTGGAGCACTCGCGAGTCGGCCTTGGCCATTTTTGCTACGACACGGTAACAAAACGAATAAAGGCTCACAGCTGGCACACACATACACAAACGCACACAGCACAGCGCACGCACCTTGTTGTAGCTGTCCTGCAGGTTGGCCTGTGCGCCCTCAGTGCCAGCCCCAATGGCCTTGGCATCGTAACGCACGAACGTGCCTGATGGATCCGTGTGGTACCTAAAATGTGCAAGAGTGAGGGGGTGGGGAGGTGTAGCAACGGCAGCCTAATGGATGGCAGCGAAACAAGTACCAGCCCCAATGGCCTTGGCATCGTAGCGCACGAACGTGCCTGATGGATCCGTGTGGTACCTGATGTGTGCAAGAGTGGGGGCGCAGGGGGAGGGGGTGGAGGAGGGGAGGGGGGGGAGAACATGTTGGGTGGGGGGTAATTCTCCCCCGATGGCCTTGGCATCGTAACGCATGAACGTGCTTGATGGATCCGTGTGGGACCTGGGTGACAACAAAAGAAGAAGACAACAACGCACATTTTCGTACGACAAAAATAAACGACCGACAAGGAATGTGCACGTGCACTTTATGCTTAAAAGCACGTTGGATAATTAAAGCATGTACATTGGCAGCTTATATGTGCACTGCATGGGCATGTCGAAGCACACATCTATCCACACCACAAGGGCACACTCATGTGCTATCCATGCAAACAGACACATGCATCCATATAGGCACAATGCGTACAGGTGACTCACATCGATGCACGTGTAAACAGTGATTTTTTTAGACGTCTAAAAAAACTGGCACATGCATCCTACTTTTAGGCACAATGCGTACAGGTGATACATACATCGATGCATATGCGCACATGACATGCAGGCACATGTATGTGTGCGCGGGTACATGCATGCATGCATGCATGGGGGCACACTTTCGAGTCGACTCAAAAGTCACCTCATGCATGGGGGCACACTACGCACGATGAAGGATTGTATTTGTAACTGCCAGCCCACCACATGATGTGTAAAGGCATATTCACTACAAGAACATGGCATGCACATGCACATGCACATGCACATGACAAGCATGCACATGCACATGACAGCATGCACATGCACATGACAGCATGCACATGCACATGACAAGCATGCACATGCACATGACAAGCATGCACATGCACATGACAAGCATGCACATGCACATGACAAGCATGCACATGGGCAGGTTACATGTACATGGCATGGCACCCTACTTACAGGCAAGGGCCGTATTTGTCGACTCCAGCAACTAGCAGAGCCACTCCAAATGGACGGCTCTGATGCACCCATCAATGGACGGGGAGGATTGAGGGACGGATAGGGAAGCACAGAATAAGGCTGTTGAGACAAGAATTACAGTGAGGAAGAGGAGACGTTAGACACACACAGAAGAGGTTGCTGAGACATTTGTAAAAATACAGCGAAAAAGAGGAGACGTTAGGTGAAGGCAACTTATAGATAAGCGAACTACAGTAGAAGAGTTTGTTATTCTATTTTAGACCAAAGAAGCATACCAGAAGTATCTCCGTCTCTAGTATTGGTTGATTGAAACAACCAGGTGTCCACACACGACTGGCTCGTGATAAAAGAAGTGGTTTGAGACGTCTCAAAGGTGTCCACTCCACACACGACCGGCTCTGCCCCTGACTATCTCCCCATGTTGCCGTCGTCCCCATCTCCCACCAGCACCAACTCACCATGCTGACGTCACCAACTCACTATGCTGTCGTCACGTCACCACCTTCTCGGAACTTAAGGGAGAAGTCATAGAGGGCCTGTGTGCACGACTCCACCAGCACGGCCCTTCCCTGCCCAGCCCACCCTTCCTTCCATACTGCCATATGACCACTGACTGGCAGATCCGTACTGCACCAGCTTCACCCACCAACTCACCATGCTGTCGCCACCAACTCACCATGCAGTCATTGCTCCCCTCTCCTAGCTTCAGGGAGAGGCAACAGAGAGCCTGAGTGCATGAATGCACCAGCACAGAAGGGCCTTTCACTGCCCAGCCCACCCAACCACCCCCCCCCCCACTGACTCATCCATACGGCATAAGCTTCACACACAAATCCACAAGCGACCGCGTCACCAACTCACTCACCATGCTGTCGTCACCAACTCACTCACCATGCTGTCGTCACCAACTCACTCACCATGCTGTCGTCACCAACTCACCATGCTGTCATCTCCCCCCTCTCCGAACTTCAACGAGAGGTCACAGAGAGCCTGCGTGCATGACTCCACCAGCATGGGCCTTCACTTCCCATCCATACTCCCACCCACTCACTCACCCATGCTGTCATGAAAGTTGAACCCCACCCACCAACTCACCATGCTGTCATCGCCCCCCTCCCCGAACTTCAACGAGAGGTCGCAGAGAGCCTGCGTGCCTGACTCCACCAGCATGGGCCTTCACTTCCCATCCATACTCCCACCCACTCACTCACCCATGCTGTCATGAAAGTTGAACCCCACCCACCAACTCACCATGCTGTCATCTCCCCCCTCTCCGAACTTCAACGAGAGGTCGCAGAGAGCCTGCGTGCATGACTCCACCAGCATGGGCCTTCACTTCCCATCCATACTCCCACCCACTCACTCACCCATGCTGTCATGAAAGTTGAACCCCACCCACCAACTCACCATGCTGTCATCGCCCCCCTCCCCGAACTTCAACGAGAGGTCGCAGAGAGCCTGTGTGCATGACTCCACCAGCATGGGCTCGTTGTATGAGAAGCGGTGCGACTGGGAGCAATACGAGGGGGTGAGGGGCGGTGGAGAGGGGTGAAGTGGGGTTCAGAGGAAATGAAAGCCTTTCCCAAACTGCAGGGACAGGTCACAGAGAGCCTGAGTGCATGACTCCACCAGCATGGGCTCGTTGTATGAGAAGCGGTGCGGCTGTGGGTGGTATGGGGTGAGGAGCGGTGGAGACGGGCGAAGTGGGGTTCAGAGGTAGTGAATGCCCTTTCTGAACTTCAAGGAGAGGTCGCAGAGAGCTTGAGTGCATGACTCCACCAGCAAGGGCTCGTTCTACGAGAAGCGGTGGGACTGGGAGGAGTGGAGAGAGGTGCAGATGGATGAAGAGGTAAGAGACGACGAGCAATGATTGCCAGAATGGGGCGACGCTGATGGGAAACACAGGCAGAATCAGCACGGCCCATCCAAGTCTGAATGATTTCAAGGTCGAGCAAAAGATTCAGCTAAGTCTGATTGCAGCATTGGTAAAGAAGAGTAAGACCATTCCCCGAAGTGAGGCTGATGAGTGAATCCTTACAAGGAGACTCCAAATCTGAATGCTGCCCACCTGAGTCTGAATGCGGCCGTGGTGGATGAGAGTGCGTGCATCTGCAGTGAGACCACTCATGGAGGCACAGATGTGCCTTTAAGGCGCCCCAACCACTCACCTGGGTCTCAATCATGCACAAATGTGTGTTTGAATGCTGCCCACCTGAGTCTGAATGCGGCCGTGGTGAATGAGAGTGCGTGCATCAGCTATGAGACCACTCATTGCTGCACCGATGTGCCTTTAAGGCGCCCCAACCACTCACCTGGGACTCAATCATGCACACCTACGTTTGAATGCGCCCCACCTGAGTCTGAATGCGGCCGTGGTGAATGAGAGTGCGTGCATCCGCTATGAGGCCACTCATGGCGGCACCAATGTGCCTTTGAGGCGCCCCAACCACTCACCTGGGTCTCAATCATGCACACCTGCGTTTGAATGCGGCCCACCTGAGTCTGAATGCGGCCGTGGTGAATGAGAGTGCGTGCATCAACTGTGAGACCACTCATGGCGGCACCAATGTGTGAATCCTCAAGCCGACTCAAAAGCCCAGTGCTGCCCACCTGAGTCTGAATGCGGCCGTGGTGGATGAGAGTGCGTGCATCAGCTGTGAGACCACTCATTGCTGCACCGATGTGCCTTTAAGGCGCCCCAACCACTCACCTGGGTCTCAATCATGCACACCTGCGTTTGAATGCGCCCCACCTGAGTCTGAATGCGGCCGTGGTGGATGAGAGTGCGTGCATCCGCTGTGAGTCCACTCATGGCAGCCCCGATGTGTGAGTCCACCTCCATTATCTTCTCCACACTGCGCGGCTCCTACAGGGCCAAACCGCACAGCACCACGCAGCACCACACAGAACCACACAGCAACACACAGCACATGCACGCAAGGCAGGGCACAGTGAGATCGAACATGGGGGGTACCAATGCGTGAATCCACCTCCATGGCCTTCTCCACACTGCGAGGCTCCTGCACACTCTCTCACCGTACAGCACCACACAGAACCACAAAGCATATGCAAAGAAAGAGGTACACATGTGAGATGAGGGACCACAAGAGCGCCAGCAGATCCACGGACATTCTTCCAGTGAGCAGCACTTGCATCGGAGTAGGTCAGAAAAAGGCACACATGTGAGATGAGGGACCACAAGAGCGCCAGCACCACTCCTTCCCTCCACTACCAATCATTCCCTCCATCTCCACTCCCGTCTTAACCTAAATGTACATGCCCTAGATAGAAGTCTTTTGAGTCGACTCAAAAGTTACTCCCATCTTAACCTAAATGTACATGCCATACATAGAGCAGGGGCTTGAAAAGCGACAGCTGGTGCTTCGAAGGTGCGCAATTGGTGTGAGAACTTATTACGATCGCACAAAATAGAGCCATACCAGCAGCGGCGAGGTTATTCTCTTTTCCACCGCCAGCACCACGCCCTCCTTGGTCTGAATGCCCACCGCTGTTGACCCCAGCTGTCGTTCGTGCAAGGCCACAGAAAGAGGACGTGTGAGATAGTATGACACGTGGTGACCGTGAGATGACATTACATGACACGTCACGAGACACTACATGAGATGGCATGAAACGGCCTGACATGACATGACACGACCAGAAACAGGGGGAAATGAACGGTCTGACATGGAACAAGGAAATCAATAAGGCAGAGAACGTGCGGTCGTCTGCAAGTTCCCATTCATCCATCAATACCACATAGTCACACAAATTACATGGTGTGAAGAGCAGGAAGTGGCTCCGGAAGGCACTAGTAAGGATTAGATTCGGGCTATACCCTGGGATGACTAGGATGATCACCATTGCCATGAACAGGATCGAATCTGGACCGATGGCACGCTTACCTTGATGGCCTCGATGGCATACTCCACTTGGAACAGCCGTCCCTCGGGCGAAATAGCAGCATCCTTGATGCATCTCTCCTCATTCACTATCAACAGACTCGCTATTAGGGAGCAGACACGCGCGTACCTTGATGGCCTCGATGGCGCATTTCATTTGGAACAACCGCCCCTCAAGGGGATCGGGGTGTCCCCTAGGAACAGATTCTAGAAGGCATGAGCACGCGCGTACCTTGATGGCCTCGATCGCATAGTCCACTTAGAACAGCCGTCCCTCAAACAAGAGGGGACTGCCCTGTCACGCCTTTCTCACTCAGAATCGGGAGACTTGACTCAGAAAACAAACACGCGCGTACCTTGATGGCTTCGATGGCATACTCCACTTGGAACAGCCGCCCCTCGGGCGAGAACGTGCTCACTCCCCGATCGTACTCGCTCCTGCCAGAAGTTACATCGGACGCGTACGCAGGTTAGTGTGCGTGTACGGTATCAGTACGTATGAAGGACTAGTTTTGCCTGGAACGAACGAAATCGAAATTAGGGTGGTAGATATAAAAACGAGCCGTCAAATACTGGGCCCGCGCATCCCTTGCTTACGAAATGGATGCATCGCAGGCTGGTTACTCAGCTCGCGATGGTTACCACCGTTACTACTGAATCGCGAAGAAGTAACCGTGAATCACGAATCGAGTGAACTGACTTTGAGCCCTGGTTGGTGGCTCGTGCTAAAGCTCGACTAACTGAATTAAATATGACCAGTCAAGGAACTCAGATCACGTCACGTGAGTCGTTGTAACGGAAACATGCATCGGTCATTGTCACACAGACTTCAAAAAGACGCATCTGCGCGTACTAAGACATGCCAGGAAGACCGTATTTCGGGAGCATGGTTACTGAAAAGTAAACGATTGTCTTCGGTAAAGTTTCCAGCGATTCGCGAGGAGTACATGCACCTTCGATCACGAAATTCAAAGCTGGAATCTGCTAAAGCGGGCGATTCGCGAACATCGATCGAAAGCGACTCAGATCGAAAGCGACTCAAATATAATCTGAAAGCCCGCATGAATTCTGGCTAGTGTGATGACATAAAGTCGTTACCTCGTAAGAAACATGGTGGCGATTTGTCAGAGGGAGCTGAGTAATCGACGTCGAACGACGACAAGAGGGGAATAGGGGAGCTGGGCGTAGCAAGACCGCACAGCGTCGTGATAGGATTTATGTAGATTTGACCTGCGTGAACGAACAATGGCTGCTGAGTGTGAGACGCAAGAGGAATTCATGAGATCAAAGAATGTGGCGAAAGGTGGAGGTGCAGTTTGGCAAAGGGGATTGTTAAGAGCGCGGCACCATTGTTCCGCTTGATGGTTCGAACCACCGACGGTTCGGACTGCGGGCTGGTAACAGGTGTCGTCTGAAGTCGCCAGTAAGTTCGTCAAACTCTATACGACGTCAGAAGTCGCCTGTAAGTTCGCATTGCGTCGCATTGCTTCCGTGCGACGTCGCCGTAGGTCGCAGTCCGACGGACTGCGTCGCACAAGGTTCGAACTTAAGCATGTGGTAAAATGGTTCTACCCCCTGATGTACTTGACTGGGGTAGGCTCGGGTTTCGCTAAAAAAACAGAGTTTTATGTATGATAATTGGAGGTTAGCTGCACAGTCGGTTTGTGATAAATTCATAAATGCTTTAATTTGGTTTTACTGTAAAGTGCTCAACCAAGTTCTAAGACAGACGGCCTTGTCTTTAATGAGGTTGCCTTTAACGAGAGCATGTCACGAGGGACCTAGCTGTTACCGAGGTCCCTTGTGCAGTGATCACGTTTGCTCACAAGCTAGCCCAGAACTAGCAGCCAGGAGTAGGGGAACTGAAGACTGACCAGAGCTGACTTACAGCCAGAAGAACCAGTCTCGAGGGCCTGAGAGAGAAACAAATAAGGGACTGCGATGCGGCACGCATTGGATCCGAGGACGACTCTCACACAAGCTGACAAGTTTCCTGCCAAAGGGTCTGTTTTTTTTAGCACTCGTTAAACGGTGCCGTTTACTTCGTCAGCTCCCCAGCAAAATCCGTGTCAGTATCTGCGGCCGCAAGTAGAGTTAGTACTTCGCTAATTAGACATCTCTAGAGCCGAAACATTCGCACTGAGCCCCAGTCAGGATTAGCGGAGCATATGCTGAGTACCACTGGTCGCCAATATTCGCTCGTCACCCACTTCAGCGGCACCTGACATGAGCTGCCTTGGGAATACCAGAACGGTCAGAACGGCCAGTTGATCTTTGGTAGACACGTGACCAACTCGATTCGGGCAACGCTGACGTGACCTGACGGAATCTGACGTCATCGGACGTGGTACTGACGTGGTCTGGCGGGTGCTGACGTCGTTTGACCGAGGACGAGCGTTGGATTGACTGGAGCTTGAGAGCAATGGATCCCGTTGTCATGGATTGTGGATCAGGCACGTTCAAAGCTGGTTACGCCAACCCCGATGCCGACCCTCCTGTGGTGAGCGCATCTTGAGGATTAAGGCCGGGAAAAATATATCGCATGTGCATAGACTGCGGGTTAGGCACGTTCAAATCAAAGCTGGCTACGCCAACCCCGATGCCGACCCCCCTGTGGTGAGTGCATGTGAGGATTAGGTCGAAACAAATGGCTCGAATGGTCAGGGATTGCGGGTCAGGGCTATTCAAGGCTGGCTACGCCAGCCCCGACGCCGACCCGCCTGTGGTGAGTCCATCTGGGTGCGTCTCAGAATGGGAGAATTGGCATGAGCAATGCTAACTTCGTTTCGATTACTAAGCTTGAAGCTTCGGCTGAAAATGTTATTCCGACTTTGATCCTGGATGGTGGGTCAGATACTTGCCAGGCTGGACCCTGAAGGCTGAAGCTGACCCCCCTGTATTCCTCTGTATTCCTCTGTATGCCTCTGTGTGCCTCTGTATCCCTATATATGCCACCCTATGCCTCTGTATGTCTCTGTGTGCCTCTGTATGGTCTTGCGTGTGTCCATATGTATCCTTGATTCAGATAATCCCAAATCGCTTTGTAGAAGCACCAGGAGAGCGCCCATCCAGTAACGGGGCCAGCACGAACGAATCCGGGGCAGCAGCAGGGCGCGTGGTGGGGGGCGTGGAGCGAGGGCGGGTGGTGGAGTGGGGGGTGATGGAGGACGCATGGCGATACATGCTGTACGAACAGATGGGGTGGGAGGAGGGCGGCGAGGGGGCCGTGCTGCTGTGCGAGCCCATTCTCACCCCGCGAGTGAGTTTCGCTTGTGTGGGATGTAGATTTGAGGCATCTCAAAACTCAGTCCCAGAGGCTTCTCAGCACTCTTCCTTCTCACCCCAAGTGTGGGCCACACTTTCGACTGAGATGTTTATCCCTTCAGCTGCCGCAAACGTCCCTCCCTCTGTCCTGTTATCCTTCTTTGTCCATCTCGTTCTCTCTTCCCCATTCGTCACCTCCGTTTCTTTCCTGCATTCCCCTCCTCCATTCCCCACCTTGTCCCTCTCGTCTCCCTTTTTACTCCGTATCTTACCCCTTTTCCCATGTCCCTCCTGCCTCCTCTCCCCAGGCTGACAGGAAGCAAGCAGCGCAGATCCTATTTGAGTCATCCAGCTGTTTGGTCCTTTTCGCAGCAGAGCAGAGCAGATGCCCCGTTTTCCAGTGCACTCCGACATCCTCCTCCCTTTTCTCTCTCGCCCTTTTCCCTTCTGCTCTCCCCTTCTGATTCCAGGCGGACAGGGAGCAAGCAGCACAGATCCTCTTTGAGTCATTCAGTTGGTCCGGTCATTCAGCTGTGCGGGTTTCTTTGCAGCAGAGCAGCCTGCCCTTCCCACCTTCCTCTTGATGTCCCTTCTCACTTGTTTCTTTCCCTCCCTGCCTCTCTCCCTTCCGCCCAATCCAGGCGGACAGGGAGCAAGCAGCGCAGATCCTCTTTGAGTCATTCAGCTGGTCCGGTCATTCAGCTGTGCGGGTTTCTTTGCAGCAGAGCAGCCTGCCCTTCCCACCTTCCTCTTGATGTCCCTTCTCACTTGTTTCTTTCCCTCCCTGCCTCTCTCCCTTCCGCCCAATCCAGGCGGACAGGGAGCAAGCAGCGCAGATCCTCTTTGAGTCCTTCAGCTGTTCGGGTTTCTTTGCAGCGGAGCAGCCAGTGCTGGCGCTCTATGCCCTCGGCCGCCTCTCCGGCTGCTGTGTGGATCTGGGCCATGGCAAAACAGGTCAGAGGAGGCGCCTTATAATGGGGAAGTTTGGTAACCAGGGTGACTGACCTAACCCTAAACGCTAAAGCCAAACAGGTTGCTGTACAGCGGAGCAGCCAGTGCTGGCGCTCTATGCTCTCGGCCGCCTCTCCGGCTGTTGTGTCGACCTGGGCCATGGGAAAACAGGTCAGCGGGGATGCCTTATAACAGGGATAACTTCTGTAGGGCCCTCTATGCCCTTGGGCGCCCCTCAGGCTGCTCCGTCGACCTGGGCCGTGGCCGAACAGGTCAGACGCTTTATAACGGGGAAGATTGGCCTTATAACGGGAGTGACTGACTTTAAAGAGGTTGTTGGTACAGCAGAGCAGCCAGTGCTGGCGCTCTATGCTCTCGGACGGCTCTCCGGCTGCTGCGTCGACCTGGGCCATGGCAAGACAGGTCAGAGACGGCTGTTGCAGCTCCTTATAACGAGGATGACTGCCTTTTAACGGGGATGACATCCTTATAACGGGGAAGACTGCTTCAGAGTGCTGTATGCTATGCCTCGGGCATCTCTCCTGCTGTGAGCTGCTGTGTGGACCTGGGCCATCCCAGCCGGGACTGGTCACAGGAGAGTTGCCCGAGGGCATAGCATACAGCACAGGGGGTTGCTGCAACTCCTTACACTACACAGGGGTTTACCGTCTTGTAACGTGGATGCTTGCCATGTGACGCCTTATGTTGGGGATCTCCTCCTTACCCTTCTCCCTTGTTTCTTCTCCGCCTCACCCTTCACTTCCCTTTCTTCGCCACACCTTGCTTCACCACACCTTTCTTCGCCACACCTTTCTTCGCCACACCTTTCTTCGCCACACCTTTCTTCTGTTCTTCATCACTCCGTCCTCACACTTCTTCTCACCTTTCTCCTCACACTTCTCACCTTCCTCCTCACACTTCTCACCTTCCTCCTCACACTTCTCACCTTCCTCCTCACACTTCTCACCCCTCAGAATTCTTGACACTAGCCACCTTTCCACTCGAATCTAGCCACGCTCATTATGAAATTCTCTTTCTCTATCCCTCCCCACCATCTCGTTCCATCACCTCTTCTCCCCCCCCCCTCCACCTCTTCTCCCATCTCCCTCTCCCACCTCTCCAGATTTCTCAGTGGTGCAGGAAGGAGCGTTGGTCCCCTCCTCTGCTCGCCGCTGGCCAGTCGGCGGCTGCGATCTTTCTGACCGAATCCAACGGCTGGTATTGGAGGAGAGGCAGAGGGGGGGAGGAGCAGGCGCGGGAGGGGAAGGAGCTGAGAGGGATGCACTGACACGTGGCAGTCCCTCATTGGACGCTGCTGCGTTGGAGAGACTGAAGGAGGACGCTTGTGAGGTGGCTCTGGACGAGAATAGCTTTGCAGCTGCCCGGGCTGGTGACGAGAGGAAAGAGTTTGTGCTGCCCGACGGGCAGGTCAGTTCTTTTTTGTGTGCATTGCATTTTAATGCTTTCCATTGGGAAAGGTTATTTATGAGACTGGGAAACGACTGGGCGTTGCAAGAGCCCTCCTACACAACCTCTCGATCTCTAGATTTACAGAAGCGCTCCTCTCACCCTTCCTTGCACCCCTCCTCCGACCCCTCCTCTTATCCTCCTCCCACCCATCCCTCCTCAGACACACTCTCTCCTCTCACTCACTCACCTCTCCCACTCGCTTCTCCGCTCGCCTTTCGCCTCGTGGTCCCCTCTTTTCCCCGTTAAAAGGCTCGATACTGCAGAGCTTCTCTTCAGGCCGTTCCTCCTCGCCCACACGGTTCCCCCATTCGCCCCATGGCCTTTTCTCTTCCGTCCCCTCCCTTGCCCGCGCATCTTCCTCGGCAGTGGTCGATTCAACATTGGAGAGGCTCTCTTCAGACCCTCCCACAACACATTTCCCTGACGCGCCCCTTCCCCTTCCCCTTCCCCTTCCCCTTCCCCTTCCCCTTCCCCTTCCCCTTCCCTTTTGGGTTGGGCCCCTTCCCCTTCCCCATCCCCTTGCTTCCTTCCCTCTCCCATTTCAGCGCATCACCCTCGGCAGTGAACGATTCGAAGTTGCAGAAGCCCTCTTCAGACCCTCTCTCCTCGCCCACAACTCACTTCTCTCACCGCCCTCCCTGGAGGCCTCCCCATTGGCCGGTCCCGACTCGGCCGGCATCGTTCGGCAGCTTCTGAGTGTGGTGTTCGACGCAGCAGGGCTAGGAGTGGGAGGGGGAGGGGGCGGCGGAGGAGGAGGGGTAGGGGGAGGGATGGGGGGAGTGGGCGGGGGAGGAGGGCTGGGGGGAGGAGGGATGGGGGTGGAAGGGGGGAAGCAGCGGGCAGCTCTGGAGTCAATTGCAGTGGTGGGGGGAGGGTCGTGTGTCAAAGGGTTGGTGGATCGGTTTCAGAGTGAAGTGCAGATGGCAGTGTCTCCCTCCCTGCAGCCCACCGTTGTGCGGGTGAGTGGGTTGAGGGGAGGCTGAGGGCCGGTGATTGAGTCGGTGGGTGAGTGGGTGGTTGAGTGGGTGGGTGAGTGGGTGAGTGGGTGGGTGGGTGGGTGAGTGTGTGGGTGGATAAGTGGGTGGTTGAGTGGAGTGAGGGAATTGAGTGGGTTCCAGTGGGGTATGGAGAGGTAAGTAATATCTATCTGCAATGTGAAGTGCACGAAGGCACTGTCTCAATTGTTTTGTAAAGGGGTGTGTGTGGCCGAGCGGTGCGGCACATGTGTTTGTCACCACAGGAGCCATCATCTTTAGAACCTTCCATAACCCATGTCCACTCCAGCTTCATCTCTCAACTTCTTTCCACCAAGCATTCAACTTCATTTTTCCAAGCTTATCAATAATTTAATAAATATACGTATATATATACATAAATAATTGAATCAATATACGTATACATATATATATAATAAATGAATAAATATACGTATATATATGTATATATATATATTCGCTGTAACTCATTGGCACTCCAATTCTGCTCCTCACTACCTCTCCCCCGGCTGTTCTCCTGGACCTTCAGGCACCTGACTACATGCCGGACAACACCGCCCGCTACGCCTCGTGGTACGGAGGGGCCATAGTGGCTCGCATCGTGTTCTCACAGAACCAGCATGTCACTCGCGCAGAGTACAATGAGAGGGGGCCTGCTGCTGTGCACCGCAAAAGCATGTGACTGTAAATGATTCGCAAGGGTCTCTTGTCTTTCACTTTTTTTCTTTTTCCACCTCCTTTCTTGCCACAAGCTAGCCCCAATTCATTCCTCTTAAACATTAAGGGTTCCCTTGCAACGATTGTCTTGTGCATTTTTCATTAAATGCAATTGTAAGCCCATGCAAGCAAGCAGTACTAAGGTTTTTGGTATGTACATAGAGCTTGCTAGCTGCAAGGAACACTTTTTTTTTTTTTTTTGAAGTTCCAAATTCAGTTTGGAGCTGTTTGGCGAAAAAATGCATTCCCGGAGGTTACGAATAGTGATTATTGAAACACTACTGTGCACTCATCACCGCAGCAAGCGAAGCACGCACTACCGAGGCTGAAGACGAAAGGGCGGAAGCAACGCGAAAGGTCGCACAGTTACGAAAGGATCTGGACCGTCGGGCAGACAGCATCAGGCAGCAGCAGTGGCGAGGATTCTGCCCTGTCAACCCAAACCAACACAAAACACCCATACGTGCCCTTGTTGAATGAGCCTAATTTTTTTTACCAACACTGATTGATAAAAAAAAAAAAAAAAACACCAACCCCGATTTTCCAGCGTTTTTTTTACGCTAATGATTTTTTTTTTCACTACTGATACTGAAAAAAAAACATGGCCCAAAACCAATCTGAGGGCCTGTTGAACGCATTCTTGTAATTCTTGATAATCAGTGTATTTTCCCGCAAAGAGGCGTTATAGTATAGATGTACATGCATTTATTGCGTCGAACACTTCCACCCGCTGGGAGAAATTGTTTAACATCCCCGTTTGCTAGTTTTCGATTTCAACGGGCAATGTATTTTAAAGTGCATCGCTTCGCGCTCGCGCCCACTTCCCACAGGCAGATTGTTTTCTGAATACACGTTTCTTGGGGAAAACAAAATAGACCCTTAAGGGAAAGGCATGCAAACAGGAGACGCATCAACCCTAAACACCTCGCCGCATGGTGTTTAGGGTTGATGCCGCCCAGGCTGACATGCCTTTCCCAAGAGGGTTTATTGTTTTTGCCCCAGAAAATAACTTAGAATGTGTATTGAGGGACTCGAACTGCCCTTGGGAATTGGGCGCGAGCCCGAAATGCTGCTCTGTCAAAACCACTGCCCATTCGAATTGAAAACTAGAAAATAGGGCGATTCGTCATTTCCTCACCCGCTGGCCTCGAAAAGCTCGAGGAGTTGTCTCTTCACGTTCCCAGCGACTCAGTTGCCTATTCGGAGACTCGAAGGAGAGCAGGTCAATTTCAATGTGGGTGCAAGAGTCGGATCGGGAGTCACAGTCACAACAGAAGAGGCAGCCCAATCAGCGTCGTTTTTAGTGAATACACGTTACATGTTGCGGTTATACTCCCTAGGACGTTCTGTTTAGGCAGAGTTACCGGGTGTCGACTACGTAGCAGAATAGCAAAGTTCGTTTATCGCGATCCCGTGCAAGCTGTTTCTGGCGTTCGACATGCAAGAGTGGTGGTATCGCCGATCGCGCTGCCCTGTGCGTGGGGAGGGAGCTCGACGACCCTGAGAATGCAACGCGTCCTAGGGCCACAGCAGTGGGCTGTTACACAATTGGAGTCCACTCAGAAGTTGTCTTGGGGAGTACTGCGATGAATGAGGCTTCTGGATTTCCGTCTTTCAATCCATGTCTCATTTCGGCGGCCATGAGTCACCATCATGGCCCTCGTGATGACTTTCAAGTTTAATCGAAAGCCAGCGGCCATGACACTCAGCGAAGAGTGGTGTCTCAAAATGACGCGTCGTGCTGTCCTCTCGCCAGGTTGAGGTGTTATCTGTTCCTCTTGCACCCTCTTTTCCCTACACTGGGGCTGCTTCTCTCGCCCTATCTCCTCCAGCCGCCCCTTCCATTTGTCTTCCCAGAAGCTTGTGTGTAAAATAGTCACTTGAGATGAGGACTATGATACAGTCAACACTTTTTACGACTGTCCTTCTTCCTTGAAGGAAGCACATTCGTTGATTCACCGGCGGCGCCAGTCAAGCTTCCCCGTCAGGCTCCTTCACTATAAGTTATCCCAGTCCTCGCGCATTGCTGACGTGGACGTTTTTCCAGCTCAATTAACGAGCTCGGAGCCGTCACGTTTTCCACGTCGGTGGAAGTTTAGTGGCGGTAAACCGTTTTCCGCGGTGTAGGCATTTGACACAGCGACGCGACTCGTTTCTGTGCCTTTCGAATGGCGTTTAACGGGAACAATTATGAGGCGACCGGCGGGAGACGTCACGAGGGCTGCGAGATGCGAGTGATGTTACAAAATTCGCCAAAATTCGAAACCCTAGTGAAGGATGACGTCGAGCGTTCCGAACTCGAACAGCCGCCGCAAGACTGGCAGCAAAACCCGCAGCACGACCCGCAGCATGATCGACTCGGAGTCTCGCCACAGCAGCGAGTGGTCATTCCACAAGAATCTCTTAAAGCCGAACTAGTCGACGCTGTAGCTCCGATCAGGGCACTCCTAGACATCGACGACGACCATTTCCCTTCGCGCGAATCTCGGAGCGCATTTCGTAGCGAAGGATGCGGATCTTATTTGGAGCGCGTCAGGCGCGCGCTCTTCCACGTGTTCCCGATCCTGCAGTGGCTGTCGGAGTACCAGCTGACGTGGCTTCCTGGTGACGTGGTCGCTGGGTTCACTATCACCAGCCTCGCCATCCCTCAGGTAGCATGCTAACCCCTGGCTGTCACAAAACAACCGCTTGATTTCACACATTAACCGCTTGCTGTCACGCACTACTAGTCGCCGGCTTCACTATCACTAGTCTCGCCATCCCCCAGGTAGCATGCTAACCACTTGCTGTCGCTCTTCCTGTGCTGTTGAGGCGCCTCAGAAGTGCTCTGCCCTTTCTACTGAGGCGCCTCAAAAGTGCTCTCTTTGTGCTGTTTCAGAGATTAACACGTCCCTTGGTGTCTCTCCCCGTCCCTCCTCTGCCATTGCCAGGACCTGGGATACGCGCAACTGGCGCACGTGCCTCCAATCAACGGGTGCTGCACTCCTGCTTCGGAGCTTGATACGTCACTCAGTCTCTCTCCCTCCACCTCCGTGTTACTCTCCCCATCCCTCCTCTGCCATTGCCAGGACCTGGGATACGCGCAACTGGCGCACGTGCCTCCATTTCACGGGTGCTGCTCTCCCCGTGCCGGTTCAGAGATCAACACGCCATTTGGTTCCAAATTCAACACCTCTGTGCCACTCTCCCCATCCCTCCTCTGCCATTGGCAGGACCTAGGATACGCGCCACTGGCGCACGTGCCTCCTATCAACGGGTGCTGTTCTCCCCCATCCCTCCTCCCCCCATCCCTCCTCTCCCCCATCCCTCCTCTCCCCCATCCCTCCTCTCCTCTCTACAGGACCTAGGATACGCGCAACTGGCGCACGTGCCTCCTATCAACGGCCTTTGTACGTCACTCCCTCGTTCTCCTCCCCTGCCGCCCACCTCTCCTCTCCTGCCGCTCACCTCTCCTCCCCTGCCGCCCACCTCTCCTCCCCTGTCGCCCACCTCTCCTCCCCTGCCGCCCATCTCTCCTCCCCTGCCGCTCACCTCTCCTGCACTCTCCTTGGCCCCTCCCTTCCCGTGTTTGAAACGTCCCAAACAAAGCCACTCTCATACTTACCCCCCTTTTCAACTCCTTTTCCCCTTAGCCCACTCGGTTTCCTGCGACGAGTTTTGAGTCGACTCAATAATAATCTTCCTGCCCATTTTCAACTCCGTTTTCCTAGCTCCACTCTCTTTCCGTTACTTCCCCACCCGTTTTCAACTCCTGACTTCCCTTCCCCGTCTCTACCTTGTGAGGGGCCTTCAAACTCACCCTGCCATATGCCAAGGGCTTGCGTCAGGATTGCAAGCCCCATCATTTAGTCTCACTCTCCTGATACAATGCAGACCTTTGGCTGCGATCAAAATTCACAACTCCAACTCGTTCCCCCAACTCATTTTCCCTACTCAAACCCCCAACTCGTTTTCCCGACTCAAATTTCCACCTCATTTCCTGTCTCAAACCAGACATGGCGAGGAAAAAAACTCGCCTCGTTTTTGTTACTCGTTTTGGCCAAGTAACGAGTCAGCGTTTTCCACGTTTTTACTGGCACGAGTCGAGGCGAGTTATACTCTCGATTAAACAAGTACACGGTTTTACTCGTTTTAGAAAGCCAGCAAAGAGTACTCGTGAGGGTGAGGAGGAAAGGGGGGGGGGGGGAAGGTGAGGAGAAACTCAAAACGAGGCGAGTATTACTTGTTCCAAAACGAGTATTGTTTTTCTCCTTGCGAGTAAAAATACTTGTTATTTCTAACGAGTATCGAGTCGTGACTAGGGGTGAAATTACTCGTACGAGTAATACTCGACTCGACTCGTTTACAAAACGAGAAACTCCAAAACGAGGCGAGTAATACTCGACTCGTCCATTGCTCATGCCTAACTCAAACCCCTCAACTCATTTCCCCACTCAAAACCCCAACTCACACCCCCTACTTCAAACCCCAACCAGACGGCAGCTTCATTCCCCCAACCGTCTATGCCATCTTCGGCACATCCCGCCACATGGCCATAGCACCAGTCGCCATCGTCTCGCTCCTCATGGGAGAACTCCTCTCCACCCATTACAACCCCGAGTCCCAGCCCACCCAGTACCTCCGCCTTGCGTTCACATCCACCTTCTTCGCGGGGGTGTTTCAACTGGCTATGGGGCTGCTGCGGCTGGGGTTTGTTGTTGATCTGCTGTGCCACCCGGTGGTTGTGGGGTTCATGGGGGGTGCGGCGGTGACGATTGGGCTGCAGCAGCTGAAGGGGCTGCTGGGGTATGCGACTTTCACGACTAAAGCGAACGTGCAATCTGTGTTGGGTTATGTCTTCAACAACACGTACCTGGTGAGTCTGGCATACCTGGTGAGTCTGGCGTACCTGGTGAGTCCGGCACACCTGGTGAGTCCGGCACACCTGGTGAGTCCGGCACACCTGGTGAGTCCGGCAGACCTGGTGAGTCCGGCACACGTGGTGAGTCGGGCACACCTGGTGAGTCCGGCACACGTGGTGAGTCGGGCACACCTGGTGAGTCTGGCGTACCTGGTGAGTCCGGCACACCTGGTGAGTCCGGCACACCTGGTGAGTCCGGCACACCTGGTGAGTCCGGCACACCTGGTGAGTCCGGCACACCTGGTGAGTCCGGCACACGTGGTGAGTCGGGCACACCTGGTGAGTTCGGCACACCTGGTGAGTCCGGCACACGTGGTGAGTCGGGCACACCTGGTGAGTCGGGCACACCTGGTGAGTCGGGCACACCTGGTGAGTCTGGCACACCTGGTGAGTCCAGCACACGTGGTGAGTCCGGCACACCAGGTGAGTCGGGCACACGTGGTGAGTCGGGCACACCTGGTGAGTCGGGCACACCTGGTGAGTCGGGCACACCTGGTGAGTCGGGCACACCTGGTGCGTCGGGCACACCTGGTGAGTCGGGCACACCTGGTGAGTCGGGCACACCTGGTGAGTCGGGCACACCTGGTGAGTCGGGCACACCTGGTGAGTCGGCCACACCTTGTGAGTCGGGCATACCTGGTGAGTCTGGTACACCTGGTGAGTCTGGCACACCTGGTGAGTCGGGCACACCTGGTGAGTCGGGCACACCTGGTGAGTCAGGCACACCTGGTGTGTCGAGCACACCTGGTGAGTCGGGCACACCTGGTGAGTCGGGCACACCTGGTGAGTCGGGCACACCTGGTGAGTCTGCCACACCTGGTGAGTCGGGCACACCTGGTGAGTCGGGCACACCTGGTGAGTCGGGCACACCTGGTGAGTCGAGCACACCTGGTGAGTCGGGCACATCTGGTGAGACTGGCACACCTGGTGCTGGGAAAACAAGTGCCTCCATTCTACCGTCCCCTCCCCTCCCATCCCATTCCTTTCCCTCCCCCCCCTCCTTGCACAGTTCAACTGGCGTGCATTTGTCATCGGCATGGCGGTGCTTCTCTTCCTCCTCTCGCTCCGCTTCTTGGTACGCCCCGCCACTTGACCCGCCACTGTTAAGTCGAGATGCATTTTGATTTGAGTAGCCTTCCAACATTCCCATCCCATCCCATCCCATTCCATCCCATCCCAACCGCTTCCCTCCTTGCCCTCTGTATATGATACTCCCATCCCTTTCCCTCCTCGCCCTCTGTGTGTGATACTCTCATCCACTTCCCTCCTCGCTTCTGCATGCACAGGCACACCGCGTGTCAAGCCCCACACCATGCTCGAGAAGCCGCTTTTCTACCTCGACTGCCCACCAGAACACCAAAACTCCCTCTTCCCATTTTCAATACTCCCCATCCATCCATCCCCTCCCCACACATGCATGCACAGGCCCACCATTTCAAGCCCCATCCGAGGCTCGGCAAGCCGCTCTTCTACCTCAACTGCCTCGGCCCGATCCTCGCAGTCACCGCCACCTCCCTCGCCGTCTACCTCCTGGGCGGCGGCAACAAGCCCCCCTACAACATCCCCACCGTCAAACCCCTGCCACCTGGCGTCGCCTCGTTCGGCTCGCTGACTCAGCTCCAGCTGTCGGGCCCTGATTGCGCGGCTGCTGCGTCCATAGGGATTGTCGCGGCGCTGATCGCTCTCGCGGAAGCGACTGCGATTGCGAGGATGTTTGCGACTTTGGAGGGTTACGAGGTGGATGGTAACCGCGAGATGATCGCTCTTGGCATGGCCAACATCGGAGGCTCCTTCTCCTCGACTTACGTGGTCACCGGGTCGTTTTCGCGTTCAGCTGTCAATTACAATTCTGGGGGGAAAACCGCGCTGACCAACGTGATTATGTCGGCGCTCGTTTTAATCACGCTCGTTGCAGTCACTCCTGCGTTTCAGTACCTCCCTACAGCCACCCTCTCAGCAATCATCATAGTTGCTGTCGCGGGATTGGTGGATTTCACAGCCATGGCCGTTATCCTTAAAACAGACAAGCTCGATTTTCTCATCACTCTAGGGACTGCCTTGGGGATTCTTTTTGTCTCCATGGAAATCGGACTCCTTATAGGCGTCCTCGTTTCAATGCTGAAGTTCTTCATACAGGTGGCGCGCCCGAAGCTGCCGACTCTGGGGCTTATAAAGGGTACGGGGGTGTACCGAAGTGTGGAGCAGTATGGGGATGCGGAGGAGGCGGAGGGGGTGTGGGTGATGAGGGTGGATGGGCCGCTGCTCTTCCCCTCTGCGAGCTATGTGCGGCAGCAGGTGTTGAGAGCGGTGGAGAGGAGTGCACGTGGTGACGAGAAGAGAATTACGGTGCGGTGTGTGTGTGTGTGTGTGTGTGTGTGTGTGTGTGTGTGTGTGTGTGTGAGTGTGCGTGCGTGCGTGCGTGCGTGCGTGCGTGCGTGCGTGCGTGCGTGCGTGCGTGCGTGCGTGCGTGCGGGTGGGGATACCACTACTCTCACACAACAGTCCACACTCAAAAGTTCCCTCCGGCACATGAGTAACCAGCACATGAGTAACCAGCACATGAGTAACTGCCATTCACACAATGGCGCTGATCTTTGAGTCAACATCATTGTCTCCTCCTTATTCTTCTCGCCTCTTCCCCGTTTGCATCTTTCTTTCCCTTCCTCACGGCAGCATGTGGTGCTGGATTGCACGTCAATAACCGACATCGACACAACAGCCATTCATGCTTTACAAGACCTGCTCAGCATGTTGCACCGTCACCAGGTGCAGCTGGTGCTGACCAATCCAGCCACTGTGCTGCTCCGAAAGCTAGCTCTTTCGGGGTTTGTGGAGGAGTTGGGTGAGGAGTGGCTGTTTTTCTCTGTTGCTAACGCAGTGGCGTTTTGCCAGTCAGTTGCGCAGAGCAACGGAGTGTGATTGTTGTTGTACAGTACAATCCAATGCATGTTACATGTATCGTATGTTTTTCCATGCATTGAAAATGCCAGTGTTGAGCATGTGGAGGTTGCATTCTGTGCCCAGGAGGCCTGCGCTCCATACAACAGACCTTCGATAAACAGCCTTTTTTTATGCAGTTGTGTATCTGCAGAGATAAAGTCAGAGCATACATCCATGCAGTTGCCATAGTCAGAGCATATGTGTAACGCTGCTGCTGCGGCTTTCACACCACTGCGGCTTTCATCCCATTCTTAGCTGCTGCTTGTCCCTGGTTGGGCTTCATCCCACGGCCCTTTGATAAACTGCTTTTCCTTGTGCATGTACACAAAGAGAACTGAGGAATACTAATGCCTCTATCAGCTGCTGCTGGTCCCTGGTTGAGCTTCATCCCACGGCCCTTTAATGGACTGCTTCTCCTTGTGCATGTACACAAAGAGAAGAACAGAGGAAGGCTAATCCCTCTTTTAACTGCTGCTGGTCCCCGGTTGCGCTTCATCCCACGGCCCTTTGATAAATTGCTTCTCCTTGTGCATGTATACAAAGAGAAGGGGAAACACGTAGGTAACCGCTGCCGCCGCCACCACCACCACCACTGCAAACCCCTTATGCCACGCCATCAGCACCGCCAGAGCCACCGCTTTCATCCCCCATACAAGCACGCGATGCGTTTGCGGATTAGCGCGCCGCCAGTGGTGCAGCAGCGAGGGCAGCAGGCTGAAAACGCTAAGAGCCAGCCACATAAACGCGTAGACTTGCGCCGTGGTGCTAAGCCGGGAAGCTAACAGCACCGATGCATAAATTGCAGACATTAACGATAAATTCCCAGAAAAGGAGAGTGTAGCTGCTGTAGAGTAATTATAATCGTGGAAGAAGAGGTGTAGGAGGAAGAGGAGGGTGGTACAGGAGGCTACAGTGTCTGAACTGATAGACTGAGTGAGAGTGTGGAGGATGGGGGAGAGGAGGTAGAGACCAAAAACGAATATGGAGCAATCGACGATCAAGCGAGGGAGGCGAGAGGCAGAGAGGAGATCGAGGAGGGTGGGAGGTGGGAGGGATAGGGATGGGGAGGGAGGTGTGGAGGAGGGAGGAGGCGTGGATTGTGGTGCGGATGGGTGCGTTTGCTGCTGCTGGTTCTGCTGCTGCTGCTGCAGGCGCTTGTGTCGCTGTAAGCGCAGGGAGGCGAGGGAGGAGAGCAGCACACCGGCAGCGAGGGAGAGCGAGTCGAGCAGGAAGAGAGTGCGGGCAGAGAGGCGGTGCGAGTCGAGGAAGAAATAGACGACGACTAGGGCTGACACTAGGAACATCTGGGGATGGGGGGAAGGGGGCAGAGGTATAATGAGGTGGGGTGTGTGTGCGTGTGTGTGTGTGATGGGAGAGCGAGTCGAGCAGGAAGAGAGTGCGGGCGGAGAGACGGTGCGAGTCGAGGAAGAAATAAACGACCACCAGAGCTGACACTAGGAACATCTGGGGATTGGGGGGAGAGAGTGTGCGCAGAGAAACGGTGCGAGTTGAAGAAGAGATAAGCAACCATGGGACGGAGCTGAGGTAGGAACATGTGGGAATTGGGGGGGAGGAGTGCGAGGAAAACAGCATGAACCAGAGAGGAGGTTGATGGGAGTTGAGAGAGGTAGAACGACGACCAGGGCGGAGAGGAGGGAGGAACTTCTGGGGATGGGGTGGAGGAATGGGAGGAAAATCCGGGGAAATCAGCGCGGGGTAGAGACACGGTGAGTAGTTGAGAATGAAACATGGCCAATGGGGCGCACTGTAGGGGTGCGGATGAGGAACATATGAGAATGGGAGGAGGAACAGGAGGGAAACAGCACGAAAAAGATGGTTGAGGTCCAGAAAGTTTCATGGGCACAGGGCAACAGTGTAGCTGACTTTGAGTCGACTCAAAAGTCAGCGATTTTCATGGGCACAGGGCATACAGTGTAGCTGACTTTGAGTCGACTCAAAAGTCAGCGATTTTCATGGGCACAGGGCAACAGTGTAGCTGACTTTGAGTCGACTCAAAAGTCAGCGATTTTCATGGGCACAGGGCAACAGTGTAGCTGACTTTGAGTCGACTCAAAAGTCAGCGATTTTCATGGGCACAGGGCAACAGTGTAGCTGACTTTGAGTCGACTCAAAAGTCAGCGATTTTCATGGGCACAGGGCATACAGTGTAGCTGACTTTGAGTCGACTCAAAAGTCAGCGATTTTCATGGGCACAGGGCAACAGTGTAGCTGACTTTGAGTCGACTCAAAAGTCAGCGATTTTCATGGGCACAGGGCAACAGTGTAGCTGACTTTGAGTCGACTCAAAAGTCAGCGATTTTCATGGGCACAGGGCAACAGTGTAGCTGACTTTGAGTCGACTCAAAAGTCAGCGATTTTCATGGGCACAGGGCAACAGTGTAGCTGACTTTGAGTCGACTCAAAAGTCAGCGATTTTCATGGGCACAGGGCAACAGTGTAGCTGACTTTGAGTCGACTCAAAAGTCAGCGATTTTCATGGGCACAGGGCAACAGTGTAGCTGACTTTGAGTCGACTCAAAAGTCAGCGATTTTCATGGGCACAGGGCAACAGTGTAGCTGACTTTGAGTCGACTCAAAAGTCAGCGATTTTCATGGGCACAGGGCAACAGTGTAGCTGACTTTGAGTCGACTCAAAAGTCAGCGATTTTCATGGGCACAGGGCAACAGTGTAGCTGACTTTGAGTCGACTCAAAAGTCAGCGATTTTCATGGGCACAGGGCAACAGTGTAGCTGACTTTGAGTCGACTCAAAAGTCAGCGATTTTCATGGGCACAGGGCAACAGTGTAGCTGACTTTGAGTCGACTCAAAAGTCAGCGATTTTCATGGGCACAGGGCAACAGTGTAGCTGACTTTGAGTCGACTCAAAAGTCAGCGATTTTCATGGGCACAGGGCAACAGTGTAGCTGACTTTGAGTCGACTCAAAAGTCAGCGATTTTCATGGGCACAGGGCCACAGTGTAGCTGACTTTGAGTCGACTCAAAAGTCAGCGATTTTCATGGGCACAGGGCAACAGTGTAGCTGACTTTGAGTCGACTCAAAATTCAGCGATTTTCATGGGCACAGGGCAACAGTGTAGCTGACTTTGAGTCGACTCAAAAGTCAGCGATTTTCATGGGCACAGGGCATACAGTGTAGCTGACTTTGAGTCGACTCAAAAGTCAGCGATTTTCATGGGCACAGGGCAACAGTGTAGCTGACTTTGAGTCGACTCAAAAGTCAGCGATTTTCATGGGCACAGGGCAACAGTGTAGCTGACTTTGAGTCGACTCAAAAGTCAGCGATTTTCATGGGCACAGGGCAACAGTGTAGCTGACTTTGAGTCGACTCAAAAGTCAGCGATTTTCATGGGCACAGGGCAACAGTGTAGCTGACTTTGAGTCGACTCAAAAGTCAGCGATTTTCATGGGCACAGGGCAACAGTGTAGCTGACTTTGAGTCGACTCAAAAGTCAGCGATTTTCATGGGCACAGGGCAACAGTGTAGCTGACTTTGAGTCGACTCAAAAGTCAGCGATTTTCATGGGCACAGGGCAACAGTGTAGCTGACTTTGAGTCGACTCAAAAGTCAGCGATTTTCATGGGCACAGGGCAACAGTGTAGCTGACTTTGAGTCGACTCAAAAGTCAGCGATTTTCATGGGCACAGGGCAACAGTGTAGCTGACTTTGAGTCGACTCAAAAGTCAGCGATTTTCATGGGCACAGGGCAACAGTGTAGCTGACTTTGAGTCGACTCAAAAGTCAGCGATTTTCATGGGCACAGGGCAACAGTGTAGCTGACTTTGAGTCGACTCAAAAGTCAGCGATTTTCATGGGCACAGGGCAACAGTGTAGCTGACTTTGAGTCGACTCAAAAGTCAGCGATTTTCATGGGCACAGGGCAACAGTGTAGCTGACTTTGAGTCGACTCAAAAGTCAGCGATTTTCATGGGCACAGGGCATACAGTGTAGCTGACTTTGAGTCGACTCAAAAGTCAGCGATTTTCATGGGCACAGGGCAACAGTGTAGCTGACTTTGAGTCGACTCAAAAGTCAGCGATTTTCATGGGCACAGGGCAACAGTGTAGCTGACTTTGAGTCGACTCAAAAGTCAGCGATTTTCATGGGCACAGGGCAACAGTGTAGCTGACTTTGAGTCGACTCAAAAGTCAGCGATTTTCATGGGCACAGGGCAACAGTGTAGCTGACTTTGAGTCGACTCAAAAGTCAGCGATTTTCATGGGCACAGGGCAACAGTGTAGCTGACTTTGAGTCGACTCAAAAGTCAGCGATTTTCATGGGCACAGGGCAACAGTGTAGCTGACTTTGAGTCGACTCAAAAGTCAGCGATTTTCATGGGCACAGGGCAACAGTGTAGCTGACTTTGAGTCGACTCAAAAGTCAGCGATTTTCATGGGCACAGGGCAACAGTGTAGCTGACTTTGAGTCGACTCAAAAGTCAGCGATTTTCATGGGCACAGGGCAACAGTGTAGCTGACTTTGAGTCGACTCAAAAGTCAGCGATTTTCATGGGCACAGGGCAACAGTGTAGCTGACTTTGAGTCGACTCAAAAGTCAGCGATTTTCATGGGCACAGGGCAACAGTGTAGCTGACTTTGAGTCGACTCAAAAGTCAGCGATTTTCATGGGCACAGGGCAACAGTGTAGCTGACTTTGAGTCGACTCAAAAGTCAGCGATTTTCATGGGCACAGGGCAACAGTGTAGCTGACTTTGAGTCGACTCAAAAGTCAGCGATTTTCATGGGCACAGGGCAACAGTGTAGCTGACTTTGAGTCGACTCAAAAGTCAGCGATTTTCATGGGCACAGGGCATACAGTGTAGCTGACTTTGAGTCGACTCAAAAGTCAGCGATTTTCATGGGCACAGGGCAACAGTGTAGCTGACTTTGAGTCGACTCAAAAGTCAGCGATTTTCATGGGCACAGGGCAACAGTGTAGCTGACTTTGAGTCGACTCAAAAGTCAGCGATTTTCATGGGCACAGGGCAACAGTGTAGCTGACTTTGAGTCGACTCAAAAGTCAGCGATTTTCATGGGCACAGGGCAACAGTGTAGCTGACTTTGAGTCGACTCAAAAGTCAGCGATTTTCATGGGCACAGGGCAACAGTGTAGCTGACTTTGAGTCGACTCAAAAGTCAGCGATTTTCATGGGCACAGGGCAACAGTGTAGCTGACTTTGAGTCGACTCAAAAGTCAGCGATTTTCATGGGCACAGGGCAACAGTGTAGCTGACTTTGAGTCGACTCAAAAGTCAGCGATTTTCATGGGCACAGGGCAACAGTGTAGCTGACTTTGAGTCGACTCAAAAGTCAGCGATTTTCATGGGCACAGGGCAACAGTGTAGCTGACTTTGAGTCGACTCAAAAGTCAGCGATTTTCATGGGCACAGGGCAACAGTGTAGCTGACTTTGAGTCGACTCAAAAGTCAGCGATTTTCATGGGCACAGGGCAACAGTGTAGCTGACTTTGAGTCGACTCAAAAGTCAGCGATTTTCATGGGCACAGGGCAACAGTGTAGCTGACTTTGAGTCGACTCAAAAGTCAGCGATTTTCATGGGCACAGGGCAACAGTGTAGCTGACTTTGAGTCGACACAAAAGTCAGCGATTTTCATGGGCACAGGGCAACAGTGTAGCTGACTTTGAGTCGACTCAAAAGTCAGCGATTTTCATGGGCACAGGGCAACAGTGTAGCTGACTTTGAGTCGACTCAAAAGTCAGCGATTTTCATGGGCACAGGGCAACAGTGTAGCTGACTTTGAGTCGACTCAAAAGTCAGCGATTTTCATGGGCACAGGGCAACAGTGTAGCTGACTTTGAGTCGACTCAAAAGTCAGCGATTTTCATGGGCACAGGGCAACAGTGTAGCTGACTTTGAGTCGACTCAAAAGTCAGCGATTTTCATGGGCACAGGGCAACAGTGTAGCTGACTTTGAGTCGACTCAAAAGTCAGCGATTTTCATGGGCACAGGGCAACAGTGTAGCTGACTTTGAGTCGACTCAAAAGTCAGCGATTTTCATGGGCACAGGGCAACAGTGTAGCTGACTTTGAGTCGACTCAAAAGTCAGCGATTTTCATGGGCACAGGGCATACAGTATAGCTGACTTTGAGTCGACTCAAAAGTCAGCGATTTTCATGGGCACAGGGCAACAGTGTAGCTGACTTTGAGTCGACTCAAAAGTCAGCGATTTTCATGGGCACAGGGCAACAGTGTAGCTGACTTTGAGTCGACTCAAAAGTCAGCGATTTTCATGGGCACAGGGCAACAGTGTAGCTGACTTTGAGTCGACTCAAAAGTCAGCGATTTTCATGGGCACAGGGCAACAGTGTAGCTGACTTTGAGTCGACTCAAAAGTCAGCGATTTTCATGGGCACAGGGCAACAGTGTAGCTGACTTTGAGTCGACTCAAAAGTCAGCGATTTTCATGGGCACAGGGCAACAGTGTAGCTGACTTTGAGTCGACTCAAAAGTCAGCGATTTTCATGGGCACAGGGCAACAGTGTAGCTGACTTTGAGTCGACTCAAAAGTCAGCGATTTTCATGGGCACAGGGCAACAGTGTAGCTGACTTTGAGTCGACTCAAAAGTCAGCGATTTTCATGGGCACAGGGCAACAGTGTAGCTGACTTTGAGTCGACTCAAAAGTCAGCGATTTTCATGGGCACAGGGCAACAGTGTAGCTGACTTTGAGTCGACTCAAAAGTCAGCGATTTTCATGGGCACAGGGCAACAGTGTAGCTGACTTTGAGTCGACTCAAAAGTCAGCGATTTTCATGGGCACAGGGCATACAGTGTAGCTGACTTTGAGTCGACTCAAAAGTCAGCGATTTTCATGGGCACAGGGCAACAGTGTAGCTGACTTTGAGTCGACTCAAAAGTCAGCGATTTTCATGGGCACAGGGCAACAGTGTAGCTGACTTTGAGTCGACTCAAAAGTCAGCGATTTTCATGGGCACAGGGCAACAGTGTAGCTGACTTTGAGTCGACTCAAAAGTCAGCGATTTTCATGGGCACAGGGCAACAGTGTAGCTGACTTTGAGTCGACTCAAAAGTCAGCGATTTTCATGGGCACAGGGCAACAGTGTAGCTGACTTTGAGTCGACTCAAAAGTCAGCGATTTTCATGGGCACAGGGCAACAGTGTAGCTGACTTTGAGTCGACTCAAAAGTCAGCGATTTTCATGGGCACAGGGCAACAGTGTAGCTGACTTTGAGTCGACTCAAAAGTCAGCGATTTTCATGGGCACAGGGCAACAGTGTAGCTGACTTTGAGTCGACTCAAAAGTCAGCGATTTTCATGGGCACAGGGCAACAGTGTAGCTGACTTTGAGTCGACTCAAAAGTCAGCGATTTTCATGGGCACAGGGCAACAGTGTAGCTGACTTTGAGTCGACTCAAAAGTCAGCGATTTTCATGGGCACAGGGCAACAGTGTAGCTGACTTTGAGTCGACTCAAAAGTCAGCGATTTTCATGGGCACAGGGCAACAGTGTAGCTGACTTTGAGTCGACTCAAAAGTCAGCGATTTTCATGGGCACAGGGCATACAGTGTAGCTGACTTTGAGTCGACTCAAAAGTCAGCGATTTTCATGGGCACAGGGCAACAGTGTAGCTGACTTTGAGTCGACTCAAAAGTCAGCGATTTTCATGGGCACAGGGCAACAGTGTAGCTGACTTTGAGTCGACTCAAAAGTCAGCGATTTTCATGGGCACAGGGCAACAGTGTAGCTGACTTTGAGTCGACTCAAAAGTCAGCGATTTTCATGGGCACAGGGCAACAGTGTAGCTGACTTTGAGTCGACTCAAAAGTCAGCGATTTTCATGGGCACAGGGCAACAGTGTAGCTGACTTTGAGTCGACTCAAAAGTCAGCGATTTTCATGGGCACAGGGCAACAGTGTAGCTGACTTTGAGTCGACTCAAAAGTCAGCGATTTTCATGGGCACAGGGCAACAGTGTAGCTGACTTTGAGTCGACTCAAAAGTCAGCGATTTTCATGGGCACAGGGCAACAGTGTAGCTGACTTTGAGTCGACTCAAAAGTCAGCGATTTTCATGGGCACAGGGCAACAGTGTAGCTGACTTTGAGTCGACTCAAAAGTCAGCGATTTTCATGGGCACAGGGCAACAGTGTAGCTGACTTTGAGTCGACTCAAAAGTCAGCGATTTTCATGGGCACAGGGCAACAGTGTAGCTGACTTTGAGTCGACTCAAAAGT